>MU182742.1:176992-298209 GCA_016904865.1 Pissodes strobi
AATACGTTCCACACTTGCTTATGAGCAAATCCCCTTTCACCCCCGCCATAGGTAGCACGCTCAAAAATCGACCGTTGTTCGATTTGTGAGCATGCTCGTTTAAGCATGCTCACAAAGCAATGTTTTCGACACACTTGCCACTAGGTAGCAATTGCTCAATAAAGGTACAGATAGACATGCTACTACGTAGCACGAAAGCATGCTATTATTGAGCAATTGCTACCTAGTGGCAAGTGTGTCGAAAGCATTGCTAGTATCGAGCATGCTTAAACGAGCATGCTCACAAATCGAACAACGGTCGATTTTTGAGCGTGCTACCTGTGGCGGGGGTGAAAGGGGAATTGCTCATAAGCAAGTGTGGAATGTGTTGCTAATGAGCATGCTAGTATCGATCACGGTCAATGTCATCCATCAGTCATTCGCGGCAGGTGTGCGTCTGCGACTTCACATCATAATGTCTCGCTGGGGAGATGAAACAACATTAAGATTTGTAAGTCTTTATCGCAGTTACGAATGCCTTTGGAACCCACGGTCACCACTGTACAAAAACCATATAGCAAGAAATAATGCTTTTCATGTCACTACACTGACGTGAGTCTGCTAGTAAATGACATGTCTATTGGAGTGTTTGCTTTGAGCATGATTATTCAGGAGCATGCTTAAAAGGAGCATGCTGATCTCAAGCAAATGTATCAGTTAAAAAGGCATGCTCGTTTTAAGCATGCTCATAGGCATGCTTTTTTACTAGCATGTCTATCTGTACCTTAATAGTATGCTTTCGTGCTACGTAGTAGCATGTCTATCTGTACCTTATTGCTGACTACAGCATATTGCACTCAGATGATACCTTTAAAAAATTGTTATATAATTATCATGAATACTGTCATAATAGAAGCTTTATTTAATAATTTTACAACAAAAAAATGCTTGTAAGGATATAAAAGCGTTCCTTAATACATTTATAAAACGTAGACATTTTTGCACGCCATTATTACTTTTGATCTTGTCGTGATAGGTACTATATACATCGGCTTTATTATGTCAAATTCACAAATAAGTAAATAGAAAAAAAACAGCAAGGTTTAGAAGTGCTACCAATATATCCTAGGCAGTGAAGTTATTGGTGATACACTAGATTTCTCTATAAAGAAAGATGACCCAGATAAGCCAAAATTTTGCTTCCGATGAACCAAGTGGTTCCAATGAAAATGCTTTTACTCAGGAGGTTGAGCCAAGGAGTCTTGAAGAAGAAGATGTAATAAATAATTGGGAAGTAGAACTGGGCGGATTGGATGGGGAAAGTTATTCTAATATAACCAATGCAGAAAGAAATACAGGAGTATTAGATCGTGGGCTGTGTCTTTCAATGTACCGCATGTGGCGCTAAGGGCTTTATTTCAGAATATAAATAGTCGTTTTCCCAATTCACTTCCCCGAGACCCTAGAACTCTTTTAAAAACCCACCGAACAGTAATACAAAAGTTGGCAACGGTAGTTATTGGCAACATGGGTTGGGTTTAAGTTTAAGACAAATATTTGCTGAACTATTCAACATACCAAATGCAATTTCTATTAATGCTAATAGGGAGTGTTTGCCAATATACAGAAGTTACTTGAGTTTTGGCCGATTCTTTTTAACATTTATGAGATACCTAGCGTAAAACCCCTGATCGTTGGTCTATATTGGGGAAAAGGAAAGCCTTCAGATTTATCCGCCTACCTACAGCCGTGTGTTGAGAAATCCAGAATTTTGCATGCATTGCAGATGTTGCACTAGACACAAATCAGTTCTGTTATTGCCGCATCTATCACATATTTGAGAGAAATTATTTTATAACTGATGCAGCCGGAGCATTTAAACAACAATGATACTAACCGTTTTGTTAATGTTTTTTTAATGTACTATTCAGGATAAGTAATTCGAATAAGCGTCGTGTGCGCGACTGTTTACTCCTGGGCTTATGCGCCACCTGAAGAGACGCATTATAACTATAAAAACGAAAGCAAACACGTATTGAGGGTTCAGAGGCGGAGTAAATTTCTTATATACAGTGCGCGTCTGTAATATCTCTCTCTACTATAATAAATTGTTTTTGTTTAGTTGAATTGTGATCCATTTATTTTTTATTGATAAAATTTGGGTATGGATAATGACAAACAGTAACCTACCTTTTGACCGTAGTAATCAAGTTATTTTAAATGGAACACCATTTGAATTTTTGAATTCTCCACAAAATTCTAGATATGTTTCAAGTATAATATACTTGATGTTCATTAATTAATCTTCCGATCTGCTTTTGTTTATTCTAAGGATGAATTCTCGCGGTACAAGCGAAACTTTTGTATTGAAAGTTTTCATTTAACACCTACAGGGAATCCTATAAGTGTGGGTCAAAATATAAATGAAAACCTTGTACAGGATTGTTCATTTTAAAGTAAAAATGGTCTTTTTTTTAATTTCCCTCTATTTTTGTGAAAAACGAAAATAGCCATTTGAGGTATTTTTTTCCGTAGAATTCAAAAATCTCACCAAAAAAACATTTGAATTAAAAACAAAATACTTACAGCGTGGTTGACATGTTTTTAAAATGGAATACCCTATATATTTTTATATCAATGGATAGAGCTCTTTACAAGGAATTCACTGCTATAGGGGTTGCTGGGTTTATTTCCAGCGGTTTTCTTAAAATTAATTAAAAACAGTCCCGTAAGAAAATAATTTTTAAAGGATAGTTTTACCTGAAAAAGCTAGATAGGTATCATAGCTGTTTATTTGTCAAAGTCAAACATTTTACTTTTGCATGTATTATATTTGCAAAGTTTTATAATGAGGTTTTCATCAGATGAGCGGCTTCAAATTATAACTTTATTTTACAAAAGTGGAGAAAATGCCAGCGAAACTCGACGAAGATACATTGCAAATTTCCACCGAAATATATCGGTGAAAACAATTTTAAATCTTAAAACCTTATTTGAAGAAAGAAAATCGTTACATATAAGGAAAAGGAACCGGGATCGAGCTATTCTAAATTATTTTACCCGGAATCCCATGAATTCGATTCCTGATGCAGTCCGAGACTTACGGTATGGTCCTGCAAGAAGAAGAGTAACCTTTGCGACTATTCAGAAAACATTGAAATATTTTAAGTATGCCCCATATCGCATCCTTCCAGTGCAGCATTTAACACTTGAATAAAAGCAACTGCGCTTCCAATTTGTTTCCCAAATTTTAATCCGAGAACAAGATAATGATCCTGCACTATTTCAAAGAATTCTTTGGACGGATGAAGCCACATTTACTACATCGGGCATGTTTAACCGACACAATGCGCATTATTGGGCAGCAGAAAAACCCAGGAAATTTCAAGCTATTAAATACCAAGGAAGATCTTCTCTTAATGTCTGGTGTGGTATATTTAACAACAGAATTGTCGGGCCAATATTCTACGAAGGATCCTTAACTGGCGGAAGATATCTCGATCTTCTTGAAAACGATATTGAGAACATTTTAGAAGAATTGCCACTCGAAACTTATCGCAATATAATTTGGCAACAAGATGGGGCGCCGCCTAATGCTGCTCGCCAAGTTTTGCAATTTCTTAACCAACGTTACAATGAGTGGATCGGACGTTATGGAACTATTAGATGGCCACCTAATAGCCCCGATATTACAATTTTGGACACCTTTCTATGGGGCCACTTGAAGAATGTTGTTTACGAAAACAGGAATGCAAACACGGAAGAAATTAGAAGAAAAATTTTAAATGAAATCGATCGTCTTAACCAAGAACTCCAAATAATATTGACGAGTTTAGAAAGGTTAAGGAGGGGATACCGATCATGTTTCGAAAATAATGGAGGCCATATAGAACGTTTAAATTATTAACATTATTTTTATCGTTGTCAAATAGTTAGTATGTGTTATTACTATTACGTTTTACTTTGGATTTTATGTTAATAATTAATAATTAAGGTTTTAAGATGTTGTTTTTTGATGTCTGACTTTGACAAATAAAAACTCCTATGATACCTATCTAGCTTTTTCAGGTAAAACTATCCTTTAAAAATGATGTTCTTGCGGGACTGTTTTTAATTAATTGTAATAAAACCGCTGGAAATAAACCCAGCAACCTCTATATCAGTGAATTCCTTGTAAAGAGCTCTATCCATTAGTATAAAAATATATAGGGCATTCCATTTAAAAAACATGACAACCACGCTGTAAGTCTTTTGTTTTTAATTCAAATGTTTTTTTGGTGAGATTTTTGAATTCTACGGAAAAAAATACCTCAAATGGCTAGTTTAGTTTTTTACAAAAATACAGGGAAGCTAAAAAAAAAGACCATTTTTACTTTAAAATGAATAACCCTGTACATGCATACTACCGAGTGAACGATATAATGCGTACATTGCACCTACCTTTTTCCTGCAGTTCGCCTCTGTTTAACTAAAATATTACTATAATCTAAATGATTTATAAAAATCTCTGAAATAGCAGAAACATTTTATAAGAACTCCCATGGTGATAAAAGTATTTTTTAACATGGAAGCCATATTTTTTGGTGTTCCCACTTCATCTTACGACGGACATTTTTAAATGGGTTACAAAAAATTATTTTACCGATAATAAAATACCATAACTAACTACTTTAGTATTTATATAATAGTGTAAGATGGATCCTTTGAACCATTTTATTACAATATAGGCCAAATGAGAGAAAAACAAAGAATGATATTTGTGACCTTTTCTCTTAAAACTCAAAAATAATTAATATATTTGTGGCGCTTGAAAATTTTACCCTAGGTATCCCATATATTATACAAAAAGATTTTTTTCGCAGTAAAATATCAACCCTCAGATTGCAAATCAAATTTCTTTCCTTCTGGTATTGGGTGTACACATCAGAACTAAATGCAATATGGCTGATTTATTTACACAGACATATATTATTTGTCACAAAAGACGCGATATTTAGGTTTTTGTTATCTTAAGGACCACTAAAAAATAAATTATTCTCAGGGGGTACAATTTAACAACAAAAGCTTACTTTTATAGTGTTAGTCAAAACTAAGAAGCTACCTCTGACATAATAAAACAACTTTTCTAAAACTGTTTTATTCCAGCTCGATAATTGGTGTATAATTGCTATAATTGTATAACTGCTTTGTAATTGTTACAAACTATGTTTTATAATAAGTTTGTAAATGTTTATACAATTGTAAAAGCTATGGAAGCCATAAACAAACTAAATAACGAAACTGCTGCACAAGCACAATAGTACGCCCTTTTTGGGTTTATAAGTGTTGTATAAAAGTTGCTAAAATGTTTATAGCGACGTTATTTTATAAAAAATAGTTCTGTAAATGTTCTTGGGATATTTATAAACAGATAATTGCTAGTTGGGTTCCTATTAGACTGATCCTATCTGTAGGTTCAGTATTATGAAATAAGAAAAACCAACTTTTGTTTTGGTTGATGCTCCAGAAACTTTTATCGTTCTTCCCGGATTTTAACATTTTTTTTTTTCTTTTTAATCACCTGCCTATTTTTAATGATACTATTTTATGGATAACTCCTATGAATTTATAAACAAAAATCTTAAAACATTACATTTTTGGTTCTCCTGTAATAAATATGAGGGTGAAGTAATTTAGCATGCCATATTCAAATTATCATTAGGCCAGAACGATTCGGCGGCACTTAACAATCAGCCTACCCTTGAAATTATATAAGTAACCCCTCTTGTATTTTAAAGTCGATACTGCGTCCAAAGCCATCTGTGGAGATTTAAATTTAATGTCACATAAAAAACACTAAGCTCGATATCATGGTACTTAATTGTTATTATTTTATTTAGATACTTAAACTTAAAGCAAGAAGCAAAAAACATAATAAAGAACCGTTGAGGTAGTGGCATTTTAGTTTATTTGGTGTTGATACAAAATTACATTGTTTGCGCAAGTCAATCGTGAAAACAGTTGGAATTACTAATAGTTAAAACTATGGCACACATATACATATATCCAATTTAATAGGTTAAAACCTAGTGGTAGTAATTACATAAATTAGAGCTCATTAAACATAAAAGGCATTACCAATTTATAATCACAACATGTCTTTTTTATGAAATTAAAATTTACAGATCCAAATTTATGGTTAACTAAAAAGACAAATCACAACATATTAAAATCAGAATTGAAATGTTGCTCATAATAATAAAAACCATTTTCTATTAAACTGTAATATTTTTTGTTCATATCGTATAATTGGTAAATATCTGGTATTATCAGGCAACACATTAAAACATTTTATCGCCCAATATCCCGGCCAATCCCGACACCTTCCCAGCGGCCAGCATGCAGGTACGAGATAGCGCTCAGTGCGGGTGTTGTGAACATCCACAGGAGTTCGATACAGATCTAGATTTTGTCTTACATACAGGAAGCATTTCAGTCAGTAAACTCATACCCACGTACATCTCTTTACAATCATCCCTATATCTTAAACCTGTCATTATCCTCGCTGCCTTTCTTTGAATGCTAAATATTCGATGTATTTGAGCTGCGTGTTTCCACACTAGGATAGCATAAGAAGGGTGTGAATGACATATCGCAAAATATGCTGTTCTCAACAAATCATTGGAAACACAAACTCCTAAGTACATAAAGCCCTTTATTCAGCCTTAACAAGAGGGCATCGACATGATTTCGTCATTGTAGTTTGGGAGTCAAGCACAGCTCTCAGAAGCCGTACCTCTTGATGAACTTCAGTTTCAGGAAATTCCCTTAAAGTAAAAAGCACACGATTGGTCTTCTCTGCATTTAACAACAATCTATTTGAACACTGATATGAAGGTATCTCAAACATTATTAGAATCATCTTCCCACTGGAACTTGGCATATTAAATAATTGTGCACCTCTCCCCCACTAAACCTATAAATACATTGAGAGGAAATAACAGAATGAGTAAAACTGGTGGCCCTATCAAACATATCTTCTGCCTTATTTACAACCCAAGCATGCATTCACATAATGTGTTAATAATAATGTTTAACAACAATTACAGAAAACAAATCTTGCTTCAATTATCACACTGAGAAATAGGCTATGCAGCTGGAATACATAAAAATGAAACTTACCTTTAGGTGGGCCAAGTGGTACTGCAAAAGGAACTTGGCATTAGATATGCTTTCTACCGTGCCTACAAAAACGAAAGGGACCTGCCCTTCCTCCCGTGGGATCGTGGGTTGTGGTTCATTATCGCCCTCAATTTTCACTCTAACCTGAAACAAGTTTGTCTTTAAAAATATGTAGAAATAGATCAATTTCAAATGCTAACATACAAATACAAACAGTAACCTTTCCGTTTAACTCGATGCGTAACAAATACACAGTTGAAACATGGATCTTTTAACTTGGGGTTATAGTTCTTTGAAAATAGCTTAAGCGCATAATGACCGCCTTCATTTATTACAAAAGAACAGAAATACTTCTTCCATAGTTTCCAGAAAACTGCAATTAGAATCAAGAAGATATTAATGTTTTTAACTCATTCGTGAATGCCAGTCATTTCACCTGATTTATTTTTTATTGCCGTCTGACATTTTAATTGTTTGAAAACGTTTTTTGCTGTTTTTATTTTCATTTTCTTTAATGTTAGATACATGTTTAAATTTTTATCAATTTTCGACTTTTAGTTATTATAATTTTTGTGTTTTTTTGCTTTACATTATAGAAGTGTTTTGACTATATTAACTTGCCTAATTTACTGATTTTTTACTGCTACTTTTATACAGCTTTGTGAACAAGAGCCTTCATATAATAAAGCATAACTTGAGTTAATATATTTTAAATGTACAGTGCGCATTTTTTTTTTCAATTTTGTATACTTTTGACCTGTTAAAGCATATTTTTCTGATATTAAGAATAAATTTTCCTATATACACACATGGAAATAGTCTAGTGATATTGAAAATTTGAGGTCACTTTGAAACTTTAAGAACTTTAAACGAAAGGATTTTCACGAGCTATGAAGCTTCCAAAAGGTTGCTGTATTGTCTTTGAAAAATGGCTGTTCAAAGTAACTTAAAGTTATTAGGTCATATTATACGGGGTCCTTCAAAGAACGTTTGATTTTTTTTTTAAAGTTGAATGTACGTAGAATTACGAAACTTAATTTTCAATTCCATTTTTAGCTAAAACAAGTCTCAAAAACTTTAATGAGGAAACGTTGTTATCTCTTTTTATTTAAGGCACAGAAATAATTTTGTAAAACTGTATATTTTTAATGTTACACATAACTCATCAGCGTCAGTGGTTGTTCAATTGTGATAAACTCAAATACAGCCAATAAGTGTATTCAAAAACAAAACAAATTATACAGGGTGACTCAAAGATTTGATGTTTCCGATATTTCATCCTATTTTTATGATTTATGCGACCCTATGCTTACTTCTCTATTTGTTTATGCAAACCTTTAAGAAACGTATAAATTGTCTGTATTATGTACAGGCTAAAGTAAAAGATGCAAATGAAAAATAAGAGAGAGCGTTTTTTAAACTTTTAATCAAGAACAATACTAACTTATACAACACTAAAAACACCGTTATGCCATTAAAATATACTCAATGGGTCGTGTGCCCACCACGATTATTAATGACGGCTTTACATCTTCTTTGCATACTTTGTATCAAATGATCTAAATCTGCTTGTCGTAGTACCCATCAAGCTTCCTGTACATACAGCGGCGAAGAGATGGTGCAAGAATATGGAGAACCTCAGGTAATGAAACATGATTAAATAATGTAGAGGAGGTTTATTCATGCAGAGGCGGGACTGTTATGGTTTTAGGGTGGGATCAGTATAGGAAGAAGAACCTATCTAATTCGGTTAGACAATTTTTTAACGCCAATCGCTATATAAAGTCCATTCAAGGCTATTGCGCTGTTACGTCAGAATTTCTGACGTCAAAAGAAAAGATCCGTACGTCTTAGATAGACTCGTAAGTTATTTTTTACACTAGCCAAAAGATGTCTCTGTACCTGTTTTCTATTCCAGAGTACGTTCCGCTTTATCAATTTTACATACTTATTACTTATGGCAGCTTCGGAGTGGATTAATTCAATGCACAAATTCGACACACAAATATAATGCCACCAGGAATAACATCAACATACATACAACAGGTTATTTACCTAATAATCGTGCGCCGATATCCTTTGATTTGGGTCAAAATCCAACTTTTTCAAATGTTAGAAGAAGAGGGCTATGACAATATTGTTTTAAGCGTCTGGGCATCTGAATTTGACAGTTCATTTAATTTAAAATAATAATATGCGTTTTATCGTCTAAAATCCGTTTAAAAACGATTTTAAATGGCAAAATTGTATAAAAATCCGAAATTTCGGACTTTTTTAGGCCGATAGCCATGGCTTCTGACGAATTTGTCGTGGATTTTAAAGCGAAAATTCATTTTAAATTCAACCGTTCATTAAAAATAAGCTGTGCTATGGATCTAAATACACTGCGAATATAATAATTAAAAAATAACAATTTTGACGGTTCGTTGAATTTAAAATGTGCTTTTTTATCGTCTAAAATCTATTTAAAACCATCTTAAATGGCAAAATTGTATATAATACCGCCCTAAGCGGCTAGAATTGGTTTGCGCATTTCCGTCTCATTTGCCGAGATTTGTCCTCATATCGCCGCGTAAGATGTATACACATCAAAAATATTTTTTTCTTTCTAGAGATATCATTTTTGAGTATTATCAAATAAATAAAAAAAATATTACTTACATTGTGCACAGCTTTCCAGGGTAAAAGTGGCCTACCAGCATCTTTTTCACGTGCGAAATAATGCACTAATTTTACAATTAAGGCTTGCTCTTTCTCACTAAACCCGTGGGGCATCTCAAAACGATTTTTATTAGCAATTATTAGCGTAAAACACAAACCAACTACCAACAAATCAATAAATGAATTAAATCTGTTATTTTCGTTATGATATTTTGACACTGATGCCAATCGATTTCAAAGATTCCAATTTGACGAACCAATTTAGTACATACGTTCATTGCATAAAGAAAGATGGAATGATATGACGTAACAGCGCAATAGACTTGAACGGACTTTAGAAGAAAAACTCCAACTAGTTGTCATTCCATATGCAGCTATCCTTGGGGACAACTTTGAACACGATAATGCGAAGCCGCACATCGCAAGAACGGTAAGAACATTTTTAGAAGATAATGCTATTGAGGTATTGCCACGGCCCGCCCAGTCCCCGGATTTAAAACCGATAGAACATGCATGGGTCATGTTCCAAAGAAGAGTTCTAAGGGAAGAAAGTCACTTAGTAAACTGCGACCAACTGTTCGGTGCTTTACAGGAAGCATACTTAGAGCATTTGATACAAAGTATGCAAATAAGGTGTAGAGCCGTCATTAATAATCGTGGTGAGCACAAGGCCTATTGAGTATCTTTTAATGTTTAATGGTCTTTTTTAATTTTGTGTAAGTAAGTATTGTTTTTTAGTAAAAGTTAAAACAAACCCTCCTATTTTCCACTTGCATCTTGTACTAACAAACTAACCCAAATTCGAGCCTCATCATTGGGATCTCGGGAACTAGAAAAGATACGAGGTCGCTTAAATGGAAGCAAAGTTGCGCGATTTGATGCTGATCAAAATGCCACCTTGCAAGTTTAAAAATTCCGAACAATTCCGAAGATTTTTGGAAAAAACCGAATATTCGCGATTTTATTTTTATTTTTTTCGACTCTATTTGAATAGATATAACAAAATAAATTTCACATTTTCATTGCTACTTTTCCTATTCTACAAGATGGTGTTATTAGATTTTCAAACCGACGTCTCGTCTTTGAACTGCCATCATCAACTTTTTTTTTTAAATACGGCCCTGAATTTTTTATTACGGATTTTAAGAGCTACTAAGGTCCAAAAATCAATGATGTATCGCACTTATTCGAAAAATTCATATTAGTGACATTTTCCATAAGAACTCATGTGTTGGAGAGAGACGAAAAATAGATTTTTGGTAAGATCTTACCAGGAAATCATTAAAATGATTTTTTCGAAGAAGTGCGATACAATAAGGATGTGAAATTTATTATTTGTTCCAAATCTAATTCCACACAACTATTTACTTGGGTAAATTGCTAAAAATAGAGCTTATGGTTTGAGGCTTGACACTTTAACAACTATATTATTTATTAACCACTTCTTAAGTTAGTTTTTAAGCTTTCTTCATGCAAATCGTTAGTGCGTAAAAAAAGGTTTTGATTTTTAATCCTATTAAAAATCTATTTTCTGTCTCTCTCTAACACATGAGTTCTTATGGAAAATGTCACTGATATGAATTTTTCAAATAAGTGCGATATATCATTGGTTTTGGGACCTTAGTAGCTCTTAAAATCCGCAATAAAAAATCCAGGGCCGTATTTAAAAAAACAAAGTTGATAATTGACAGCTTAAAGACGAAACGTCGGCTTGAAAATCTGATAACACCATCTTGAAGAACAGAAAAAGTAGCAATGAAAATGTGAAATGTATTTTGTTATATCTATTCAAATAGTCATAAAAAAATAAAAGTGAAATCGCGAATATTCGGTTTTTTCCAAAAATCTTCGGAAGTATTCGGAATTTTTAAACTTGTAAGGTGGCATTTTGATCAGCATCAAACTGCGCAACTTTGCCTCCATTTAACCGACCTGGTATCTCTTCTAGTTTGCGAGATCCCAATGATGAGGCTCGAATTTGAGACACCCTGTACATAATGTAACAAATTCAGCGTTTTTCAAAAATTCACATAAAGAAATGGAGATGTAAACATACAGTCTCATAAATCATAAAAAAAGAAAATTGAAATATGGGAATCAACAAATTTTTGAGTAATCCTGTATACTTTGTTTTGTTTTCAAGAACCCTTATCGGCTTTACTTCATTTTATCACAATTGAATGACCACTGATGCTGATGTGTTACGTGTAACATAAAGAATATAGAGTTTTAGAAAATTGTTTCTGTCTCTTTAATAAAACGAGATAACGTTTCCCCATTACGGTTTTTTGAACAGAAGACTTGTTATAGCTAAAAATGGAATTGAAAATTAAATTTCGTAATTCTACGTAAAACACACCCATTCAACTTTTTAAAAACATTTCAATCGTTCTTTGAAGGACCCCGTATAATAAATAACACCTGCTAACTTTAAGTTACTTTGAACAACCATCTTTCAAAGACAATACAGCAACCTTTCGGAAGCTTCGTGGCTCATGAAGATCCGTTCGTTTTTAAGAAAGTTCTTGAAGTTTCAAAGTCACCTGAAATCTTCAATATCCCTAGACTATTCCCATGTGTGTATTTATCTACCTGTGATCGCCTACGATGTCTTGAACTCTTTTAAGTAGTGGTTCGTTGGAGGCTAGAAGAACCGCAGCTGATCACAAAATTCGAAGTTTAACTGCTCTTATTTATTTGATTGATCATAAAACGTTTCATTTTTTGTAGCATAGAACAATTATTATGCTGCGTCGGCGACAACATGGCTCTGTGGTATGAGTAATATAATTTGCGACAGAACATTGATATGTTCAATATTAGTTGACTCCATTTAATACTACTGTTCTTAGTAGATGGCACTTTACCTCACATTTAATTTAGAATCACTGTAAGATATATTTTTTTAGTATGTAAGACATAAATCGAGTGTTCCATAGATAAGCAAATAATTGTACACATATAAATTAGCCAGTTTCACCCAAAAACTAAGTGAAGTAGAGATATTTGAATAACCAACACCTAGTTCATTGGGAATAGTTTCTAAATGATAGCCAAGAAAAACATTGTACTTACCACCCCACTTTTATCTACAATTTCTTGAATAACTCTACCATTTTTTCCGATTACTTTTCCTACCAGGGCTCTCGGGACTTGCAACGATTCTTCACTATATTCTAACATCGTCCTTAAAAGAAAATTTAAGCATCAGATCAAGATGATTCTAATGTGATGTCATGATTAAGTACAAATAACGGCTAACCGAATAAGTGAGCCCATAAATATTCCGCATTTTTGAATTTGGAATCTTACTAGGAACAATTGGAGGTTAAATGTTAAAATTAAGATTTAACTGATTAATGGCTTGTGTTAGATGCCAGCCTAATTCTACAATAATTGCAGTTAACATGTATTACATCAGAAACGTTCCGTTTTACAGTGCTAATCTTCACAAATTCGCTATGTTAAACCATATATATATAAACTAATGTATCGCTAATCCAAACCAAAAATTGAAGCCACAACTAAAAGACGGAGCTATTTAAAACTCGCATAAGTCGGTCTTTGTCATTCAGTAAGTTCATACTGCGCAATCGTTAGAAACGCTCTGTGATTAGTTGAAAATATATGTAACAGCCAATAAAGTTATCCCCCTGGTTGGCGGTAGTTTATTGGATTTAAATTATTGCCACTTGCAGAGGTTATTTTTTAAAGCGGATATGCTTATTTGCTGTTTATTTTCAAAGCACAAACACTCTAACAATGTCTAAAAACAGTTTTAAATTGAAATTACAATTTAATGTGCACAAGATACGATACGAATCACACGACACAATAAAACACAGATGGATCGATAAACGGAACACGGGTCGGGACACGGCCACCTATACGACAACCAAATTGATAGTCGATTTATTTGTTTACATTAATATTTTTCAGTCAGTTTTATCAATTATTTTATAACGTGTAGATATTATAATTATATTTCGAAACGGTTTCTTGTGGGAGATTCCATGTAAGCTACCTAGATGTCCTTCATATTTAAGTAAAGTTGATGAAGATAATGTCCACACTAAACGCAGAAAGATCAGATTGAATGTTGAGAAATGGAAAGGGGCTATTGCCTCGGCTATTGCTGAAAGTTTGGATAGAGCAACTACATACAACGAAATGAAGCAATATCTTTTACTGCGCTACATGAAGCTGATATCAAGATTAATGAACTCGAGATAGATAGTTGAAAGGAAAAGGAAACTTGTCCTTTTTCTATTTAAATGAACCAGCTGAAGGGTACCCAAGTGTGCAAATGTCTGTGTTTCTGTCATGTCAGAAGACTTGAAGTGTTTGTGGGAAATTTGTTCATTAAAAAAACATTGTGTTCGGACAAGTCTGATATAAAACTATCAGTACGTGCGGGTTGAGTATATTAGGTACTTTAGATAAAGTGCTTCATGAAGCCAAAATATTTTTGATTGGCAATAAAAATGAAGATGATATGACATCAACTATAGAACTGTAACTTTACTAACTATTGTTTTTTTGTAATTGTATGTGTATTTGGGCAACCCTTGGTCTGTTGTGGCTCACATCTGTAGATTCCACTAGGCCAGAGGCTTAATCCCTTTCATGTAATCGAATAGCTGTCTGGGGGTGGAGAGTTTGTCTAGTTCTTTCCATTGCCAGATAGCATAAAACATGCTCCATTGTTTCTTTGCCCTCCAAGCACAAGCGGCATCCCGTTTCTTCGGAAAGCCGTATATCTTGTTCATGTGGCGAAGTAACTAGATAAGCACTTGTATTTTTACTAAAATGGCCTGCATGAAGAATAGAATTCAACGGTGTCTGTCTAGAACAGCTAGTAAAATTGAGCTGCTTCGAAACCTTCGGTTTGCTTTTATTGTTGCAATACTTATTGGTTCATACAACTGCTTTGCATTTTATTCACAGTACTTATACAACATAGAAAAATCACTGCTTTTTGTATTTATATATGTGATATTTGTTTTACTTAACATGACTTAAGCTAATTAATCATTTTATTTTATCATGTATTCTGTTATTGCTACTTAAAACGATTGTGCTTGAGTAGGTACTGAATAGGTGAACTAACTAAAAAAACCATACACTATATATACCTTTTATTTTTTGTGATTCGTTTTACTCTGAGAAATCTACTTGAATACTTATACGTAAAATACTGCCTTTTGCAACTGCTTTGATCTTGGGCTACATATTTCATTTAACTGTAATCACATTTGTTATTAACTAATCACATAGTTTATATTATTAATACATACATATTATCAAAAATGGAAATTATAAGCCAACAAGCATAATACAAAGCAATTATGTTATTCAGATATTCCGTTCATCTACTACTCGTAACTTTAGTTTATCCCTATCTTTGATATGATTTTTATTTCATGTCTATATTTCTCATATTTATTTTTATAATTAATAAACTTGTGTCCAGTTTTACCATATTGTCTTATTTTAAGATTAATAGGGAAGCACTAGGTATTAGAAGGGCAAGATTTGCTGCTTCATGGCCTTGTATAGGTGGCCGTGGTCGGGGTCGGCCTCGGCCAGTTTAATGCGCGACAAACGGACCAATAAGAACGTTCCGTACAGAGCGTGCGCACAAACAACTTCCTGAACGACAAAGATAGACTTATGCAAAATTGATATTCCCGTCTTTTAGTGTTGACTTCATTTTCCACTCATTGTCCAAATGACGGTTTAGCAGTATATTTCTTTTTAAGTATATGGTTGACACTGATTACATCTACTGACTTTGTAGTCACTGCTCTCATTAGCTAAGTAATAATTAATTAAGAAATAAATACTTTTTCTATATTTTGACAAGGTCTCACATGAACGGGTATGAGCGTAGGTAGACGTCAAATTCGGAAATTATAATAAGGTTCAAAAGACCTTCAAAATGAGATACCACTCGACTCCTTTTTTAACCCATTTCAAATTTTAGGAGTGAAGCTCCATCACCCTCAGGGGGCTGAAGTGACAAGGTTGAAAATAGGCACGAATCAGAAATCGAAGGGTTTTCCAAATTTTCATTTTAAAGAAGAAAAATCGGGGTGTAAAGTTTTCGTTGGCCCACCCTGTATATTGAGCATTATGAATTTTATGAAAAAGCTGATTGTACGTTAAAATATTTATAAGATACAGTTTTTGCCTCTGCAATATAATTAACCGTTCTCAAAATACGAGGTATGCCCCAAAAGTGCAAATTCAGGAAGAACCCTGTATCTAAAAAACGATGGTGGCTATAATAATGTGTTTACCGTATCTTTTGTTTCACAAAAAAACAGCAACGTGTTAAGAAAACCGTACCCTGCTAACTTTAAAATTAGTGGAGCTACCCCGCAAGTACAACCAAATTCGGATATCCTGTACAAAGAAAGACCATGAGAGCTTCAGTTCCCAATTTATTTATCGTAAAGGTATCACGGTCACCGTACGAATTGTAGAATAAACCAAACACCGAAAATTCGTTATGAGCTCTTGACTATAATGGGATAATTGATAATTGGTACAACAAAAAATCATTAACCATCCATTCAAAATCATGTCTAAGCACAAATTCTAAAAAAATAAAAAATTTATTGTATATCTTTTTCCCGCTTTTATATTATATTCATCTGTGTCAACCAAAACACAACCTCAATCGCCTTAAAGTTACTATGTAACCAAAAGAAAACCAAATGAGGCCGCTTTATAAGCAATATCTGACAAAATTAGTAACGTCTGCGTAGCAAGCTACACAAATGAACCTAAGCGCGCGCACGCACCATTTCCGTAACTCTTATTTACTAGTGTCTCTATGGTCCAGTGGTCAGATCCTGTGCTTGTGATACGGCGAGGCCCGCAGCCCGGGTTCGATTCCCGTCGGTGACGAGACTTGTTTCATTTATTTTTTTAAGCTTATGTTTGTGACTTTTTTTAAATTTGGTCTAGTATAGGTTAGTTTGGTTTGGTTGTGCCTCGAAGCGAGCGGAGGGACATTCGGGAAATTAACCATACTCTTTTAAATTCTCGCCCTCCCTTGATACAGCCATACACATTTGCATATACTCCCAATAATATTTTTTTTTACTACTAACATGATAAATCACCATTATTTACTCCATTCCTCAAATGAGAAGTATCTTTTCTCACCCTAGGTAAAATAATATTAAAAAAAAACCTAGGTCAATAATGAAACGGAGTTTCAACTTGTTAGTTTGACAACTAGTTGTCATTTCGGGTTATTTGAAAAATGAGTAGGAAATGATTAATTTCAAAATCTAATCAATTCAAATAATGATAAGGACTGTATCAGTGCTATTAGTAAAAAAATTATATACAGTATGACTCACTTTTTTTGGCTCCCCACAGTATTCTTATTAATAATGCGATTTTGTCAAAAGAAGGTACTTTGTATGTATGGAGCTGTCAGGAGATTATGTTACGATATCTGTCAGTTAGACAACTGAACTTCCAGGCTACCTGATATTTCGAACTACATATTTGAAAAATAAGTAGAAAATGACTAATATAAAATCAAATCGAATCAAATATGGGAATATATCAGTGTTAGTAGTAAAAAAAATTCTATATATACCTCGGTTGAGAAGGCCATTTTTAACCTCGGGCTCGGTAAATAATGGCTTACTTCTCAACCTAGTTATATAATATACTATTAGCTCCTGCCACATCAAAATTACAACAAATAATGTAAAAATATAGAACACAAAATTGAAAATAAAAGTTACGGGAATAGTGCGTGCGCGCGCACTTAGGTTCATTTGTGTGGCTTACTACGTACAGTCTTGTGACAAGATTGAACAAGATTGCACGCTCGAATTCCCGCGACTGCATACGATTTCTTGTGAATGTACATGGAATGTACGCTACTGCGTGTGACTGCACCTATAACTGCAAGGGACTGCAAGGAATTCCTAAAGACTGTATTACGACTGCATGCATTGCATTTGACTGCATGAGACTGTATCGACTGTATGCGGGACTGCAACACGAATGTATGAGATTTGTACACCTATTGCATGAGTGAAACACCCCTTGTAATTAACTAAACAAAGGCCTCTTGTTCTAAACAAATGTCTTCTAACTAATATTTTCACCCATGAATTGATTTTCAGACATGTATTGCCTATATTTATATGGCTTTTGTGAAGTGGTGCTGGAAATCTGTGTCAAAACTGGAACTTTGGGGGCTTTTTCGAGCTCGAATGTAGTGGATCCTCTGATTTTTTTGGCTGAAACTACTTTATAGGACACCCCCTTTCTAGTGAAAAAAGAATTATGCAAAATCAACACAACCTATATGTCACCAGACCCATTTATGATTGTCAGAAACATATCAATGAGAATTCATTTGCATTTACAGCGATTTTCCATCTCGAGAGTAACTGACATTTTCAGTGTGGTTCTGTTAACTACAGAGGTTAAATGTGGTGAATGCCAGTTACTTTTGAATGATACCTTTAATCTTTACCTATACAAGAAATTACCATTTAGGAAAATATTTGTCATGTAAAAGAAGGTTTTGAATAAGCAACTTTGAGATTTACATCAGCCAATAAAAAATGTGTATTCAAACATTGCAATTTTCAGTTTGTTTGACATAAATGCCAATTTAAATCTCACTTCACTTTTTAAAATCTGCATGTAAATTCTTAAACATTATTTGCCTTTTTACAGATTAAATTACATGGGAAGACTTGTCTTATTGCAAATTAAATTTTGATTAAACACCATAGAACAAAGATTAAAGAAATGACAAATACAAACTAGTTAACACTAAAAAGCTACTTACTTTAACTTACCTACCTTTTTTGATATGAAATAATATTCCTACTGCACACATTAACTGGCAATTTCATATCAAATATTTAATAATATTATCACAAAAACATATATTTTTTAAATAAATAAGCTGTCCCTTTATAATTTAAGTAATCTTTGTTGACTCATCAGATAGTAGGAATGTAAAATTTTAATATTTTTGAATAAACTATGAGTTAAATAACAAGGCTGCTCTTAAAAAATAATGAAAAACTTACTCATCTTCAAAGTGAACGAGAACGTCGTCATCGAATACATCGAGAATGAAACCCTGAAATGAAAAAGAAGCTATAAAAGGGGCCCTCGGCTGCTGTAATCCGATACTTTCAAGAACATAACCTTGCGCCAACTTTCTTGAACAAACGGTTTTCGCTTAAATTTAGATAGAGAATATCAAACGTGGAATTTTTAGGACATTAAAAATGATGTAAACTCATATTTTGCGAGACACATGGACTTATCACGCCCTGTCAAACGGCCATGGCGTCAAAAGAACCGCGGTCGCCCGACGAGAAATTTTAAAAATTCAGCCAGAAAAATCACTAAAAATCCCACTCTGTCGCGAAATTAGAACGGCAATCGTTGACAAATCATTTAAAAGCACTTTTAAGCTATTTTCTGATATACTTTGAACAATACCGACCTTATAAAGGGCCCCATTTTCGCCGACAACTTCCACTGCTAAATCCTCCATGTTGATTTCACTCTTTGATGAGGAAACAGCCTTGAGCTGAGAGCGAGTCGCACTGCCGCTCTGTGGAAAAACGAAGATGACAGATAGGAATGTACAGAACCGTAATAAGCACCCAGTAAATTAATATTATATGATATAAATAGATTATCTTGTAGCTTATTTTAAGTGTTTCTCAGAAGGCTTTATAAGAAAACCATTTGCCTTTGCGCAATTTATGAGCATATTCGTATAAATTACACGTTACGACCGTCTAAACATTTCTATGTTAAAGTAGAAAAAAATGCATTTTTAATGCATTTATTAAAGATCTAAAATATGCTAAAATTAATGCAACCATGCAAAAAAACGTGACACCTAACTGTACTTTCTTGTTGTTATTTACGTTGTAACTGTTATAATATAATATTCGAATATTTTCACTCATACGTCCCAAACATAAAACGTCTATGAATTTTAAATATAAAAATATAACGCCTATAACTAATCTTATATATCACGTGTAATTTGTCGACTTTTAGATACACTGGAGGAATTTGCGAGCATTTTCACCATGTCACCTTTTTTTCGAAGACAATGGGGAGTGCATTTTTTTATAAAAAAAAAACATTTATTTTTATTACTTTTGAAGTCAGAACTTTTTAGGCGCATTTAGCACACTTTTTCTTGGTAGTCAACAAGATCTATCAGACATTAACGGTAAATCTGTCTACGTTCGGCTACTAACGCTCCTTCGGGTAACGACGCGTCGTCTCGAGTCGTCTTCACCCAAGCGAGAACGAGAAACAGTCAATAACAAGAGATATGATATTGAAAGTCTTATCCACATCTTGTTAGTCTGTAACATATTAATTTGAATAATAATCTGCATAACTGCCTAATTATAAACATAAAAACAAAATCATTAACTATTAAATATATGTTATGCTGCTCTATATGTTTATATTTATTTTTAATCAACAGTTTCCGGTGCACATTGTGCTAAATAGGAGATCTAGCACGACATTAAACCTTGATATGATTTTCTAACCATGATAACCAAACCCGTCCAAATGTACTATAGATAGTCCAGTTTTTGTAAAACTTTTCATAGATACAGCAAAATATTTCTTATATAATTTTTTTTTTAAACAGTGTGTTTTACAAACATCTAAACACCAGATTTTTATGGTATTTAGAGTACCATTTGGAAAAAAAACCTCGAACATGTCGACTTTAAGGGGTCACTTTTTGGCAGCATTGGAATATTTACAAAAAACATCACTTTCAAGGGATGAGTTTCACCTTTAAAACGACTGGTGAAATCCGTTCTAGGGGTAAAATTTACCCCTACTATTTAGATAGGGTACATAGGGTATGCCACACCTTGTTTTGAAGAGCTCTCTATTTTTTTACAACAAACTATTTCTAATTTAAATCGATCAATTAGTTTTCGAGATATGCGCATTTAAATTTTCAATGGGCCTGGATGCAGAAAAAAATGACGTACTTATACTAACTAAACCGTCTTATTTAAGAAAAAAAAAACAATGTGTCGTGAAAACTTTGCGAATTCAACATCATCAATACTAAATGTGCATATCTCAATACTAATTGCTCGATTAAAATAAAAATTACTGTGCTTTAAAAAAATCAAAAGACCCTCAAAATGAGATGCCACATGCCCTATGTTCCCTATCTAAATATTGGGGTTAAATTTTACCCCTTGAAGGAGGTTCGCCTTACAAAAAATCGAAAAACTACGCTTTTTTCAAATAAAATCGACGGGTCCGAGGAAAATTTAAGAAAGCTCTAAAAATGTAAAATTTCAATGTTTATTTTACTATGATAATTTTAACCACAAATATCTCAAAAACTACTTGGCAGAATATCAAAATATCTTGAGCCGTCTAAAGGCAATCCAAAGACCTTTCAAACAAGATAACACACGACCCATGTTCCCTATTTAAATTTTAGGGGTGAAACTCACCCCTTGAAAGGGGTGTTTTTTACACATATTTTAATGTTGCCGAAAGGTGTCCTCTTTGAATGCAAAATCCACGTTTTCGAGCTTTTTTTGGAAATCTTAGTCTATATCTTAGGTATGTGTTTCGATGTTTGTGAAACACACTGTCTTCAGTGGCGCACCCAGACTCGAAAATTCTGGATCAAAAATTATTTGAAACTACACATATGCATCGACTCATCGACAGAGAAAAATTATTAAATTTATGTTCCTTAGCTTTACTGTATATATTAAAAAATCGAAGTATCTCCCGAAGATGTTTTGAATCAACTGGCAATGAAAAAATCTTAAATTAGTTTTAAAACAGATTAGAGCTAAATACGTGAAATAAGAAGAAACATTTTTTTATTTTAGTTAATTTAATTTGTTGCTTACACCTCACATGAACATAGGTCCGCAACCGCCTTATTTTTGAGATACAGGGTGTTGAAAAGTAAAAAAAAAATCAGTTTTATACCAATATTTCTAAAACCGCTGTAGATATTTCTTTACATTTTGCTTGGTATTAAGTACGTATAAAAACAATTTTTTTTAAGCAAATCATTTTTTTCAACTCCATT
Source organism: Pissodes strobi (assembly GCA_016904865.1). Lineage (NCBI taxonomy): Eukaryota > Metazoa > Arthropoda > Insecta > Coleoptera > Curculionidae > Pissodes > Pissodes strobi. The sequence continues at coordinate 198,915 of MU182742.1, forward strand.
CAGTGGCGCCCCCTGTAGCATGACTTCTAATATTTGTAATCAAGAAAATGAAACGACAGTGCTTTTCTTCAAAATAAAATTCATTTCGCAATCTCCTATTATTTCTTAATGACCTCTTGACTTTTTTCTGCCCGACGAACGGAAAAATAAAATGCATATTTTATTTGGAGGAAAAGTTACTTTTCATGGCTTGCACTCTATTACCAGCCTCACTCCGTTCGGCTGTTAAACACAAGCGCGCCATGAAAAGTATCAATTTTCCTCCATATAAAATAATATACTATTACCTACCGGTGTACCAAAATTAAGGCAAAATCAAGGATATTAAATATAACTACAAAATTGCAAAAAACGTATTTCCCCAAAAAAATACCACATCTTCACCAATATAGTAAATTGTTGATATAAATCTAGTAACAAATATTAGAAAATTAAATGAAATGCGAATTGCTGTTACACAATCCCTCATATTAATCGAGCAATGAAAATTCTTTCGAAGGTCACCACAGACAGGAATTTTGACGAATTTTATTGCAATTAAAAACAAATAGCACTTGCTAATTGCTTATGGCTAAACCAAAACCGGGCTCAACTTTGGGTTACCCGAAATAATAAAAAAAAATCTAAGCTTATAGATTTGTTTGCAAGTTTATGGAAATAAGGTGATCCAATTTTGTTCCTTGGAAACTTTCTATATGCGCGATATTTCTATTATTTCTAATTTATGAGTGGGGTTTGGTTATTTTGTGTAAGTTTTCATTACAGGAATCTCTCGGTTTACGTGGCAGTATTTATACGCGATTTTGCTTACACACACTTGCGAATTTGACCAGTGAAGTTAAGAAGTTGTGTAACGAAGCTAAACAGGCAAATATAACGTCGTATTTTTCTAACAATTAGTGTTTATAGTTGGACATATTTTCTTAAAAATGTTAAATATAAGTATTTACATATGTATGAACGTGTATGTATATGTATGTACGTAGACATATAAAGAATAGAATATTTTTGTTTCAATATACGCGGTTTTCTATTTACTCGGTGTTTTCAAAGAAGGTAACCTCCGCATAAAACGAGGAAGCCCTGTAATTGGTTCCGCGTAAACTAGCTAATGCTTAGTTTAGGTTAGTTTGATTTAGTGGAGGCCAGTTCGGATTGGCTACATTAAAGCGCGCTTTAAAGAAATTAATTAATTGAAATTAAAAAATAAATAATTAAACAACAAATAAATGTTGAGTTTCCGCAGCAAAAGATTTTTTCCGTGTTCAGGAGGGTTTGTATAAACGAAACAAAAATAATTTTTAAATATACAATATTCCAGTTGAACGAAAGTTAACTAAAAAACGACGTTTGTTTATTTAAACGTGAAAATTAGATTACTGAAACTTGTAAAGCCTTCAGCATTTTCTTTTTTAATGCCGATAGGCTTAATAAAAAGGTAGAGTACGGTTTCTAATATAGGTGCATCAAAAGAGTACAACAATACATATTTTTAAGGATTTATCATAGCGGGAAAATCCATCTAAACAAACACCATACATTTATTTCTTGTAATGTTGACATGTGGTGAAACCATAAATATAACGGTGAACCTAAGAATTATTATTGTCTTCAAGTATCTACTTAGCAATAAGAAATTAGAACATCTTATGAAGTCAAAAATGAGATTTTTTGTGGACTCGTAATATGGGCAATAGTTCTTAGTCCGGCTATGTCTGTTTGACTCAGTAAGAAATATCAACAGCTGTATTATCGGCAGTTCTTGATTGGTAATTGGTATGTGTTTTTTGACAGCCGGAGGTAAATGGATGGGCCTTTAGTAAATAAAAGTGTTTTAAATTGGTTTTTGCTTATTTTATTTAAGAAACAGTGCAGTTTAAATATGAAATTTTAGTATGTTACGTTTGTCCCCTATGTGAAAATGCCAAGCGTACGACTCAACCATGTCGAGTACTAGCGATTCAGAGGAATTTTACGATGCTGAAGATATTATTCCCAACCAAGGTTCAAGGTATGAAACATCAAAAAATGATATCATTGCTAATTAAAGACGGTACTTACATCTAAATAGGCTCTCATGAATGCACCACAAAGTATTAGATTTATTTTGGACTTACTGACACTTTGACAAATAATTTTTAACAATAGAAACAGCTGTCACCTTATTCTGATATGTTGATTGTTGATTTAGATTATCAAGTTCTCCAAGGTTAAAAAGACCTTTGGGAGGAATTCTAATATATATTCCAGGATAGTTCATTGTTATTTAGGCTTAACAGGTAACGACACATCCTTTATGCTGATGTAAAATAAAAAATAAGTAATACATGCTCATTGAACTACGTATTTGAACAAGTTCACCAGTAAATACTATTTAATGAATGATGTCAATATACTAGCTCTAAATCAAACGACCTACAGAATTCCGGCACTCAACAAACTCTATTCTAAATGACAGTTTGGGTTAGCTTTGAATAGGGAGTTAGACTAACTATGGAATTGTAGTTAGGGAATTGGGCTCGGAGATAGTTGTTTGTCAGATCATAGCCTCATAGGCTATGGTCAAGTCTGACAGCATGGTGAGTTGCTGGACTTTGAGCAATGTAAGCTGATATCAAGAAAATTAAAGTATCTTGAATAATGTGAGATTATTCTTAGTATATTTGAATAATCTTTTATTATAGTGCACTATCCTCTCGGTAGTAATATCTATTTGACTTCATATTTATAGTACTACTGCAGTAATGGAGGTTATAGGTTATTTCTAGTTGTAAGTAAATTCAAATTGCTGCTTAAATTGCTGTTATTAAAAACATTAGTATACTTAAATGCTTGATTTTCACATATTTTGCAATCAAATAATTTATTTATTTTATTACATAGGAACTCAATTTACATAAAGAATATTAAAATATCTAAATTAAAGCAAATGTACTTGCATAAGAAAATTGTAAATTGAAGTATGAATTCAGTTAAGTGAGCATAAGTGGTGTTAAACTGAATTAGCACTTTTGGTATACCAGAGGTTTGATTCAATTCAAAATATGCTTTGCTGTATAAGGAAAATGATCTCTTTTACAAAGCTGGAAACTAAAGCTAGCAAAAAGGCATTAAAATATCAATAGTAAAGTAACATAATTATATAAACTAACTTTCGCAAACTTTAATAGGCAAATAAAATGGACACAAAAATAAAGTCATCTGATATTTAATCAATCATTTCAAATTATAAGGAATAAAGTAATTAAAATTGACAAATCTGGTGCTCACACTCTACATCAATCTCCACATCAATCATATCTACTTTTTTATATGTTATATGAAGATCAGCAAATTATATTTACAACCAAAACATTATATATGGGTACTTCACAGATTACCAAATCACCAAACATGTCTAAAATATTATGATAAGTATGCCTTATCAACCAGCTTGTCTTTTACCTCTGGGAAATTTTTTGCTGTGAGTAAGTAATTGATTTAAAATTTGTAGGCAACATATTGAATATTTTTTTGGCACTATACATAACTGAGGTTTTAATTTGAATTATAGAGTTATCTATCAATCAGTCAATCAAAAAATGCTTTATTGTACAGGGTGTGTTAATAAGAAATGAACTTGGGCTTATTGTTGACCTTCTCTGTATTTTTAACACAAACCAAAATAGCTGTGTATCTCACAGGAACTCATTTTACCATTATAACCGACCATCGACCTTTAAAATATCTTTTGACTGTTCCTCTTGGAATACAGTTTTACAATAAGATACCGCCCAGGCACAATTAATAATCGAGCAGATGCGTTGACTAGATTAAGGTCTGAAGAAACCACAGAACTTATTGTTGCTATGGTTAATATACTGGATGAAGTTAATCCGCTATTTGGACTAAAGAGGAGCTAAGGAAATTACAAGATGCCGATCTCGAAATTGTGCAGATAAAAGAAATTCTTACAGCTGAAGATCTTACCTATTATGACAGCCCCGACGAATTAGTTTACAAGAAAAGGACCGGAAGTTCAAGACACAACCAGTCACTACACTGAAGTCCATCATTCCTGAAATTTTACACATTTACCATTCATCAATATTTGTCCTTCATCTGGGACAGAAGAAAACGCAGGAATTAATTTTGCAAGATTTTTACTGGACAAACATACATAAATACTAATCCGCAGCTACCAGCTGAAATGCAGAAAAGTCTTGTACCAGCCAGCCCATGGTCTAGAATAACTTTAGATCTCGTGGGGCCCTTAAATCACACCCCGAATGGAAACAAGTATATAGGTATTCTAACCTGCGTGGATTTCCTGACGTGCTACCCTGAAGCCGCACCGTTCTCAGACATCAAAGCCGAAACTGTCGCCCGAGCATTTGTGGAAAATATAGTACTAAGGTATGGAGTTCCACGGGAATTTATAACGGATTGTGGCTCTCCGTTTGTGGGAAAATTATTCCAGGAAATCTGCCAAAAATTACAAATTCGAAAATTAAAGGTTACTCCCTATCATCCTGCCGCAAATGGGATAGTAGAAAGAATGCATAAAACTTTAAAAACTATGATAAGTCATTTTGTTAGTGACTATCATAATAGCTGGGACGAAATTTTGCCTTATGCCTTAATGTCGTAGAGGAATGTAGTTCACGAAGCAACCCAAGAAACACCATTTTTCCTTATGTTTGGTAGAGACATGGAACTGCCATTAGAGAAGACAGGATAAGATACGATTTGGCAGAAAACTATGCAAGCGAAATGGTGGAGCGAATGCAACAAGCACATCAAACTGCCAAAGTAAATATCGAAAACACAATGCAAAAACGTTGTGAAAAACGAAATAGTCGAAGAGCGAGAGCCGAACTATCCGTAGGAGAACTAGTGTACTTAAACACTCCTGTGGTACACGGAAAGGAAATCGCCACTAAATTTAAAGCCAAATGGGCCGGACCATACCGAATTGTAGCCAAAAAGGGGCCAGTTACGTATCAAATTAAGAGCCTAACTGGAAGAACTTAACAGACGGTACATTTAGAACGACTAAAGCGATTTGGAGTCTCATTTTACGAAGCTCCAATTGAAAAAAATAATGAACCAGAGGTGCAGGAAATTGAGGAGCCTAAAAATAAAAATTTTCAGTTTGAAGATCAGCAGCCGAGAAATGGAAGCAAACTCGGACTCAGAGAACTCAGAACCAGATAAGAGCGATTCCGAAGAAACCCTATCAGAAGAGGGTAGCAGTGACGACGAATCTGATGAGTCCGTAATAGAAGACGTAGTCCAGAACTCGCACACGTGAAACACGCATGCCGGAAAGATTGGAGGAGATTGGAGTACTAAGACAATAGGAATAATTTTAGTATCACTCTGTATATATGATGCAAAATAGCGATATAACTACAATAAGTATACATTTACCTAAGTGCATACGAACAGAACTCTAACTATTAATCATCAGTGGATTTTAAGAGCTGCCCAGAGCGGAACGACGGAAAATTTTGATAAGTACGACTGTGAGGAATAAATAAGTAAATAAACACGAATATTGGATTACAAGGAATGAGCCAACTAGGCCAATGTTGTAAAAGTATGAATCGAGGCACTGTGTTTTTTGTTATGAAATGTAAATCCTTCATACAAATACGAGGGAAATGGAGTTAATAAGATGAAATATTGCCAGAGCGAATACTGAATACTACAAACAATAATTACGGACTCAACAAAAAGAAAAGAATGCGTTTACCAGATACCAAGCATGAAAGCAATTATTAGGAATAATTATGTAAAATAAAGACAACAACATGAGGGTACTCCTAAAGTAGAATAGAAGTTTCTATATAGAAAAGACGCTAAGCTTAGTTTGTAAACATTCCACTTTTCATACATTCCAGTGACTCGCGTGTAACCCCTCAAAAATATTATACATTTTTTTTTAAGTTCTGAAAGTGTTTGAAAAAGAAGGAAGAAAGAATGAAAGAACCTAATAAATAGTTAATCATTAATTCATAGTTAATAATAGTGATGTAAGTTAGGAAAGACATTGATTGGGTGGTGGATGTTAAATAGTAATTAAGTAAAGTCATGTCATCGGCTCGAAAAGTAATGTAAAGAAACGTTGTTTGAAATTCGTCACCCGTCGAGGGAGAAGGTGGTCAAAAGAAGCGATGGAGGCTAGGATGGCAGGGTCCAGCTTAACATTAAGTCCTAGACAGTAAGCTTAGCTTTAAAACATAATGCGTAGAGTGCCTGTATATTTAGAACATTTATTGTGGTATGTCTTCGAGAATTTCATGAGTAGCCCATTAAAACAATTCAGTGCTAGCATTAGACAGTAAGTTTAGTTTTAGATCATCATACATAGGATGCCTGCATATTTGGAAACATTTATTGTTGTATGTATATTCTAGAATTTAATGAGTGCTAGCGTCACTCTGTATTTTATTTAGTAGGAAATGTAGAATTTGTTTTTACCATAATCGACGAATGAATTAATCTCCATGGAATGTATGATACAAAGTAGATCACTGTGGATAAGTATTAATGCTAGTGAATTTTTCTTTTTTTTATTAAGTCGTAATTGATTGGCTAGCCTTTAATTATCATGTTCTAAGCCTCAAGGAAAGTTGATACAAAGTAAAATCACAGCGGTTAAGTGGTAATACCAATGAAATTTTATTTTATTGTGCCATAACTGATTGTCTGGCGAACGTTAATACCTAGGTCATAGCAGAAATTACGTGAATAAATTTGAGCCAACCTCTAATTAAATAAGAAAATGCTCCCTTTAAATTGTGTGCTCCCTTAAATTCGAAATCTCAATTCTTATTTTAAACGGAAGGTAATTTGGCCTACGTTCATTTAATTATGACTAAGGTTAGAATTAAGTACTGGAAAGAGGAATGAAGTTGGTTTAAACGAGGTGGAAAAATAGGGGTTGTTGCCCATGAGGTAAATTATTTTCAACGAAATAGGGCGTCAACACACTGGTACTGCAAACCTGGTTTCAGAAAATGAACAGAAGTTGAAGAAAGGGCCGAAAATACAGTAAGTCAAGTAGTAAGTACTTAAATAGGGTAAATCGGCGTTCATTACAATGGATTTGTTTAATATGACTGAGAATTCGGTCAGGGCCAGACTTAGATATTTCAACTAGATCTTTTTATACTCTTTCTTTTCTTTTCTTTTTTATTTCTCTTATCTTTCTTTTTTTTTGGTCTTTGTTGTGTCTTACTTTTTAATAAACTTTTTATAAACTGTAATAATTGCCGCCATGTTTATGTTTATGTTTATTTTTAATGTGAGAATGAATTTTTTACCTATATTTTGGATTATTTTATGATGTAAAAATTGATGGTCTGTTGTAACTATGTACATTTGAATAGGCAAGTCCCGTAAATAAATGAAATGAAAATGAATAATTTCTAGAATTCAGGGAATTTGCCAAATTTTCGTGATTTGGTATACAGTAGCCTGAATAGATCAAATGATAAATTTTTAATAAAATATGGTGTACTAAATGGTGTAATAGCATAAGGACCTGGTCCCTTGTCTATTATCTACTTCTGATAGCTGCATCAAAATGTCACTGATATTTATATACACATAGTTGTAAGTCCGTTGTTAAGTTTTGTTTCAAGTAAAAATTTTGGCAGTTAAGTACAATTGGAAGAATTTTCATAAACAGAAGAAAAGTGTTCAGCAAACAATCCAACTGCTTTCACTCTCTCATATTCTGTTTGGCCATGAAAATTAAGTACTTGGAGAATCTCATTGTTTCATGTTTTAGCTTTTAAATATTTCCAAAATTACCAAGGCTCACCAATATAATTTTAGGTTTTTTAGCCTGTTGTCTGATATTACAAAACCCATTATAATCACCAATATTACCACTTTCTTTGTATTTTTTAAGTGCAATATTCTTTGGAAAAGTGCTTATTTTAAGCACACAAGTAGGACATTTGTAATTGTTCTTGACAGGTATAGTGACAGGTACAAATAAATAAGAAGTATGATATAACCAGCGAATATTAACTACGATAAGAAGATTCACTCTCCGCAGCGGCACGTCAACGGTATGTCTCCTTCCCCGCGCGAAAACTAGCATGATACTGGCATGTGACCTTTGGACCCGGCGCACACTGGTCGAATTTCTAGGAAAGCTGGCCATAATAAGGTTTACCAGAAATAAGTCATAAAAGTTATTAAGTATTACACGTTTAATATATCGTGTTTTAGACAAATAATTGTTGAATTTTTTGCTCATCATCTATATTTATATATAGGGAGTATAAATTATCACTAACGATAAAAATCATGTATAAAAATCATTTGTATGTTCTTAAATCGTTTTAAAAAATTAAAATTAAGGGCTCCTTCGTTGTAAAAAAAAGGGTTTTAAATTTTTAATTCGATGATCCAAATTTTGTTTTTGCAACGGTTAATTCAGGAGTCTCACGAGCAAAATGGATGTTAAGCGGACGACAGAAACGCGTTGATGAGGGCCTGCAATTTTGCCATACATGTATTTCAGAGTTATCGCCATTTTTAAAAATTAATCTAATAGGGACGAAACTAGTAAAAAATATAGAAGCATCAGTGCAGCTGTTGTTCAAAAACACTTGCTTATATTCTGACTATCCCAAGGTAATATCAAAGCCATATTTACAAATTAAAACTAAATTATAAATTTTTATCTGCTGATTCAGCCAAAGTATTTATTACCTCTTTTTATAATAATATCAGTCTTGCATCAGCAATAATGATATTCTACCGAAATTTCAGCTTTAGTTTCACTTACTACAATATTAGGGGATTAGGGGTGGGCGACAATAATCGATTATTCGATTCACTTTTAAGAATTTCAGAAAATATGGATAACCGATTATTTCGATTAATCGATTATTCAGTTATTTGCTAAAATATTAAGCGTTTAATCGATTATTCAATTTCTAGCCCACCCGTACCGATGACTTTACAACAGATATAGCTTTTAAAATTCCAATTTAATAATGCGTTGCGTTGAGGGTAATTTAAATGACATTTGAAAATACTTTCAGTACAACATATGAAGCAAAAAAAAACAGAGAAACGTAAATGCTCAAACAAGACAGCAGCAGGGAAAACTGCGCACTTTACAAATTTAGCCAAAAGGATCCTCATTTCGACGCGCCATTTTCTGATAATCTGGCTTCAGTTGTTGCACAATTAGGTATAACACCAACACATAACCTCAACGGAGTGTTAGCACGTTAGCAGTCTTTATCTTCTTATTATGTATTTGGGCAAAACTATATGATAAGAAGGATCACTCTCCGCGGCGGCATGTCAACGGTGTGTCTCCTTCCCCGCGCGAACACTAGCAGAATATCGGCAGGCCATGATACAAATAAAACAATCATGTTGGCAGGCGACCTTTGACGCGGCGGCCATAGACCAGCTCATCCTTTTGTCAGATTAATTTTCACGCCTAAATTCTATAGTCGAGTCAATATTCGATATAAGATAATATCGCTATTTTTTAGTTGTGTTGTATTACAAAATAGGAATGAAATATACAGTAAAAATATTGTGCGACACCTTTAACCTTTAACCAATTTTAAAATCACCCAAAACGCCAAAGTTTAATTAAATATTAAAAGATGGGGCAAATTCGAGCAACATTTTCTTCTTGATGTCTTTGTCAGAATATTAGTATTCGGAAATATGGTGAAATCATTAACACAAAATCAAAATCTTTTAAATATTAGTTATTACATACCTTGAGTATTGTTATCCATAATAACTAATTAAAAACGTTAACAATTTTTGAAACAGCCAGTTGAATACAAACTTTATCAAAATATTTATTTGGTGATAATAATTAAAAAAAAAACATAACGTAAGTTTGACAGGGCGCTGCAAACAATTCAGAAAATATCAATTGTGTTTTTCCAAAGCCAAATAGAGTATTAGAGTGCTATAAATAATTTCGTCATAAATTTGATTAAATATACCGCAAACGAGAATATCGGTTATGGCCAGCTTTTATTTAAATTCAACCTGTGTGCGGCGAAGTTCGCCGATTGTTACCAGGCAACGAAGAAAATAAACGACGATTCCTTTGTAGCGCTCTCTTGCCATTGAGTGCGCCTTCTTGTCGTAGTTAATATTCGCTGATATAACTTCGTAAAAAAAGCTGAGTCCAATTGGAGCATAACAAGAACTCTTGAACACCATTAAAATTGCATTTATTCCATATAACAGTTATCCATCCATTATTGATAAATTAGATACATGTACATATGCATTACATGCATTAAATTGAACATTTATTGGAAGGCAAATCCTAAAAAGTATATATATTTTTTCTACAGCCGCGCGCAAAATAACTAATTACTAAATTCAAAGGAAATCGCAAAATCGACGAATGCCGTGGATCCCTATTTTGCGCTCTAGCGCGAACATGGAAAAGAAAATTCTCACTTTTTTTCGTCGAGTGTGCTATGAATGGTTATGGAAACCGAAGGAAATAAATGACAGTCGTGCGTTTGTTACAGTTTATTGCTGTCATTCCTGTTCTAAATATGCCCGAAGCCCGAATATAATCTGTCAAAACTGACAATCATTTGCAAAATTCAGAATAAGTATAGAGAAAAATGTGCATTTAATTTTAAAAATTGCGGCTGTAGAAAAAGTTCTGTGTGTTTTTTGAGCGCAAAGTTAGATTGCCGTTTTCGAAAGGTTACTGCGCTCCGCTACGCGTCGCGCAGTAACATTCTTTCTCAAGCGGCAATCCGTTACCGCGCTCTAAATACACAAATAACTATTTTCTCCGATTGACAGCAAATATTAATTTTGCAGACCCATATCAATCAGCAAAGTATTACTTTTTCTGTCCAGGCAGCAAAGTAAGTACTTTGCTGCCTAGGCAGCAAAGTGATTAGTCTCCATGGGAATAAAACGTCTGACATAAGTTGTCAAACTATAATTATTATGGACATATACATTTCCATAGCAACCAACCGTTCCAACAATTGCGATTTCTATCAAATTTTGTCTTAATTTATCACTACAGGAAAAATAAAAAGATTGTGGGAATTGTAATAATTTGCAAATATACAATATACATATATCATTATAAACAATCGGAGAAAAAATTATATGTTCAACTCGGCAGCAAAGTAGATTGACTGCCTTAGCTGAATTCCTAGCCTCGCTACGCTCGGCTATGAACTATCAGCCGCGGCAGTCAATCTACTACTTTGCTGCCTAGTAAAACAAATAACTATTTCCACAGATCTAGGAATAGATCTGTTTATTTTTCCCACTTTAAGTAAACAAAATTACAATTAGGTACCAAAATAAGACACTTAATTTTCAATGCCAACACGTCGCTGCGCTCTACGCTGCAACCTTGAACAGACTTGCACAACGACGTCTTCATCAGCGTCAATTACACTACATATACCTACAGTCATTATTCGCATGCATACATACATATAAAGGGAAACATTTTTGGGAAAAATACACACGCGTGACTTATCAGTCATAGTACACTAGTTTGTTATGACTTAGTATAAGTCACGCCTTTATTCCCGAAGATGTTTAAGTTCTATTTATAAATGTATGCAATTTATTTACTTAAATTAACATTGATATGAAATGAGAATGAAATGCAGTTTGAGGAATCAGAAATGGTAAAACCTTGTATACTTGAACTAGGCTTTGTTATTACATGAGCTCGTTTTGGAGCACCTGCGGCACCTTGATTTTTTTTCAATTTATATTTGATTGTTGATTTATTCTTCTATATATATCCCTCTGCAATCGTTGCATGTTTACGTCCTCCATGTCGATTTAATGTTGTGATCACAAGAATATTTATTCTTGTGATTGTGATGTTCGCCACTGCATTTGCCACTATCGTAGTGGATAATCTTCTCATACAATGACAAGCTCAGGGTGTTGTAGGCACAAGTGTGAAGCATTTTTTAATGATGTTTTTAACAAAGTGTTTATTTCAACATATTGTGTCGTACACTTGCCATTTTTTATAAAAATACAAAAAATCTTTTAGGTATAGGTAATATACTTTGGTCTTAAAGATATGTGTTTTTGCATAACTTTACAGGATTGACTGGAAATCGTTCCTGCATTATTGTGAAACTACGAGATTTCTTGGTCTTTGCATCAGATATAATTACATACAGCTAGGAGCTAGGAATCGTCTTGAACATTTTCCACACTCAAATTAGTCAGTTCAGCACATGTGCAAGCTACCACAATCCCTGTAATGAAAGCTGTTGGCATAAGCAAAAACTCATTGTCAGGTGCTTATTTCAAAATCTTGTTAATATCATTGCGCACAAGAGTTTTTAATTTTTTTGGCTTGAGATATTTTCCCTGCTCTTTAAAAAGCTTAGAAGATTCGAAAAATTAGAGATGTCAGTGTTTTTGTAAAGCTGGAGAGTAAAAGCATTGAATACTTGATCCATAACGATGATGCAACAAATTTCTTGTTTAATTCAAGAAAGTAGACAAGCAAAACACTTTAATTTATATTTTTAACATGCTTAACTTTCATCCAGTCTTCAAAGGCAAACTCCTTATCTTAAACGCCACGAGATTTTTTCGGAAAAATTTAAAGGTAGCCATCTCTGCATTGTCAATAATTTTTTGCGAAAGTTCAACGTAATCCATTTTCTGGTTCTAAAAACTGGTTCTTATTAAAAATCCATTATTTCTCGTTAACAAAATTAGGAAATAACCAAATGTCCTCTTCCTCTTAATGGCAGTGTTGTTTATTATTAAAAAAAAAACGCACATCAGTGTTCCTTAGTAACATAAAAGCACCTTACTTAATAATTTGTGAAATCCTAACAACGACACGAAACCCTTTCTGTTCCGTTCTGTTGTTGGGTAATATGAATATTTTGTATGGCATCATGTGTTATGTTATCTAAGTCACTTGGGAAAATCAACCCCCTCGGCCTTTCCCAGACCCAGCGTGACTTATATGTAACATAATACACAAGTGCCACTTGTGTATTATGTTAACTATTAACTATTACAAACTAATTTACATTTATTAAAAACTATTATTTTGTTTAGTAGGTGTATCCAAAATGCAACTCAAAGTTCCAAGTCCGTCAAAGACGTCAACTGACTGGGGGAAAATAACCTTAGATTAGAGAGCTATATTCTAAGGAAATAACCTAGCTTTTAATATCAGCTATTAGGTCTGTTCCAACAGACCAGTAGCATAATTCGTTTGTTAACATGGCAGGTTACTTATGCATTCAAATGTTAAATTAACAATTTGATATGATGATTAATAAAGTTTTCTAGTTGGGTTTAACAAACCTAACTTGCATACTGAGTTTCGGTTGTGTTACAATTTAATCGACTTTATTTATGCACATTAAGTATTTGTCACAACATTTATTTGTAAGATCATCATTTTCAAGAATCAATACTCTGAAATTAATATGTTAGTAAATTATGTGTTCAAATATTTACAACGCATTAAATTTTTCATTATAGTTACTTTATTGATTTCTAGGCGTGAATTTCAAGTTCTATTCTGTTTTTATTAAAGACTTTCATCGATTGGTATTCAGCCTGCAGAAACTGACGACATATGCAAGTTCGCTAGTACCAGTGGTAAATGATTACGTCTGGAACATATCTCATCTCCATTATTATGTCCTTTTTCGAAATTTTCCATAAGTTCAATTCTTTAAAAAAAAACTCCTTCCCGGGTTTAAATAGAGCTGGGACAACCTTCCCAGAAATGATACATCTTGTTCAGGTTTGGGGTTATTATTGAAAACATTTACCATGGTCTCCAGTTAAAATACTATGGGTGAAGTTAATAGACGCCACAACAAAGGTAAACAGAGAAAGGATGATTAACTCTATAAAAAATCTAGGAATTTGTAAACGTACAAAGCAGACTGGTTAAATTGATTATTTATATATGTTCTTAATTTATACTTTTTGAACAACTATCCTATGCCAAAACAGTGAGAAGATTTCCTCTACTCTTATCAAATTTGTACCCATTGATTTGAAGTTTCTTAAAGAAAAAGAACAACCATCTTCTGTCATGCACACTAGCAAAAACACATCCCATAAACTTCACAAGCTTAAATTATTTGAAAGCTGAAAATTAATAATAAAGGCAAGTGCTAGGATGGTGCGAGCGTACTTCCTAGACAATATTTCTCTTGACCAAAGACGATCAGTTTATTTTTAACACGATGATGGTTACCCAGCTCATTCCACTCAGATAGTTACTGTATGGGTGAATGCCACATTTAATGGTAAGTGGAAGATGCGGACCCATTGTACGCAAGGTCTTCTGACCTGATCAGTTTTAGATTTCTTTCTGTGGAGACGTCTTAAGAATTTTGTTTATAGTAAGCCAATTCCCAATATGAAACAGTTGCTCTAAAGCTCAATGATAGAATAGCCGAGCTGTTCCGCCAATATCATATCATTGCAACACATTCAGAATAGTTTTGACAAATCTAGACATCTGATTGCAAAATGTGTGGAGAAGGGCGGCGGTTATGTAGAATAATTTTTATCCTTCTTCGTTTTATTGTTTTAATTTTCGTTCGATCTTCACTTCACTCGTTATGATGTCTAGTACCTAATAATAAAAACAATAGTTTGTACTTTTTGATCCTTTAATAAAAAAATTTTATTGGGATAAACATTATTATTATGTCAAAATTCCTTATCAGTTAGATATTCCTCGAAAGAAAGTGATAAGTGCCGACAGGTCAACTGCTGCACAGACGCACCCTGATATAAATCATGCAGGGCGCAGAGTCCAGAGCAGTTGCTTTGCAGTGGGATGAGTGCTTAAACTTAAGCAACGAAAAGATCCAAGTAATCTTCGTATAGTGTTGACAAGATCACTGACACGAGCAAAGGGAATGCACAATTTGCATGAGGCCGTTATCGTTCAAGAAATATATTTTTTCATTATTATGTACTATTATGTTTGATCTCATTTGTGATGATTGGATTAATGTTGAATTGCATCTCGAACTTTTTTTACTATGTCGAGTAATTAGATTTTTAAATGTTGACAACTCCTCATATCATGTATGACTTGATATGAAAATTAACAAAAACTGATGTATATCTTAAAGCGCTATATTCAGCGGATTGGCATTTATATTTAGAAATTTCAAATTGGAGACATGTGTATTTGTTATGCTTCTACAAAATACTTCTTTATATATTGATTAGTTACATATCGAATCTATTTGTTAATCAATTACATTGATACTCCATTTACTAACAGGAACAAGACACGAAAGGTATCGGACGAGAGCCTTACAAAAAGATCCTGGTCGGTACCAAATTTTTTAGCGGCCAACGACACTACCTCAAACACCCAACATGATAATGCCAAAAGTTTCGAGGACAAGAATGACAACGTGTTCCTTGAGCCACAAAGTGTATTGGTGCCCACAAGCAATAGGAAACGATTTGAAGGTACGAAGTAGACAAATTCAAAATTGGTAAGCCAATATTCAAACAATCATTGAGCGATGCGATTTCTCTCGATAATGTAGAGCGAAAATAATCAAAGTTATTATTACCAAAAAATGTCATTTAATTATTAAAAAAAAATAATATGCAAAACATTTGTAATCTTCTTTTCTCTAGGCACTATTTAAGAAGTTTATTTTTTAGAACTCCGCGAAAAACTACAAAACGACGATGAAGAAGGCTGTGGAAATGTTACCCCACCACATAGTCAGACATCTTCAGCGGATGGTGTATTTGCTGCCACTGGTAAAACATCCCACCCTTTTCGCGTGATAGAGCAAGACACAATTAGTTTGCAGAGCATAAATTCCTTAGGACGGTTAATGAGAGTCATTAACAGCAACGCGGGTAAGTTTGTCAGCCATCAATGTATACTCTTCAGACCAAACAAACCCCAAGAAACGTTAACTATATCTTTGTTTGGGTTGCAATTTTAGTTCTGGGATTGCACAGAACTAGATGAGTAGTGCAATTGAAGCGACTGAAAATTCTAGAAATGTTCTGAACCAGTTCAAATACTTTGCAATCAAAACATTATTACTTGAACGTCATGTCATTAGCTTTCATCACCATATTAATATCCATTTCCTTCTTTATGATCTGTGCGGATTGGGATGAATCGTCACCTGAACTTGAACTCATTAGTTCCTAAAAATTTTTTTTCATAGATTAGATAGATGTATTTATCTCCATTTTCTATAAAACGGCGGCCGTTTAAATTTTTTGGTAGCATATTTAGTTATAGAAGATATAGAGTTAATTTGTATTTTATTTTTAATTTTTATGAATATGTACCTATTTTATTGAATATAAATTTTCATTAATGCCTATTTCCATGTTGGTAGTCAATTATTATCTCGATAAGGAGTACTAGAGGTTATTTTTGTCCTTTTCCTGCACGTTATTGAAATCACTGAAATTCCAAATTGATGTCAATTGTTGATAGAGTTGTTTGCAAGTATTTTACAATCCATGACAAATTAAATTAATTGAATATATTTGTATTAATATTTAAAAATAATAATTCACCTATTTTGTTCATTTTAAATGTAAATGATTAGAAAATATTTCGGATTATAAAAAAATATTAACTAAGCAAACTAAAGAAATCAATCTATTTAAATTATATTGAAGCAATCGTTATAAAAAAGTTTTTTGCGTGAGAAAACTTAATTTATAGGTTTTGCAGTTCATTAATATTATGGAACTTTTGTTGCCATTCAAATATTTTCTCTCGAATCTAAGTACTGTTCATTTATAAAACTCTCAAAAATCAAAAAGATTCAGTCGGTTTAAATAACAATTTAATTGTTATCGCTTTAATAAAAATTGCGTTTTTATTATAAATTAAGATGAACTTGAAAAAAAAATGTTTGGTAATGATTAAAATATTGTCAACTTGCATTCTTAAAAATAAATAAATACATGGTAGAAAGTTTGAGCTAGACCATGAATCTCAATATTAAACCGGTTGCTACTTCAAACAATACACTCATTGTGGTCAAGGTTTGATATAAACAGCTGCACTGTAGTCAACATCGGTAGTCTTTGATCACTAATGCAATTACCGAAAGGGAAACGCCTCCTGACAGGCAACTACTTTAAATTAATATTTTAGTAATACTAACGCCGTATGGCGAAGTACTTATAAGTTATTAACCATTAAAAGTAAGCAAAACCTAAGATAAATTATTGAAACTGATTAGTCTATAACGCAATTTTTCTCTCTGGTGCTTTACTAAGGGCAATCTCCGTCGCCCACGAGCCTGGATGCTTTGGTAATATACACCACATTATAAAGTCATCCTGAAGCCAATAGATGCTAATCTTGTTTGTTAACCTATCAAGTATTTCTATTCATCTCTCCAAACTACCTATCTAAGTTACGCAACCCGAAAGAACTCGTACGTATTGCAACAAACAGCCTTCACTGTGACAAGTGGTGGAGGCGCCTCTATACATATGACAAGTGGTGGACCACATCGTACCAGTACCATTCTTGGATTCATCAATGAAATAAGCGTTTTCAAAGCAAACAAATTCGCCTCTGACCCAGCTAAAATAATATTTTTGACAACTGCCAAGTCAAACATTTATCTGATAGTTCGTATTTTCCTATAAAGATTGTTTTCCTTACCAGTTTTCCATGGGATTTTTTGTGTCTTCTTGATATTTTGGTCGGAACATTAATAACTATTGTCGTCTAAACAAATTTGTCACCGAATGCCCGATAAATAAAATGTACGATTTATGATAACAAACAGCATGTCAGCTATCCAGGCAATCATGATATCCAGGAGGAATCTCTAGGTGGTTCCTCAATGGCTCGACCAAAACAAAGTGATAAACAGTTGGTTGTTGGCACTGGTCTTAGTGGTCTTGGAAATGACACCCTGACTACTGGCGAGAGAAGACAGTGATTGTACCTGGGCAGCTACAACCCCTGCACCATCGAAGAGCAGGTTCTTGAATATGTATACAAACCAAACTTTGCATAAGTGATGTGAAGTGCCATGTTCTCGACAAAAACGAATATGTAGCCGCCTTTAAGATTGGCGTCAAAGAATTTATCTTGAAAGGATGGCTGGAACCAGGCCTTTGGCCCGAAGGCACTGCTGTTAAAGAGTTTCGCCCTCGCCTTCCACTAAATATGCCTGTATCTCGAAATTTTTAGTAAAGACCATCTGGTCGTTGTGTCTCAACCAATGAGAACCATCACTATCTTCTACAAAAACGTGAGAAATCTAGAAACCAAGCTAAACCGACCTGCTCTGCTCTGCCCAGGTCAAGTCATACCCTGTAATAACCTTAACCGAGACATGGGTTGATTCCACTATTAGTGATGCTGAACTCCTGGACTCTTGCTACGTCATATGCAGAACTGAGAGAAACCCTACAAATAGTATTAAGAGTCATGGAGGCGGAGTACTCATCGCTGTAAACAAGTCTATTAAGTCCAAACTTCTGAGATTTAGCAATTCTGCTATCGAAGAAATATGGGTGTCCGTGACATTTGGAAGTGCTGCATGCTGTATTGGCTGCGTTTACATCCCCCCTCTTATGAACGTAACAGTATATGAGGCCCACTTACGGACAGTCCCAACTGCCTATGAGTTGTTTGCAAATATCATTGTGGTGAACCTTTTAAATATAGCATGATGTCATGCCCACAACATACCTAAACTTTCGCCTTCTAATGTTAGATGTCAAAAATATATTTTACTGTGTGGTGCTTTTCGCTTCTTCCCTAGCTACACGTTTTAGACATTGTAGCATTTTATGGTCAAATTATTAGTAGTTTTTAAGTACATACTTGTACTCTGTAAATGTAATTCACGTAAATAAATAAATGAATACTATTTTCGCAGCATCAAAGTAAGTAAAAATGTTAACCCCGCCGCCCGGCTCCATTCGTAAATTTAAAAAAATAATCTCATTTCGTAATGAGGAGACATTATCTCAACTACTAGCCTAGCCACACATCCACATAGGTCATCAACAACATCGCTCGTAACAAACCAAGATGAGAACAGTTCTAGCAACGGAAGTGACCGAAGATAAGACAACACGGATAACAAGGTTCCCCCACCGCTATTGGAACCACATCAACACAATGACAAATATTAACAATTACTGACGCTTCGGCGACTGCGCAGAAAGCATCGATGTCACAATTTCTAAGCCCACCTACGTTTCATCCTTGCAGATGCAAAGCCAACGATTTTATAAAATCACACGAAAGAAGGGCGATTGAGACATTTCTGGATGGAGTAGCAAACATACAGTTCGAGGAATACAAGACAATAAATCAGAACAATGTATGAGATGAATTACAAGCACACTTTATCAGATTAGCAGGCAGCATGTAAAAAGATAGTGAGAGTGAGAAAGCAGCTACCGAACGAAACTGATAAATTACATGTATGAACTCGGGGTGCTTTATCATGATTATAAAACAAACATGGACCTAGAAGAATTCACATGTATATTTAGTGAAAGACTCACTGATTAAAACTACTACAATTTGTACTGGTTAGCAAATCCCCTTAACCACTGTGACTTAGAAGCACTGAAGGCACTTACGGTATCAATAGACAGGGCACGGAAACGAAGCAAATATAGAATGTCAATAAGAATCGGAATATTTATCGACCAAACAATTATCGTCCTCAATACAATTGTCCTCAAAATAATACTAATAATTACCATCCTCATAACAATTATCAGATAAAGAACTATAAACATCAATTTGGGATTAACCAGCATAACTTCAAAAAGCAAAAAACATCTCAAAACCATATTAGCGATTTACAAGAACCTCCAAGATATATGATTAAAACAATCAATCTGAACCATTCTCACCCTTGTTTGCATAAGGTGAACCTAAGTTGACGCCAATATCTAACCGTGGGCTAAAAACGCTCTGGTTTTCTAAATTCTAACCCCCTAGTTATATATTTTTAGTCAGGACATTTTTTTCACTCAACTAATAGTATTATTAATGGATGTTTTAAAAAAGAAATGTGTTTATAAGAAATGTTTTTATATATTCTATATGCCGATCTGCGAATATGATTGCTACTTTTTAGTACAATCGCTATCTAGATTATAACTTATAATTAGCATATAGCTGATAAGTTATGATTTTCAGATACTTCAAGAAAGACGATGTCAGTATCCGCTCTGTCGTCTAGTTCCTTTGATTCAGAATCAACCCAGAGTTCAAAGAAATATCCTAGTACTTTTGCTTTATCTTCAACAGGTAATTTTGCATTGCTTGATAATGTGTTAATATAACAGACACTAACACTGATAAGGATGCAGCTATTACAATTACAAAGTAGTTGCAGAACTAAAGGTTTACTTTTTTGTGTTGTTCTGCAACATATGACATTGAAGCAAAATATGAATATGCCATTTGATATATATTTTTTTTAATATTTATTGATAGAAATCATTTAATTTAAGCTTATATAACAGATTTTTCAGAAGATTCGTGACAATAAAAAGTAAAAATATAAATGTGAAGTATATCCATTTCATTTATATATCTAGGGTTGTCATTTTCAGAGATAATATAGATTTTCCATGTTGGGAATAGACTTGAGAAGGAGTTATTTGAAGTTAATTTATCTTTGAGAGTATATCATACATTTTGATTTGAGCATTAGGCGATTTCTTGTTTGATGCTTTCTTTGTTATTTTCTCTAAGTAAAAAAAGAGTACATTGTGAACCGGTGAAAGTATTACACAAAGGGTTTAATTCAGATGGAGGGGGGAGACTGCTGTTCAGGGAATAGATAGATTATTGACTATGACTGTGCCCCAGAATATTGTGATTGGACCTTTCCTTTTTATCAGCTACATTAATAATTTGAGTTGCGAAGTGACCATGAGTTGGGATGATCAATTTTGCCGGTGACACAAATATGTTGGCGGAGTCATCTACTGTAGTGGTCGTGACTAATGCGATGAAGTGTTTGACTTCCGCTTAATATTGATTTGATAAAATCCACCTGATTCTGAATGTTGAAGAGGAAAGTCCTATTTAGCGCTAAACAATTTTGTATTGATTGTTCATGCTGTATCTCGAGATTTGCCTATCTAAAGTTAAAGTTTTGGCTATTTATACGAGCTGCCATTTTAGTGGGAAAGAGTTCATTTTTTGCAAACTGAATAGTCGCTTCGAAATGCTTAGAGTTTTGAAAAACTATGTTGACCAGTTTTACCAATGCCAACTATAATTTAATTATGAGGATTGGAAATATTTTCTTAGGGGAACTATGTAAATGTTTCCAGAGTATCTTATTCAAGAAACAGCATTACTAAACATCCTGAATATGAGCTGAATGTGATCCTGCAGACGCGTGTTTAAAAAAAACGTATCTTCCTTACTCTGATATGGCTACATGACTATATGCTTACGAGTGTGCACTGCTTAAGTATTTCTCGAAATACATAGATATTTAAATGATATTTTTCGGAATTTTACTCTCCCAGGATCATTTAACCAAACCAACTAACCCAAACTTCAGATTTTCTTTTTTCTCTTAAGGTTTCACTGATTAATCAATCTTGGTTTTCAAAAAGCAATGTTTTGTAAATCAACAATTTCTGGAGAAGTCACGTCCTGTTGTTACTATTTCTCTAAGGAAAATTGTAAGCTGTTTTAGGACAGGCTTTATTACCAATTGCACTTCAATTCAACAACGCCGTGATTGTTCGCTCGGCCACGGTGCAATAAAGCCTGCTATATTGTTAGTTGTCTCTGTGTTTTGAAAGAAAAGAAAAAGGTTCTTATTTTTAACTTGTTCATGTGATGTGTGATGTTGGCACCTACATCATGAATTTTTGGTTACTACCAATTACAACTAATTAAGCTCTGAGGATGATAGCTACCGCGTATCGAAACGTCGGCAAAAAATTGAAGTGTAATTGGTTATAAAGCCTGTCTTAAAACAGCCCATAATTTTCCTTAGATAACGGAACAAATGTCAGTAATCCAGCGGAAAGATTTTGTAGTATGGTTTTGTAACCTAGACAAGTTTGCACTATTGATTTTTGTTACTAAAGTAAAATCTAGGTTATGTCAACTTGTTTGGCGGTTACGAATTCTATTTATAATAATATATTTTATTTTAATTTCAAATTATTCAAGTTTTGAAATAAATACAAAATATGCATATGTAAAAACCACTTTTTCTATTTTGCGTTCAAGATTATTCCACTTCGACACGCAAAGGAGTGTCGAAAAGAGGCTCTTTTCGACTTTACTGGTTGCTATGATATTAACAAAATTGTTCAATGTCAAGGCCCACCAGCAAAAATTGGCACACCTAGCCCGAGAGGCGACCGTCATAATAGTGTGGTGTCTGAACTGTCAGATTTTGCACGATAGAGGGTGTAGATTAAAACTAATTTTGACTTTGCCTCCCACTTCGGTCTCACAAGCTGAATTTTTCAGGGATGGAAGTACATGATAAGGTAACCCTTATTCCGGAGGTAATACAAAATTAGACTGTGCAAAAGGGCACTATCATCAAAAATCGAGATATTGATTGATACCACCGTATAGAGAAAAACAGTTATTTTTTGGTCCAAAGCACAAAAAGGTCTTTGTAGGGAGTATTTTTTTATAATTATTTAAAAAAAAATCTTTTACATTAGCCCTTATGGCCGAAAATAATTTTAAACGTAAATATCTCGGTTTCAGCCGGGCAAAAATTTTATTAACATTTTGTCTTTTTTAAACATTCATTTGACAAAAAAGGAAGGCCTAAATGAGAAAATACTATTCTTTATAAAAGTTTCGCCTATGTCTTGACCAGGTAATAGAGCAAATCCCATATTTTTTGCTTGTAAACTAACAATGGTATAACAATAAATAATGAGAGACGTCATGAGTTTACGCCGCGCTGCGACGTAATTATTCAAACAGCCAGATGCAACTACCCTTAGTCTATCTTTCTAGACGTGTTGACAGATGGAACACATATAAGACCTATTAAGATTTGTTTTATTTTATTTGTATTATAAAACTTCTCGTTAGTGTAAATATGTTCTATATTGTTGTGGAGGATTCATTCTTACCCTGGAATTGATTGCCTTTGGCTCCACAAATGATTGAATTTTGTTTGGATTGTTATAGAGCCACTTCGGCCCCGGCTCAAGGATGTAAACTGCACAAGTGCAAGTTTAGTGACCCTAATGAAATGTGTACCTAGTTTCGTCGATTCGGTGTCTATTCGGACACCGTTTTCAAGAAAAGCAAAAAACTAAAAATGAAAATGGTTAGTTTTTTGCTTTTCTTGAAAACGGTGTCCGAATAGACACCGAATCGACGAAACTAGGTACACATTTCATTAGGGTCACTAAACTTGCACTTGTGCAGTTTACATCCTTGAGCCGGGGCCGAAGTGGCTCTATAACAATCCAAACAAAGTTCTCGTTAGTGTCAATTTGCAATCTGCTATATTGTATATCTGTTTTTATTAAAGAATTAATAAGTTTATGTTACATATAAAGTACCTATCTAGTAAATTTGGAACAAATATCGAACTTTTTTGCGTTTTTATTATATATAGGTACATACATCTGTTTCAGGTGAATATATCTGGGTAAGTTGTAAGATTTTGTTTAAAATTTTAATTACGGAAGAATCAGAGAGCAAAAATAGGGATGTTGCTAAACTTCGCCAAGGCAATATGCTTGTTGATGCAACAAACAGGGTGCCTGGAAATTGGAGGTCAATGTTTTAATTGCATATTTCATGTTTTACACTGAGGCCGAAGGAAATTTCATTTAAATATGCTATGTTCCAAGTTATTTTATCCTGAGTAGGCCATGACTGATACTTAGGTATTTATATTGTTGGGTACTGTTATCAACAATCCAGTCATAGCCTACTCAGAATAAAATAAACTTTGAACAAAGAATATTCATGTGTCAGGGTCAAGGTGTGAAGGGTACCTATTTATTTATACAATAATGCATATTTTTTTTAACAGAAATCAAATTAGAATGGACAGAACAAAGGATTCAAGTTCAGAAACCGAAATTGAGCCTCTTGCCTATTTTATGTTCGAAATAGCAATATAGTATTCAGCATTTACGATAATAATTGTAGCGGTATCTACCGGTAGGTATACAGCGGTAATCAACTGATTAACGTCGATACGTTCCGGTAAATGGTAATTGTCGAACGGAACGGTGCGGGTCGCGAATAACTTTAAAAAAAAAGTTTGATTATAATGAAGAATAATATAAACGTCAAGCTATCGCGATCTTTGCTACTTTTCAAATATTAAATAGTAGTGATTCGGAATCTAAAGGCATTATAAAGTAGTTTCAGTTTCAATACAGAAAACATAAAAGAAGAAAATATTAACGTGTGTTTATGGATTAATATATTGAAAATGTTCCTTTTGGCTATGTGATGTTGAAGGTATTTAAATTATTTCTCTCTAAAAATGAATGTAATAGTAAAATTATTTTCAGAATTTGGAAATTATATATGTAACAACAGGCTCGCAGGCTAAATTTGTCGGATATGTCAAAATAAGGTGTAAACAAACCGAGATGTACCGACACAAATAGCAGATCCATAAAGGTGGATCGCGGTACATGTATCGGTAGATTCAATTGAATTTCAGAACGCGGTTGGTTAATGGAACACAAATTAACGAACGCTCAGATACCTACCGGTAGATACCGCTCCAATTATCGTAAATGCCCATTGATATTATTAATGAAACAATACAAAAAGTCATTTCAGATGCTAAAATTAGTAATAAATACGACTAAGTAATTTGGCACAAGCTATGCTATATTAGTTATTCATGTAAAAGACGTATTGAAGCGAAGAGAAAAAGTACCGCAAGACTTATATGATATTCTTTAAGTCTTGCGGTACTTTTTCTCTTCGCTTCAATATTTCTTTTACATGAATACCTAATATAGCATAGCTTGTGCCAAATTACTCCGCCGTATTTATTACTAATTTTAGCATCTGAAATGACTTGTTGTATTGTTTCATTAATAATATCAATACTATATTGCTATTTCGAACATAAAAGAGGCAAGAGGCTCAATTTCGCTTTCTAAACTTGAATCCTTTGTGCTGTCCATTTTAACTTGATTTCTGTTAAAAAAAAATATGCAACATTGTATAAATAAATAGGTACCCTTCACACCTTGATCCTGACACATGAATATTCTTTGTTCCAAGTTTATTTTATTCTGAGTAGGCTATGACTGAATTGTTGATATCAGTACCCAACAATATAAATACATAAGTATCAGTAATGGCCTGCTTAAAAAAAATTTTGGAATATCGGAAAACTTTCTAGAAAAATAAAGCTTTTATTAAGATAAATATAAAAGACAAATACTATTTTTTTCAAAAGTGCATCGTTGCTGAAAAAAATAAGAACAAAATTAAGAAAAAGAGGGTTTTTTTCAATAATTGTCATGAATTTTCTCAGCAACAGTTCACTTTTCGAAAAAATGGTATTTGACTTTTATTTTTATCTTAATAAGAGCTTTATTTTTCCTGTAGAAGGTTTTCCGACATGCCAAAATTTTTGTTTTTTTAAATTCATTTTTTGTATTTTTTATGTACCCTGTATAACTTATCTTTAATTTAGCATTGTCAAAGTTAGTTTTTTTCGAAGCGCCAACTTTTATCACGAATAAAGTTTTCTGAGAAATCAGTAATAAAAAAAGTTTCCCGTATGATGCGAACTTTTTGAGACACAATACAAGGTGATTCACGGTCGATGGTAGGTTATACGTTTCTGGAGAACCACTCAACGGATCAATCTGAAATTTTGGTCGTTGCGAATATGCTCTACCTTGCTAAAATATTTTCGACAGTGCAGTGTTGCCGCTTCTACTAAAAAGTAGTAGCAACTGTCAAATTTTAAATGGAACACCCTATATATTATTTCATATTTGGATTTTGCGGAGAATTTTAGACATATTTCATAAATAATGTCATTTACCTATCTGTTACTGTTTTTGAAATATTGACAGTTGAAAATCGACCATTTACCAAGATTGACAGCCTGTATAATCTAAACGGCTAAAGATAGAGCAAAATGGTTTGCACTTTCCCATCTTGGTTTTTCATAAGCTATCCTTTGACACTAGTTTTAGATTTAACCAGGGGTTAAATTTAATCGGGATTTCTTATATTATTGATTTCTCAGAAAACTTTATTCTTGATAAAAGTTGGAAAAAAACTAACTTTGGCAATGCTAAATTAAAGATAAGTTATCAGGGTTCTTAAAAAATACAAAAATTGAATTTAAAAAAAAAACAAAAATTTTGGAATATCGGAAACCTGCTACAGGAAAAATAAAGCTCTTATTAAGATAAAAATAAAAGTCAAAAACCATTTTTTCCAAAAGTGCACTGTTGCTGAGAGAATTCATGACAATTATTGAAAAAAAACCCTCTTTTTCTTAATTTTGTTCTTATTTTTTTCAGCAACGATGCACTTATGGAAAAAGTAGTATTTGAGTTTTATTTTTATCTTAATAAAAGCTTTATTTTTTCTGTGGAAAGTTTTCCGATATTCCAAAATTTTTGTTTTTTTAACCTTAATTTTTGTATTTTTTAAGTACCCTGTATACCTTATCCTTAATTTAGCATCGTCAAAATTAGTATTTTTCTAAGCATCAACTTTGGTCAAGAATAGAATTTTCTGTGAAATCAATAATAAAAAAGTTTCCTATATGATGCGAACTTTTTGAAAGACTGTATAATTCATTACTGGTCAAGGCCAGCCAGGGCCGACCAACGCAACGGTTTCTTATTCGGCCCAATTAAACAATATTTTTTCTACAGCCGCGCGCAAATTATCTAATTACTAAATTCAAATTAAATCGCAAAATCGACGAACGCCGTGGATCCTTATTTTGCGCTCTAGCGCGAACATGGAAAAGAAAATTCTCACTTTTTCCGTCGAGTGTGCTATGAATGGTAATGGAAACAGAAGATAAATAAATGATAGTCATGCGTTTGTTGCTTGCACTCCTGTTCTAAATATGCCCGAAGCCCGAGTGTCAATACTGGCAGTCATTTGCAAATTTGAGAATAAGTATAGAGAAAAATTTGCATTTAATTTTTAAAAATGCGGCTGTAGAAAAAGTTCTGTGTGTTTTTCGAGCGCAAAGTAAGATTGCCGTTTTCGAAAGATTACTGCACTCCGGTACGCGTCGCGCAGTAACATTCTTTCTCAAGCGGCAATCCGTTACTTTGCGCTCTACATACACATAACTATTTTATCATGCAAAATCCTGACAGTTCAGACACCACACTATTATGATGGTCGCCTCTCGAACTAACCGTTTTGAATGCGATTTCTACTAACAAAGGCGTCACAAATGGCAAGATGTCTACCCAACTGCTGATCGGGACTAGAATAAATTAATGTTTTTCATTAAACAATAGCCTACAAAATAGAAGAAATAGTATAAAATACACGTTTTAAAAGACTTGCGCACTCGCACTTTAGGAATCTCCCCGCAAGCGGGTTGTTTCCTAATTTCGTGCTCGAGCGAAAAAATATGGTCTTTTAAAACTAGTATTTTAATATACTATTTGATAACATTCGGACCACCTCGTATAATTTATAAGGCATTTTAGTATGATATATGCTAAGTAAAGGTTTATCAAGAAGTCTGATAATAAATGTTGTAGTTCATTGTGGGGGCCAGATACAACTGATCTGAGCATACATAATGTTACATTTTTGTCAGGGCTCATGTTATCGGCTTTATGATATGATTTTTGAATACCTTAGAAAAAAAAGACATGGCTTACATAATTGCTTCACATTTCACTTGTATGCTTATTGCATCTGCTGTCAGCCCACTCCTAATGTTGATATCATTTATTATTTTATCTTCATCTATTATTTAATAACTTGAATACGTATTTCCCCACATTTTCACCTCAAAACAGAAACTGTTAAACCAAGTTCCTTTAAGTGTTGAATATTGTTTAATTTCAGGTACTGCTCCTCTCACCACTGATTCAGAAAAATCCTCTTCCACTCCGCTACAAGAACCTGATGTCGTTGCTAGTGCCAAAGCGTCTAGTTCCTCGCAACAGCAAAAAGTCGCACAAAGTAGCAGTAAGCCAGTTGCCCCGCCTAGACGAAAAAAGAGAGTCAAAAACGCTAATGATCCGCTTGCCTTAACTGTAAGAGTTTGAAATCGAAAGTTTTTATTGAAATTGCTTGACAGAGATCTATTTTTAGTTTTGAATTTAATAATTACGTGACAACAGGCATATCAATGAATGTAAAAAGAAACTGTCACACACAATGGCAATCAATTTATTTGATTGTCATTGGTCACACATGACACTTTCTTATTAGTTGTTGGTTGCTTATGAAACTTGTAAGTGGCTTCAAATAACCCAAGATACTCCTTGCGAAAGATGATTAAAAATTAATTTGATAGTTTTTTTTTACTAATTTTATATTCGTATCTTTAGTACCGATGATATAAATTTAGTCAGCTGATGTCAATATAATATTTTAATTATTTAATTTTATTGCAAAAGTTCATATTATAAAATCGTACCTTGTAGGTACATCTTTCATATTGTAAATGGTTAGCCCGTTAGAATAATTATCTACGATACTAGTTCCGAATAGGATATTTTACTGGAATGAGAGGGACATAGTAGAAGTCTGCAACTCCAGTAAAAACGCTTTATTGATGTTTTCAGATTTCAATTATTCTAAAAAAATAACTGTAACAGTTTGACTTTTAACACATTAATATTATTCCAAATTAATTACACTCAAATGTAAATTGTCACTGGGTGTATCGTTTTTATATGACTTCAGTGTATTTAAAAATAAAACGTCCACGATTTTTGATATAAGATGAGATAATCCCAATGGGCATCTGGTATATGCTGTATTATAAAAACCCATTACGATTTTTTAAATATTTTAACTCTGTAGAAAGTATCTTAAACTCGATCTCAAAGCTCCAGCTAAGAGTTTGAAAATCTAATTTTCTTGGGAGTGGTTCAAAAACGAGACAATATTGCAAAATTTTGGGTAGAGTCTTCGGTATTATTTGAGGAAACGACAACTGCTCACAAAAAATTCACAAGATTTTTTTTCATCGTTCCCCTAGCTTTGCCTAGGTTTGCTTCTATTACCGCAGTCAGTGTTTAGACATTAACTATTCCCTTACTTTTAGAAATCCGCTTCTAGCGCCATCTTCCCTATACCAACTGAATTAGCTAGTCCCGTTAGTACCATAGAGTCTCTTACTCGCGAAATTGAACGCCTTCCTTCGATGTCTTCAGTGAAATCCCACAAGTCCGACAGGCTTCTTCAACAACATTCGGATGAGTCCAAGAGTTCTACTTTGAGGAGTGGGCATTCATTGGATATTACACAAGTAAGTCACCAAAGAAACATTGTAAATATTCTGTCAATTTATTTACTTATGTAGTTTTAAAAGTCTACAAGAATAAGAAACTATGGCAGTATGTAGGATCTCCATGAGTCTTAAAATAAATTTACAAGGTAGTCCTAAAAGTGTATTAACCTACTCAATAGGAGAGTGAACTTTTAAAAATTATTTCCAGTCTGTCTAAAGTGTGGCAACAAGTACTTTTTATTCTGACGTTATTTGTGACTTATTTAGCAGCGAATATTACGTTAAATTTTGAAAAGCAAATCTTGTCATGGAGTATATTAAATTTACATCTTTTTTTGTAAATCTAGTGATTTTATTGCAACACTAATGAAAGCGAACTAACACTATCACAGTTTGATTAATTTCAATTTGAGGTGATTTTACTTACTTAGGTAAAATATTTTAGTTTTTAGTATAAATATTAAGATGCTACTAGGAACAGGCTAAGTGGAAATTATTATTTAATACAGACAGTTATAAAATATTCATGACTTTTTAAATTAAGATATTTTTGAATATCTAAAATAAAATAAGAAAGTTTAGAGTAAATAATAAAATGTATTGATTTACCTTAACCCATTGCTTTGGTTGATTTTTTCTAATAACTGATTTAAACATAATAGTCCGAGAGGCGACCGTCATAATAGTGTTGTGTCTGAACTGTCATTTTTACATGATAAAAAATATAGTTTAGTTGGGCCGAATAAGAAACCGTTGGTCGGCCGAGCTGGCCTTGACCAGTAATTAATTATACAGGGTCTTAAAATAGTTCGCATCATATAGGAAACTTTTTTATTATTGATTTCACAGAACATTCTATTGTTGACAAAAGTTGATGCTAAGAAAAAAACTAATTTTGACGATGCTAAATTAAGGATAAGTTATACAGGGTACTTAAAAAATACAAAAATTTAGGCTAAAAAAACAAAAATTTTGGAATATCGGAAAACTTTCTAACAGAAAAAATAAAGTTTTTATTAAGATAAAAATAAAAGTCAAATACTATTTTTTCCAAAAGTGCATCGTTGCTGAAAAAAAATAAGAATAAAATTAAGAAAAAGAGGGTTTTTTTCAGTAATTGTCATGAATTTTCTCAGCAACAGTGCATTTTTGGAAAAAATGGTATTTGACTTTTATTTTTATCTTAATATGAGCTTTATTTTTCCTGTAGAAGGTTTTCCGATATTCCAAAATTTTTAATTTATTTTTTAAGTACCCTGTATAACTTATCTTTAATTTAGTATTGTCAAAGTTAGTTTTTTTCCAAGCACCAACTTTTATCAAGAATAAAGTTTTCTGCGAAATCAATAATAAAAAAGTTTCCCATATGATGCGAACTTTTTGAAAGACACTATACAAGGTGATTCACGGTCGATGGTAGGTTAGACGTTTCTGGAGAACCACTCAACAGATCATTCTGAAAATTTGGTCGATTACATAAACGAATATGCTCTACCTTGCTTAAATATTTTCGACAGTGCAGTATTGCCGCTTCTACTAAAAAGTGGTAGCAACTGTCAAATTTGAAATAGAACACCCTATATATCATTGCATATTTGGATTTGGCGGAGAATTCTAGACATATTTCATAACTAAAGTCCTATACCTATCTGTTACTGTTTTTGAAATAGTGACAGTTGAAAATCGACCATTTACCAAGTTTGACAGCCTGTAAAATCTAAACGGCTGAAGATAGAGCAAAATGGTTTGCACTTTAACCGGGATTTCTTAACCTCTGGTTAAATAAAAAATTAGTGTCAAACGATAGCTTATGAAAAACCAAGATAAAAAACTGCAAACCATTTTGCTCTATCTTTAGCGGTTTAGATTTTACAGGCTGTCAAACTTGGTAAATGGTCGATTTTCAACTGTCAATATTTCAAAAACAGTAACAGATAGGTATGGGACATTATTTATGAAATATGTCTAGAATTCTCCGCAAAATCGAAATATGGAATAATATATAGGGTGTTCTATTTAAAATTTAACAGTTGCTACTACTTTTTAGTAGAAGCGGCACCACTGCACTGTCCAAAATATTTTAGCAAGGTAGAACATATTCGTTTATGTAAACGACCAAATTTTCAGAATGATCCGTTGAGTGGTTCTCCAGAAACGTCTATCCTACCATCGACCGTGAATCACCTTGTATAGTCTTTTAAAAAGTTCGCATCCTACGCGAAACTTTTTTATTATTGATTTCTCAGAAAACTTTATTGATAAAAGTTGGTGCTTGGAAAAAAAAACTGACTTTGACAATGCTAAATTAAAGATAAGATACAGGGTATTTAAAAAATACAAAAATTGAATTTTAAAGAACATAAATTTTGGAGTATCGGAAAACCTTCTACAGGAAAAATAAAGCTCTTATTAAGATAAAAATAAAAGTCACATATCATTTTTTCCAAAAGTGCACTGTTGCTGAGAAATTCATAACAATTATTGAAAAAAAACCTCTTTTTTTTAATTTTGTTCTTATTTTTTTCAGCAACGATGCACTTTTGGATAACAGAGTATTTGACTTTTATTTTTCTCTTAAAAAAAAGCTTTATTTTTTCTGTAGAAAGATTTCCGATATTCCAAAATTTTTGTTTTTTAACCTTAAATTTTGTATTTTTTAAGTACCTTGTATAACTTATCCTTAATTTAGCATCGTCAATATTGTTTTTTTCTAAGCATTTACTTTTGTCAAGAATAGATTTTTCTGTGAAATCAATAATAAACAAGTTTCCCATATGATGGGAACTTTTTGAAAGACCCTGTATGACTGGTCAAGGCCAGCCTCGGCCGACCAACGGTTTCTTATTCGGCCCAACTAAACAATATTTTTTATCATGCAAAATTCTGACAGTTCAGACACCACACTATTATGACGGTCGCCTCTCGGACTATAATCTCTCAGTGATCACCTATTTTTCAAATAGCAATTTGGTTGTTGCCCAACTGTCATTTTGATGGCATAACTTTTTGTTCTGTCATTTTGACAAACAATACTCTCAGTGCCTAATAGAAAGAATATAGCTTAGCCTTCCTCAAAATTGTATATCTATTAAAAGTTTGTATGAGATTATTTCCTCTCAAAAATCAGATTAATGCAAAACGTATTTTCTTTTCACTAGAGTTCCAAAATCTCATATGCAGAGTCGAGTATTGATAATTTGGTATGTTGATAAATTTGTTTTCGTACTGTAAAATTTTGGCTAATAACTCATCTGAAGTATTTTTAGAGAGCTCACCCAAAACATCTAAATTATTCGGCTTTTGTTTCCTAGCCCGAACAAACCAATTATTGGATAATGCAATACTTATGCTTTTAATTGAGGAGCAACTGTGCCAAACGGATACATTTATTTTGGAAATTTTGGACTCTACGAAATAGGCGCGCCCTCTATCTCTATTTAAACTATTCTTACATTTAATAATTTCCATACTTTCATATGCATCTAATAATTTCCTAATTCATAATATAACAGATAGAAGATTATTAGACGCTTATGAAAGTATGGAAATTATTAAATGCAAGAATAGTGTAAATAGAGATAGAGGGCCTATTCCGTATAGTCCATTGTATTGGTTGATCGAGCGTGGCTAGTGGGATTCCAGGATTGGTTCTTTTTAGTTCCGCTTGATTAAGCAAACAGTAGTATAAAAGAGAGTTAGGTAGATTTTAATTTTAGTTTTAATCATCTCCTGATGATGCTAACATGGTTAACGAAACGCGCGTCGAGTGCAAAAATTCTGTTTCGGTATTGTGGATAAAACTCTGTTTTAGTTTTTATGAGTTGACCAGGTGATACTCCCAAATTCGATAACATTTTGCTTTGACATGCAATAAGTTCAGCCGATGTCTCGTTCGCCAATCATTGACGCATGTTATGCATACCAAGTAATGTTAGTCTTGCTTGATATGAAAGCTAAACCTTGCAACACGTTTAAAGTTTAAAAATAAAGTAAAATTTTTTTTAATTAAAAAGAAACCTAGCCCCGGAGAGTCATATTACAATTGCCCGGCCCCAGTAGTGGGGTTGTTTGAGCGCCACCCGTTCTATCGAACTAAATGGAAACAGCTCTGCTGGTGTTGCGCAGAGTGGCTAGGTCGGCTCATTAAATCAACCGTTACTTAATTTCAAACCAACAAGAAAACGAGAATATAGGCTGGTTTATTAAATCAATAATTAATCAGTTAACTTAACTTATCAAGAAAACACAATCTAAAATTTAAGGAACAATATAAACACAGCAATAATCTATCTGGAGTAAAATGTTAAATGGAAATGCGGTTAGTTAAGACAAAAGAATGTCAAATGACTATTAAAGTAATTGATGAAATAAACAGAGCACAATATGGAGATTGTGCGGAGACCAATTCAGTTGTTAATAATCGCTTTTGTATGTCTTACAACTAAATGCCCTAAATACTACTAACCGAAGTGATCACTTTGACGTTAACTAAGCTAATTACAACTAGGTATGCGTGCGCTAATAGCTGCACCGATTTTAAATTTAAATATGATAATATGTAGCAATGAACAATAATTAAATCAAATGACTCGATAAGTTAAGAAACAAAACTAGAATAAAACTATTGAAAGCGTGGCTGTCGATGCTTGATTCATATTATAAAGAGAGAAACTTCAGAGCGGTTATATTACTTGATAAATGAATGAAAAGAATAAAATTATTGAGCCAACGCTTGACTTATATTAAAAAGAGAGAAAATTCAGAGCAAACAGATTAACTGGTCCGATAAACCAGTGAATAAATGAAAATAAAATTAATGAGCTATCTCGAAGCTTGGCGGGTAAATGTTTGATTTATATTAACAGAAGGAAAACTAAAAGCGATTATATTAAACAGATAAACAAACGAATCAATGAAAGATAAAGCTTCTGTACAATACCCCAAATGCGGTCGTTGATCTATGGCGCGCCGGGCAGCTATAGATACCTCAGGTACTGCCTCTCGATGGCCCCGAGGGGAAGATCTAGCCGAGGTCTCGATAGCTCGGTGTCGAGATTGGCTGATAATAATTGCTGCTGGCAAATCATGCTTCCAATCCACTAGAAAAAGGTGGTTCTAGCCTGCAGGTAAAAGTAGTGGCCCTCCAGTAAAGGTTGTGACCCTCCAATAAAAGTGGTGGCCCTCCAGTAAAACCCTGAAATAACCCAGTGCGCATCAGACGAATCCCCCTTACTTTAATAAAAATCATAGCCCTCCTTTCATAAATATATCTTCCTTATAAAACAAATTTCCCCCAAAAAAGAACCATGGACTTGCAATGTCCATCAACAAATAAAAGAGATACTAAGGTACAGACAACTTGAATATAAAGAAGATAGGTATGAATCGTCCCTAAAGAAAATATAAACTTCCCCAGACGATCAAAATTAAAGTTACATGAAAATAAAAAAAAATCGGATTAGATAAAATGGAGTAGATATGATAACATATGGGACCCAAAAGCAAATGGCGGACAATGCACAAAAAGGTAACACAGATAAGCAATTAAATCATTAATTTAGGCAAAAACTGGAGCAATAATTACCTCGTTAGTGTGTGTGTATGTGTGTGTGTGTGTGTGTGAGGGCTAGGGAAATTCGACGGTCTCGGTGTTATCTGACGAACGTGAAAAGCCTCTAGAAATAATGGAAAAAACCGTTAGTTTCATGGCGTCCACGCGCTTCACAGTCAATAGAAAAAGATTAATTTCAGAGAAAAAACACACCTAGTACAGTATGTAGATCCCGAAAAATCGGTCGTGTCAAAACACCAAGAGATTCCACAATATATCCCCAATAAAATAACATTAGCCACAATTAAGGCATCGAAATCAAAGGATTCAAGAATTAACAGAGAATATTCCCTAAGAAAACGATAAACTTTTAAAAATTTAAATCTACAGCTGGCAGCTGGCATTCACAACAAATGGTACATTCCTATTACTCGGAGCTGACGGAAAACCGAAAATTGCTAGTGCCGGCCGCGTGAAAAGAGAAATATAAACATCTGAAACCAGCCGAAGCCAGAGGTGCCAAAACGATCTCAGATATGATCGGCCGATCGGCCCGTGATTGGAATCCGGCAACCAAGGGGTTCCCAAAAGGATATAAAATATTCACACCGTCAGTAAAATATGGATCGACGAATCTGATGAGATCTTACTAGGCTTTATTAACACCATTCTTAAAAATATAGAACGGTTTGCAGGCTGTTCCACTATAATATAATATAAATCAAGCCGAGCTATTCTAATAATAATGTGCATCGCTTATCAACTAAAATAAATAGTCACAACGTGTTATATATAAATGCTAATACAAATATATCGTTAACCCATACTTAGAATAGAGTTAATTTACATTAAGAAATTCGGCAATTTCAAGCGTATTAACAGCAAATCCAATCAATAAATTTAGAATTAATAAACCGATGAGTCCAAAGTACAGCATCTTTTTCCATTAATGAATAAGTGAAATTTTAAAAATATTTGACATTGGCAAAATCGGACTGTTCCAACCTTCCATTGCGAAGATCAGGCTGGACAGGGAGCCATTTAGTTTGCACCGGACTTCTTAGCACACTTTAGCACAACTAATTCAAAAGTCCCACTGTCCGCCTCTTTATGGACGTATTTGGTGGACTGAAAAAACATATAGAAGCACACACTATTGAAAACGAAAAGGAACGCTACATCAAAATATACGGGGAATTGATAGTATAAAAAGACTCTGAGAAGATTGGTGAAATATAAAGTAATTGTTTTGCTAAAGAACTAATTTAAAAATTCCAATAACTATCACTTGATTTCAAAACTTTAAATTGAAAAATAAAAATAATTCCTACTTAAAGAAGGGAAGAAAGCTCTCAGTTAGTATGTTGAGAAGGTCTCTTAAAAAATCATTACATTCACTTCAATCTCAGTAGTTTGGTAGGACGACCTATTATGATATAGAAACATTCTGTCCATTAGTGAATATGAAAAAGTAGACAAGAATTGGCAGATCCTTGCGACTGAAACCCTTAATCACAAAACAAATAAATCTACATGCCAACGTTGCTTGCAGCATTATTTTTTTTTTGTAGTTAGAGGTTTCAAGTTTCAATATGCAACGCTTTTCATTTTTTTCTTTATTTAAAGAACTATATCTGCAATAACCCCATTATTTATCAAAATGATATAAATCCATTAAGGTTATGCAAAATGATGGAGCAAAAAGATCCGTCCGTTTAAAAAAAGGCAATATACTAGCAAATATTATTTACCCATCTGCAATCTGGAAATGGTGAGAGGGTGACCTTGAAATGCCACGGCACGTAGGGACCCTGTGCGTTCTTCCTAGGTCAAACAATCCGTCTAGGCCATCGCCCAGCCGAATGTTGTAAAAAAGCGGCGATGCTTGACCAAAATGGATTCCCTTAGTTCCGAAACAGCGTCGCAATCGCAGAGCAGATGCTCTACTGATTCGTCCTCCTGTTCACAGCCTCTGCATAGAGGTGCCTCGCATAATCTCATAAGCTGGCAGTGTCCAGTCAGAATCCTCGCCATGAGTCGTAGGTTCTTCTTTGACATACCCAAGTATGTCTTTGCTGCAGACTCATTAGGGTAGCTTAGTAGCTCCCTGGCCAGTCGACAGTTAGTTGTTTGGTCTCATCTTGCCCTAAAGTTTTCATGGGTGATTTTTTTTATGATATGTAAACGTCGCAATCGGTAGGTTTGAAGGGCCGACTGCCATAATGTTTGAACCGGCTCGGCTGCCTTTCTAGTCAATTTATCCGCTAATTTGTTTCCTTCGCACTGTGCATGTTCATTAATCCAGGCACACAGAAATTCTTTTTTTGCGGGCGGCATCCTCCAGTAAATTATGGTATTCTCTAGTACTGACCTGGCTGTAAGTTTATCTTTTCAGGGCCAGTAGTGCTTGTCTACTGTCCATGTAGATTTTAATAGTCTTGTCTTCAGTATTCCTGCGAACAATCTCTTTGGGGCGATGGATATAGCAGCAACTTCAGACTGAATTATGCTTGCGTGTCCCCCGTAGACCATTTGAGTTCAATTCACAAACTTTAGCAGTAAATTCCATAGCCTACTCCTTCGTGAGTTTTGACCCATCCACGAAAATGTTACCCGTGCCTTCGGTTATAGGCTCATTTGATTTTATTTGTACATCATATAGTTTGTCGAAGACAAACTTGGGAGGTATGTTGTCTTCCGGCTGCCCCTTCCTACAGGTGGCGTTTACTCTCTCCACATTCTATGCTGGGTTGCACACCAACGACTCTGAGCCTCAGCAATGTAGTCAAAGCCACCTCCTTTAGATAAATATCTAGGGGCGGCAAGCTCAACATTACTTCCATGGCTCTGGTGGGGTTGCCATCATAGCTACCGTTATGGTTAGGCAGTCAGTTCTCTGTACCTGACTGAGCTTTTAAGCATTGCCATTTTTTGTTGACTCTTGGGCCACCAAACTACGGCTCCTTAGGCAATCATGGGTCTTATGATAGCAGTATACATCCACATTACGACCCTGGGTTTAATCGCCCAGGTTTTTTTCCACGGTCCTGCGGCACTGTTCATAAGAAATGTTTGCCTTCTTCAGTCTACGTTCTAAATGAAGATTCCAGGTTAATTTCGCATCGAAGATGACCTAAGGGTATTTTACCTCAGACGCAAAATTTAGTTGCGTGTTTACGAGGGTCGGAGACCGTAGTGGCGCCATCCTCCTGTTTCTGGTGAAGAGCACCATCTCCGTCTTCCTGTGGTTTACAGACGGGGAGTGCTACCTACACCACTCTTCGACTATGCCTAGGGCACTCTGCATACGATTGCGCAGAACTCAAACCAACTTTCCATTGAGCAATATCGTAAAATCGTCTGCATATGCATTGGTGTAGAATCCATCTAAGTTGAGGTGATGCAAAAGGCTGTCGAGAACAAGGTTCCATAGCAGTGGCGATAGAAGTCCCTGCGGGCAGCCTCTGGTAACGGTGCCTGTCACTACAGTGTCTTCTACCTTTATTTGCACGCATCTCTTTGGGAGAATATTGAAAAGCCATCCACTGACAGCAGGAAGGACGCCCCTGTTTGTTAAGGCTGCATTGATTTTTCCAAAGATGGTTTTATCAAACGCACCCTCAATATTAATAAATACACCTAAGGTGGACTTTACCTATAAAAGTATCTTCTAATTTAAAAATATATATTAAAAAATCATATGGAAATAAAAGAAATAATTATTTTTTCTTGATAGTTCTTTTATAAGTTTTTCGACTCTATTTAAAACTGAATATTTAGGATTTATTGCGATTTGCATAGTTGCTCCTCGGTTAACATTGGAATTTTCTGAGAAAAATGTTCCAATTTGTGTTCCATCTTTCTGGAAGCTTACTATGTAGCATTTCAATAATTTCTGGGGACTTACTATGTAGTTTTCCAGTAATGAAGATTGTAGGTTGCTTTTTTACTTAGCAATTTGAAAGCGAAAAATACAACTGTAATAAAGAATCTGTTTTAAATTTTGTCACAGAGCTTTTTGAATCCCCGAAGGGAGCTTGTTTAATCAGTTCTTTTGAGACTCAGCTGAACTGAAGCATGACAGGTGAAAATTAGACGCTCAAAAATCGATCGCAAGAAGAAGACGTTTGTTGAAATAATAATAATTTCTTTATTATGGTTATGTTTTGCGCTGTTCAACTTTCATCATTTCTAACGACACAAAATATATGATATTAGAAATCAATTATAGTTTGTTTGAATCATCATAACAAATTTTTGCTTGCTTGACTTTAAAAAGGCACAGTTATTATGTTGATTGACTAAATGTGAAATTTTTGATAATAAATTAACTGCGTATATATATATATATATATATATAACGGTGAATGAAGAATGCATGAAATCTTTCAATGTACTTGTTTTATAGGTTACTAAGGGTCAGTTCGTGGTGAAACCGATGGACACAGAAAGTTTAAAAGCTCAAGGTACGGGATACAACTCCTCTATGAAAACAGTGGTTGAACATAGTACTACCTCTGGACCAGAGAGGTTAGTAGATGATGATGTTTTGAGTTGTGGTATTTAACACCTATTAATTGTCAGTTAGACGAGGCGCGAGTTTTAACTCAAGTAATTTTCTTAGGAAGTGCAGATTAGTCCTCCAATATCAGCGATTAGTAATAATGTGATGGTCTTGTATACATCCGCCGAGGAACTGTTCTGCGGGGTTTCTCTTGATATTAAGTCTTATACGGTCTTATTGTATGCCGTTAATAAAAATGTCATTTAATAAATAATTTTATGCTAAGTCCAGGTAATGCCACTTTTAGCACTAAGCTTTTTCATAAATTATAGCAGTGGTGTTGGAAAAAAAAAAGAATTTGGGCTATGGCCTAGTCCAGTGCCAACTCATTCCCTAGAACCAAAAAGAAAAATAGACTGCATAAAAAGATGTTTCATTCAATTCGTTCAGTGACCATTGACCGTTACGTCACATTCTCAGTCATTTCTCAGACCTGCGGTGCGACGTAAACTGGCATCTTTTAAATAATTTTTTCATGCTAAAGTCAACAATTACAATACATGTATTTGAACTGGTGACAATATACAACATTCATTTATATTGCAGATATTTTGTCTCATCTGGTTTACGACTGCTAGACGGAGAAGCACTAATTGCAACGTAACGGTCTGCGGTCATTGGACAATTTATATTAGGTTGACCTAGTGGTTTCCACTGTCATTTTAAATGTTTGCAATACCGGATCCAGCCTGCCTGGCCCTGATTCGCTGTCTTAATAAATAGGTCCGACGTATGTGAGGGGCTTGACTTACTGATTACTCATATGTAACTGTGAAACATTTTCGTGTTTGGCCCATCGTTGTTGGAAATTGATGCGACTAATAGGTTTTCGCTCTCAATCTATCTTAAAAAGGCAAAAAGATCAGATGGTTGCAGAACTGTTCTAAACGACTAATAGGTCTTAAAAAGGTAGATAGACCAGAAATGAATAAATGTAGAGTGTTTCATTTATGATTTTTGTTTCAAGATCATAAGTAAAAAATGCCCATTTGTATTAGATTATTGAATTTCGAAAAAATATGCGTCTTACATCTCGGCCATAAATCAATGAGTCCCAAAGCACTTCACCGCCTATTTGATAGATCTTGCAGTAGCTATTATATCCCAGTAATCATCCTCTTATTTGCATTAAATTTTAAAAATTCGCTTCGAAATATAGAAATTAGTGTATATCTACTTCTATATAAGTTGAGTAAGGGAGCTTCAACTTTTATTATGAACTTCAAAATATTTATTGGCTGCTTCGAAATTTATAAGAGTATTTGCAGGACCTCATATAAAACATAATTGCAATATTATAACATTTAGGTGTTTTAAGTATTTATGGAGTGTCATATGAACCTTATAACACTCATAGTTTTGTTATGCATCTAAAAATCAGTTAAGAGTTCCTAGATAACCCTTAAATACCAGGTACCTGTTATAAAAGAGGAACGAAAATGTTTAGGTATGTTTCATTGTTTAAAAAAAGTTACAAGACTTTTATTTCCATGAAGTTAAATATACATATACATATATGTAAATACTAACTGATCAATGCCCTTCATATCTAAAAAACTGTTGTTAAAATCGAAAATGTTCTCACCTTATATAAAACCTTTATAAGGAATGTACTCGTATATAGCGTTCTATTAGGAATTTAAGTCTATATTATTAAAGTTTTCCTTCTTAATAAGATGACAGTTTATTAAACATTCAGTTAATGGGAACCTTTTACAATTGAAAATATTTAAAATTATAGAAAGCTCTTAAACGGAAGGTATATAGCGCTATATTAGGGATATAAGTATCTTTTAAAAATGTTCTTTCTTAAAAAGATGGCCACTTATTAATCATTCACTTACCGAATAATCCGTTTCTATACAAAATAACATTTAGTTAGGCATTTCACAAACATATGAAACGCAAATGAAAGCATTTTCAAATGTACAAAAAGATTTGTACATGAAGTTCTTCTTGCAACGTTAACAATTATTCCCTTATGATTTTTTTAAAACAAAAGGTATGTTATATACTGGCCGCGTTTCCCTAACAGAATGTATCGTACGAAGTTCTTTATGCATTTTACCATAATATAGATAAATAGTCTCAAGCCACTGATAATATATTGGCATTAACGAACCATCCCAAGATCTTACTGAAAAATCGCCTTGTCTCTTTTAAATATTTTTATGGAGTTGTACTTTTCTAGGTTGACTGCTCCTCCTGGAGATTGCTCTAGTGGCAGCAGTAGAGCCTCAAATAGAAGTAGCCTAGGACATTATAGTTTAGGCCCTCACCGGTAAGTAGCCAGATTCGCATGTATGCAATCTACTCTGTAAATTCCATTCCTTTTAAAAAGTTAATGGGTTTTAGCCCTAAATAAATAATTTATAGTTAGAAATACATAGATTTTATTTGACGAGCATAGTCTTGAGTGTAATGTTGATATTCTAGCTCATTTAGGAAAATCATTTCCTTCGTCGCTCACTGCCTGCTTCTGACGCAGGCTGATTTCTATGCACAACGCAAATTGCTAACCATAGACAAAGTACAAGCTTGTGATACTGCCCCTTCCTTCAATTTTGATCATACTGCTAAAAAGTTTCTTCACTAAACTTCAATTTGCATTGGAGGCTGACTGGCATATCCTTCACAAGACCAGAACTGAAATCTGATCATTGTGGGAAGTTGTAGTCCTATTATTTACATTCTCGGCATTCTTGCATCCGCCATGCTTTTACCTATGACATCTAGGATCTTGGGCATTTCTTTGTCGAATTCCACCCGATGAATCCGTTGTTCTTCTTAGTGTCAGATATATTAATCAGTTAATTTCCGTTTCAAACTCGTTCAATGACTTATCGGCTTTTCTCTTTCGATTTCACTTGTTTTAATTACTGATACTACCTCAATTTTACCTCGAATTTTATCATTCTAGAATTTTATCAAGCTATGTTTTTTTCATAATATTTTGAATCCAGTCCGGAATGTGCGAAATTTTTGTACCTTGAACCCATTTCGGTCGTTTTCCTTCGCTTCATCCCATGTTTTATGCCTCGTCTTTTCTTTAAAACTTTTTCTCGCTGTCTGAGTTTGTTATCTTATTATCCCAGAAACAGTCTTCTTCTTCTTTAAGTCTTCTATATTCTTATTCTTGCGAACATTTTTGTTGATTCTTCATAGTTCAAGCCTTTAAATTATTTAGTTGTAGCAGCGAATATTAACTATGACAAGAAGGCCCACTTAATGGCAAGAGAGCGCTACAAAGGAATCGTCTTCGTTGCCTGGTAACGTTCGGCGAATTTCGCCGCACACAGGTTGAATTTAAATAAAAGCTGGCCATAAACTATATTTTCGTTTGCGTTATATCTAATCAAATTTATGACGAAATTATTTATAGCACTCTAATACTCTATTTGGCTTTGTAAAAACACAATTGATATCTTCTGAATTGTTTGCAGCGCCCTGTCAAACTTACGTTATGGTTTTTTTTATTATTATCACCAAATAAATATTTTGATAAAGTTTGTATTCAACTGGCTGTTTCAAAAATCTGTTAACGTTTTTAATTAGTTATTATTGATAACAATACTCAAGGTATGTAATAACTAATATTGAAAAGATTTTGTGTTAATGATTTCACCATATTTCCGAATACTAATATTCTGACAAAAGACATCAAGAAGAAAATGTTGCTCGAATTTGCCCCATCTTTTAATATTCAATTAAATTTTGGCGTTTTGGGTGATTTTAAAATTGGTTAAAGGTTTCGCACAATATTTTTACTGTATATTTCATTCCTATTTTGTAATACAAAACAACTAAAAAATAGCGATATTATCTTATATCGAATATTGACTCAACTATAGAATTTAGGCGTGAAAATTAATCTGACAAAAGAAAAGGATGAGCTGTCTATGGCCGCCGCGTCAAAGGTCGCCTGATTGTTTTATTTGTATCATGGCCTGCCGATATT
Source organism: Pissodes strobi (assembly GCA_016904865.1). NCBI lineage: Eukaryota > Metazoa > Arthropoda > Insecta > Coleoptera > Curculionidae > Pissodes > Pissodes strobi. The sequence goes on from MU182742.1 coordinate 242,444, forward strand.
CTGCCAGTGTTCGCGCGGGGAAAGAGACACACTGTTGACATGCCGCCGCGGAGAGTGATTCTTTTTATCATATAGTTTTGCCCAAATACATAATAAAAAGATAAAGACTGATGTACTATACTGCTAACGTGCGAACACTCTGTTGAGGTTATGTGTTGTGTTATACCTAATTGTGCAACAACTGAAGCCAGATTATCTGAAAATGGCGCGTCGAAATGATCCCTTATTGGCTAAGTTTGTAACGTGAGCAGTTTTCCCTGCTGCTGTTTGTTTGAGCATTTACGTTTCTCTGTTTTTTTTTTTTGCTTCATATGTTGTACTGAAAGTATTTTCAAATGTCATTTAAATTACCGTTAACGCAACGCATTATTAAATTGGAATTTTAAAAGCTATATCTGTTGTAAATTTATCGGTACGGGTGGGCAAGAAATTGGATAATCGATTAAACGCTTAATATTTTAGCAAATAACTGAATAATCGATTAATCGAAATAATCGATTATCGATATTTTCTGAAATATTAATCGATAAGTCGATTAATCGGTAATATCTTAAAAGTGAATCGAATAATGGATTATTGTCGCCCACCCACCCCTAATCCCGTAATATTGTAGTAAGTGAAACTGAAGCTGAAATTTTGGTAGAATCATTATTGCTGATGCAAGACTGATGTTATTATAAAAAGAGGTAATAAATAATTTGGCTGAATCAGAAAAAAAATTTATAATTTAGTTTTAATTTGTAAATATGACTTTGATATTACCTTGGGATAGTATATAATCAAGTGTTTTTGAACAACAACTGCACTGATGCTTCTATATTTTGTACTAGTTTCGTCCCTATTAGATTAATTTTTAAAAATAGCGATAACTCTGAAATACATGTATGGCAAAATTGCAGGCCCTCATCAACGCGTTTCTGTCGTCCGCTTAACATTCATTTTGCTCGTAAGACTCCTGAATTAACCGTTGCAAAATCAAAATTTGGATCATCGAATTAAAAATTTAAAACCCTTTTTTACCACGAAGGAGCCCTTAATTTTCAAAATAATTTTTTAGAACGATTTAAGAACATACAAATGATCTTTATACATGATTTTTATCGTCAGTGATAATTTATACTCCCTATATATAAATATAGATGATGAGGAAAAAATTCAACAATTATTTGTCTAAAACACGATATATTAAACGTGTAATACTTAATTACTTTTATATCTTATTTCTGGTAAACCTTATTATGGCCAGCTTTCCTAGAAATTCGACCAGTGTGCGCCGGGTCCAAAGGTCACATGCCAGTATCATGCTAGTTTTCGCGCGGGGAAGGAGACATACCGTTGACGTGCCGCCGCGTAGAGTGAATCTTCTTATCGTAGTTGTTATTCGCTGGTTGTAGTCAATTAAGAAGTTGCTTAACTTTCAATTTTCAGCCTCTATCAGGAATAAGTCACGACCGAGTAAACGTATACTTTCAGTAATACAGTCAGTGAATACTTCAATCCAACTTCGGGCAAAAATTGTCACAGTTTTTCTCCATTTTATTTACAAGCCCAAAATTCGACTGAACTTCTTCACTTGTAACAACAACATATACAGCTGTTAACCTTCCAAGTCACCTATAAATTATTTCGCTGTTCCTGAACTACATTTAAGCTCTCTTGGACGTCCACTGAATGCTTCTTAATGCACATTTAATTGCCTCTCTAAGGCGTTTTGAACTATTAAATCTTGTCTAACATCGGGTGGAGTACGCTGTTCCACAGGTTACTGTGATCGGGCCAATATTGGTTTCAATATGAATAAATAGCCTGTCGAATATCATCCTTGAAGTGAAAATAGTGAGATTTACCGATAATTGAAATGATAAACATTAGAAACTCGTTTTCTTTCTGCAAGTTTGTTGCTTCCAGGGGCGATGTAGAAGTTCGTGACAATACGCTATATTATTTAGTTATTTATTCTTGAAAATATATGATGCATATATCCATATTACGCGTTTCGGAAAAACTTATGCTATGATTTGGCCAGATTAGAGATGATTTATAATTGTTGACAATTATTTGCTTCTTCCTCATTCTTAAGCTATTCATATATTGTTTTAAGGTAAGTATTTTAATTAGGCCAATCTCAGTTAAATGTACATTTTAGAGGAACTCATCAAATATCCAGTAGGCACAATTCAAAGGATAGGAGAAAGTCTGCAGGGGATGAAAACCTTTTCAATGCCAGTATCATGAAGGTCCGAACGCATACGGATTCGGGGAAGCATTTATCGGACTTGGAGATTCTAGAGCAAGTTACGGTTTTAAACCTAGACACCGGTAAATATTTGTTTTATTGTCGTAGACCATTGCCCTTTTAACTGATATGTATGTATTTATTTAGACTACATCTACAACAAGTGGCTTTTCTCAGATGTTTTTTATTATACATTTATCATATGATAAAGTAATTACCTACAGCATCGTAGACGGAACTTAAACAATTTTTAAGTTTTTCAAACTTTCGATAACTAGCTGTAGACACATTTATTATACCGTTTCACACAACCCATAAGTGGGTGTATATATTATTTGTTCTAAGGAATTTCAATTAAAATGTGTTCTGTTCTCCCATTTGCCTTTTGCTTTGCAAATGATATTAATGTCTGCTTATCTGGATTATCCATACTCTCTCAAGATTCTGTATAGCCTTAAAAGACGTGCATAATGCTGCTTTTATAGAAATATGGATAATGATTGTTTGTGACTAAAACCTTTCACTGGATAATTACCAAACTTACGTTGGAAATGGACTATTATTTTAACTATAAATCCAACAATATTTAAGTCTCGTCAACACCAGCAAAAGAAAAACATCAATATTACAATTTTTCGTTCTCCTGAAGACGAAACCCATTACGTGGTGATATTATGACCATTAAAACTTGGATTTTATGAATACTACTTATATACCGCCTGACAATGAACGCCGTCATTCAATTAGTCCTGAAGATAAGAATTTGAAATTTGAGTATGTTTAAGAAGGTACCCAAGCGCTCATTTTGACAGTTAAATTCACTTCACTTGGCTTTTTATTTTAAAATCAAACATGTATTTTTCCCGTCTTATTCTAGGTCAAATTCCCTTTTCAGTGATGGCATTTATATTCAAAATGGCAACATTATTAACGAGTTTTTTACAAATCAAGTACTTTTGTTATTATGCAAAAAGTCCAATGGAATTATTGGATAATTTAACCTACTGACCAAAAACTGTCTTTCAATTGTATTATTTTCATAATGTTAGTAGCAAATTATATCTTTGTAGTTTCAAGTATTTAAAACAGTATTTCTGTGAAATTTTAAGTACGACTACTCTGGTTTTGAACCCCCTTTAATTGCCTATCAAACACTACTAAATATACCTAAATATAAGTAATAAGATGGAAAATAAAATGTTAGGAAAGGTGCCCTTTATTTAGCTATTTAACCATATTAAGTACATAATACTAGAAATATAAAATTACACATGAATATAGAACAACATAAATAACAATACAAAGAGTCTTCAAGATAAAAAGGTAGACAGTACCAAGTTGTATGACGGTATGTCCCCTATGTTCATTGTCACCCGGTATAGTTGATTAATTTAGATTTTAATCCGGAACTCATGCACGCACCTTTCGTCACATCGTAGAGGCATATAATGAAACCATCATAGCACATTTCAAATCCTCTTGCATTTATTCACGGTGATCATCAATCCACACTTTTGTAAATAACATTTTGGATTTGTTTGAGCAGCCTTAATAAAATATTTCTTTTTTCAAGAACCGAACATGTTGCAGCTATGCGACTCAGTATCTGGTAAGACGATTTGTTGTTATGGTGTAAATTGCTTGCTGCAAACTCACTATTTCATATGGCCTTAATGACCAAAATCAGGTCGTTTTGGTTATATGACCTACTCACATATAGTGTAGGTGCAAACAGCAAAACTTCATTTAATCCTGAAGTCGCAAACTAACCCTTTTTTTGTTTTGTAAGGCTTGTTAAAAATGATTCTAGGTTGTGGTCATATGATTTACTCACATATTATAGTGTACGTGTACACATTAAACCTTCACTTTTACCCTGCAGTCGCAAACTAACCGTTTTTTTGTTTTGTAATGCTTTTTAAAAATATCTAGGCAATTATTATTACCACTACAAGGTGAAGTTAACTGCCATTCTAGACCTGAACACTTTTCTTAAATTGAATTGAATTTATTTTGCTTATTCTGATTTTGACCGTAATGAAGTTATCTCCAGACAAATCAATAAGTGAGTCCATTTTACATTAGAGTAAGTATATGCATCGGCCTTTCCCTATAAATCGGCAATGGACCGTAAACTGCAAATTTTCAGTTCCAGTCACCGCTGAAGGTTTTACCCCAAAATTTATTGTCTTAAAGAAAAAACATGCAGGCATTTTTATTGATTTTTGCCCTTTTGTACGACCATGTTATTTTAAACGCTTTACCGTATCTATTTTTAGATCGGTAGGCTGTGTTTACTAGTTGCTAGGGCTAGTGATATCGCGACGGTAAGTAATTTATTTACCGATTAGCTGAATAGTAAGTGAATTATGCATAAATATGTCACGCGCATTTAATAATAACCTGAAATTGAGAATATAATAACAGACGTATCCATAAAAACAAATTCAAAATATTGTTAAAAGTTTGTTATTGCTACAAACATATAAAAAACGTGCTTAAAACAAAGATGCTCAAGAAATTTATTTTATTTAATGTCTGCGTATAATGGTCGTACAAAACATAATATAAATATCTCGAGCAGTAAGGATATTTTTATCGATCAGGTAAACTTTTTATCGATCAGGTAAACTATCCTTACTGTTCTTGATATTTAATATAGATACTATAAGAAGTGCCATTTATGGTTCCGAGAAGATTTGGGAAATGGCAATAAAAACATTCTGGGCTGTTTCTGGGGAATAAATTAACATTGAAAATGTTCGATAATGATTCAAACACACAATACATTATAATAAAGGTAAAACAGTATTAGAAAAAGTTTCACATCGTTCCGTGTGACAGGCATCGCATTTTAAAGCGATACCATAGGCGTGAAAAGCAAATTTAGATGTATTCATTAATATGTGCGCTAAAAATTATAGTAAAACAAACTAGCCTATAATCTTGAACGCATTAGATGCATAAAACAGATCAGACTAAAACAATTAATATTTTTGTTTTACTTACGCGTCTTTTTGACCTTCCTATATAAATGTAGAACTAAATGGTCCTATCATATTCGGATTAATGGTGTATCCAACACAAAATATCAATACAATTATACTAATATGAGGTGGGTTCTGTACAAGTTGAACTTTAAAATGATTAATTACCCTGTAAATTAAAAAAAAAACTTACTCAAAGCTAATGTTTGCAGGTGCAACGAAATTTATGGATTGCGACCCGGTGGTATCTGCAAGGTATTTTTTAAAATTTAGCAATTCTAAGATATTTATCCTTTCAATTTTAATGGTAAAAATCATAACAAGCAGAGGCCTTCAAATTATATATAGCATAAAACCGTAACGCCTCATTAATGTTATATGAACTAAAAAACATTTTTTGCTTTCTTTAAGTATAGATCTGAAGAACATTTACGCGACCTTATTTGAACATTTGTTTGACTACCATGTAAAAGTGGTAATTATAGGTCTAAAATACGTATTACAAAACAGTTTTGTACATAATACCGAAACAGAATGTTTGCACTTTACGCACGTTTCGCTAACTATATTAGCCTTATATAAACTTATAATTTACCTAACTTTATTTATACTTATTTGCTTATTCAAGCTAAACCAAAAACAACCACTCCTGAGACCCTACAAATCACTCTCCATCAATACAATGACCTTTATGGGATAGGCCCTCTATTTCCATTTAAACTCTTCTTACGTTTAATCATTTCTGTACTTTCATATGTATCTAATAATCTCCTATCAGATATACTATGAATTAACTTTAAATTTTTTATTGTTATTCTTTGATTATTTTCAAAAGCATGCTCCGTATATACGAAAATAATCCTAGAATAACAATTACAAAAGACCCCGCACACTTTTAATGGGATTTTAAAGAATGACGGAATTTGATGAAATTTTAGTATGTTTTATTATGTACAGGGGGTACTAAAACGGGGTTTTAGTACATTATGCCGAAGGTTCCAAACCCCAACATAGTACAGGAGGTACTCAAAATGTATAAGTATTTTTATTTGTTTTTATACTTTCTGAAAACTGACAAAAGCCTAGCGAAAACCATATAAAATATATTTTTTCTAATTAAGTGATTATTTATATACTAACAAAAAGTGGTATGAATGTACAACGTTATTTCAAAATTGAACGTTTGGAATATTTTCTGGTAAGATATTTTCTTCGAGATTTCCAACATCTTCGACACACTCTAGAGCATTATTGCTTGGATATTTAACTATATCTTGATGTCGAGCATAACTTAAATACCAAATAACACTTGCAATATGGCAGCACATAGCTACCACTCGTGCTCCGGTTGCACAAGTGCAAAAGTACCCCTTTATTTCGTTGGGTGTATTGTTGTATTTCATAAATAGTTGATATTTTGTATCTGGAAAAAATCCTGACTCTTATTAAATTATTTATTTCTAATCCTGTATCTATTTGGATAAGATGACCCCTATGTTCTCCAATATTGCCCTGTATATATGAGGATGATATCTTTAACTGAAACACTCCAAATGTAAGGTGTCGTAAGTCTGCAAGATATAATTACAAGATCAATCGACTTACCTGTAAGGAAGATCGATCGGAATTATCCGAGCATCTCCGCCATCCCTCATTACACTTTGTAGTATACAACTTTTTCCCAATCGGTACAATTTTTAAAGAAGTTATCTAAAAACATGGTGATTCAGCCGACCCTGGCTAGCCGCTCGAGCTCATGCATCGCCTTGATGCGTCATTACAATTTTGGTTCGTGAGATTTTTGATTACATTGCATTTGGGGTGATAGGGAGCAGGTAAAGACTGGGTGGGTTTGTAATGAGGGATGGCGGAGATGCTCGGATAATTCCGATCGATCTTCCTTACAGGTAAGTCGATTGATCTTGTAATTATCCTTCGCATCTCCGCCATCCCTCATTACACTTTGTAGATGTTTAAAGTATTTGCGATGTAATCTACATTAACTGAAAACTGCGAGTTTTCTGTAGTCCTAGATTTGTAAGGCCCTTTTTATAAACTAAAATTCAAATTTATAACCATTAGATTTAATAACACACATCATGAAGGTACATATATCATGTTTAACGCTTAATTGATATTAACCTTTAACTTATTTTTAATACTATACCAATATTCTTATGTAATATGATAACAAGTTGGTAAGTAAGTTATAATTGTAGCTTAATATTTATATGATTCCTTAGAGTTTATGGTTCAATAAACAAGATGCCAATCCAGTGGGATTACCCACGCCAAGTTTTTTATAGAATTTCGAGAATACTTTTGATTTTTCTGTCGAGCCAGCTGTCTTCTGAATGGTTTGTAATGTAACTCCCATTCTTTGAGCTGCTGAAGTTGCCCCGTGTCGCGTGCTGTGTGCCCCAAAGATTTCCGTGTTTATACTGCTGGCTTTTAGTATTAACTTGACCCATCTGCTAATGGTTTGACTGTTGTCTGGGTGATAGGGCTTTTTGTGAGTGAGTATTACATTTTGTTTGGTTTTGCTACTTGTGGTATCGATTGCATCTACAAATGCAACGATCTATTAGCATATTTACAGTATCTGTGAATGCCGTAATTTCTGTTTTTGAACAAAAAAATACGTATGTTCACTAGCTGCAACTGCAATTGCAGACAGTGGAGGGTACGATCGATTGTATCTGCTAATACAACGAACTATTCACCTTTTATTGACTGGTAGCACCCTTTTTCCTTTTATCCGTTCTATGTAAGTCTCTAATAGTGTGACTATACATAGTTCAGGTTGATTAATAAAATAAGGTAATATCAAACTAGGTTGAAGCCTGTTTAAGCCACTTGCTTTTATTTTATCCGGGAATCTGATTTCAATTATGTATTCATATTTAACAATATTGTCTATTTTTACTTCCAGGCTGTCCGTGATTTGTGTGCCGTTATTAGTATTAAGAGTGTTACTAGCTTTAAAGTTAGATTTGTAGATTTAAGAATTCGTGAGGGTACATGCTCTTTAAGCGCTGTAGAACTGGGTAGGAATCCCAAGTAATTGAGTATTTTGATTTTGGGGGTCTTATGTTAAATGTTCCATTGAGAAAACTTTTTATTACCGCTTCGTCTTTTGTTTGAGTAGGATGACTCCGAAGACAATTGAATATTTAGGAGCTCAAGAATAAGTTTACGGTTTTATTATATATTTGTTGGCGCTTAGAAAAACAGAAATTCCCTATTTATTGTAAGTATTTCCGTATTGTTTGAGGGCGCTATCTGTCAATGAAGAAATAATCACTTTTATCGCTTCATTAGGTACGCTTTGTTATAGAATAGCTCTCCTGACAATGAGGAAGTTTCATAATTTTTTTTTTTTATTTTTTTTTTATTTTTTTTTAGTGCTGATTTCGATAGCCCATGAAAAATAAGTAAACATATGTTTTTTCTTTTTTCCCTAAGCCGTAAAATGAGGCAGATACAACGCCTTGAGATGTGCTTATGACGTCATAATACACATGAATTGTTACGTCACACCATGCATGGTAGATCTATATATACAAAACTAAAAACTGGTATAGCTCTTGTAATATTCATCTTTAGCGGAAATAAAAAAATACGTATCGATCTTTTTTTTTTTTTGTTTTTTTAATTTTATTTTTTTTTTTACGGTTCTATAGTTTGCAATAAAAAATAATCAGTTTAATTTCTCAGGAAACTTCGTAATTTCCCTACAGCCAGAGAAATTTTCTTCCACAATGGTTGTTTCTCTCCGCAAGGAGATGTGAGTAAGTATTCTTCAGGGTAAAGATAATAGACTGTTCTGCCAGTAGGTCCCTTTTCTCTTGTATAAACCCCAAAAGTGAGCATGGTTGAGGGGGAATAACTACGCTTTTTTATATAAAACCTAAATCTTGTAATGTTTATGTAATTTTATTTATACTTTTAAGCAATTCTCTTTTGAATTACCAATAACTAGCCAATTGTCTAAGTAGAGTACAGTTTTTATACCCTTTAATTTTACATATCTTACAACTGATTTCAGTTTTGTGAAAAGATATGGAGCTGTACATAAACCAAATGAAACACAATTAAATTGGTATAGTACGTTGCAAAAACGAATCTTAACAACTTTTTTTGACTACTGTGCATAGGGATAAGGAAACATGCATCTTTAAGAGATCAGTTTTCCCCAAGAATGCGTATTTTGAAATTAAATTTTTTGCCGTCCTATGTAGTCTTCTACTTTGCTAACCGGAGTGGTGTCCTATTGAAAGGGATTTTATAATCCTGTACCCATTCTACTATTGAACTGTTTACCTTTTTTTTCTGCTAATTTTGAACGTATAATTCTAGTTCAGACGGTTGGCTAATTAAATTATTGAAAGGGAGGGCTAAGGCACTAATCCCACGGACTATAGTTGTTTCTGTAATTGATACAGTAGTTGTCTTGGCAGGATTTAGTACTCTCTTCGAGATTTAATTTTGATGGTCTGAGGACATTGCAGTTAGCAGCTGGTGGATAATTCTCTATCATACTGTTTTTTTTTTATATCTTTAGTCCTTTTAATAAGTAATTGTCCCGTCTAAACTATCTGAGTATGTAGTTCTGGCCTCGCAGGTGTGATTTCGTCGTTTTTTTTTTTTTTTTTCTTTTTTTTCCTACACCTACACAGCTAGGTGGCCGTTACTTTGTTCAGGACCATCTGGTGCTTCTGATGGTGGTAAGTCTTGATAGTCTTGATTTGGCTAAGTTATTTCCTAAGCTAGCGTGAGAGGATCTTCTAATGCATTTGCAAATGTAAAAGAGTTTCCTTGGTTTTGCTACTTATGATATCGATTGCATCTGCAAATGCAACGATCTGTTAGCCTATTTACAGCATCTGCAAATGCTGCAATTTCTGTTTTTGAACAGAAAAAATGTTCACTATCTGCAACTGCAATTGCAAACAGTGGGTACGATCGATTGTATCTGCTAATATAACGAATTATTCACCTTTTTGCTTGCTGCTTAACCCTGGTTATGCTTTCGACTGCATCTGCAAATGCAACGATTTTTTAGCATATTTACAGTATCTGCAAATACTGTAATTTCTGTTTTGAATAGAAACCAAGAGTGTAATAATTCGCTACCTCCAATGCAATGATTTTATGTAAGAGCGTTGCAATAGTATGGTGGTTATTTGTTTTTGTATCTGCAAATACATAGCACTATACCGTTTTATTTTTGTCAGTACATATATCCTTTACATCGGCAAATGTAGGGATATAGTGTGCCTCTAACTACTTTTACATAATATACCTACTGGGGTGGAGGCTGTTGGGGGCCCTTCACATCTGCAGATGTGAAGGCCAATTTTAGTTAAAGTTATTCGCATCTGCAAATGCGAATTTGTAAATAGGTATTATTATTAGTTATTAACATCTCCTGCAAGCAATGTTTACTCCAATTTTTTCCCTCACCGGACGGCTCATGTCAACACGAATTGTTTAAAAATAATGCGTTCCGGTATTACATTGCTTCGACAAAGCCGAACGATAACATTCCGCCTTTTTCCCTTAATTTTGGGTTAGTTTTGGTTAGCACTTTTAGTTCTTGTTGATTGAGCCTAGCTATAATAATACCCAACTTGGGATTTAGTCGCTCGTAAATTATGCGTCAGCTTGCCTTTGTGGCTAGTTTTTAGAGGTTAATTTCGTGAGAAAAGGACACTCTTCGACTTACTCAAAATTTTAATTTTTTATTTTATTTTTATTTTTTTTGAAAAGTATTTGTTAATACAGTAATAGCAATAATTACAATATACATAGTCCTTATTCCTCTAGACAGTGTTTTTGAACACTGGTATTGAGGATAATTGCATTTTAGTAATAATAACAGTATGATTTCCTATAAACTCTCTAGTATTGTGGCTATGAATATCCTTTGAAAATATTATGATAATATTTTAATTTTGAGTTTTATTTATTATCCTGTAAATAAGTTTATTCTGTTCAAATTTTAATACCTTATGTAATTGCCATACTCTTAAATTTTCATATAGATCTGCAGTATGAGTCAGTGGATCATAATTAAATATAACTTTGTTTTTTGTTTTGCAATATTTGCATCGAATCGAATTGTAGTTTATAGTCCCACATGTGCCCCATACGGGGATCAAATATCGAAAAACGAATGATACGAAGGCATTATAACCATTTGTTTCTATTTTTATATTCATTTATATGGTATAAACGTTTTATTCTATGTAAAACATTAATAAATGTGCAGGTCGACCGGTATATATTTCCTCCTTTTGATTATGTTATGTAAACACTTTTTGTGATTGAATAGTATATTTCTTTGGTAGGATGTACGATTAGACGAGATTACTAGAGAACGGTTCGAATAGCTCGTATCGTTAACTGTTGCTTATTACTTATATTCATTTCGATATAGTATATTTCAATTCCGAATATATTGTTTGATTCTGTGTAATTGTGCAAAGACGACAAATAAATGTAACAATGTTTTGTCATGCCCTCGTATATAAATAACAGTTTGTTAGTATAATTCAAATCGCAGTGAGCACATTTAATTTTTGTGTACTGCTTCATTCGTATTTTTGACTGTAACCCGTTCGCACTCTATTTTATTCTAATAAGTATAGTTAGTTTTAGAAGTTTGAGAGTATTTTCCATTTCAATTTTATTAAGTAAAAAAATAAGGGTTACAAGTGTCATATTTATTCACAATACTCAGTTTAGTATTATACACATTTAGTTTGCTTTTATACAAGAGATTCTGTTTTTATATATTTAAGATAACCAGGTATTTATGTATATTTGAAATTTTGGCATATAATCTTATATGGACTCACCCCTTGATTCGCTTCTCCCGATGCATATTGCCCCCTTTTTTCGCCTCCTTTGCGAGCAAGACGTATCACTAACACTTCACTATACTAGAAATACGATTTCTAGGCATTTTTCTTCTTAAAACCAAAAGAAAGAACCGATTTACGGATTCTTGCTTGTCACCGACCGGTACAAAATTGTAATGACGCATCAAGGCGATGCATGAGCTCGAGCGGCTAGCCAGGGTCGGCTGAATCACCATGTTTTTAGATAACTTCTTTAAAAATTGTACCGATTGGGAAAAAGTTGTATACTACAAAGTGTAATGAGGGATGGCGGAGATGCGAAGGATAATATATGCGAAATTCCAATGGATCTTTTTCTAGTTCCCCGTCTTCTAATTAAAGCATTTTCTTCAACAAAATGTTGTAGGTGGTTCGGCTCTGGGGCTCGTTGACTCATTTCATTAGCTAGTTCAACAATAGCATCAGCCATGTTGATTAAAGGAAGCAATGCACAAGTAATTTTTAAAAAATCTTCGACGCCGACGTGAGGAATGTCTGTATTTGGTATGACAACTCTTAAAAATTTTAATACCGACCTAATGTGGCCGTTTTTCGATTCTATAATCCAACGTGTTTTAGTTATAAGTCTCGCTTGCTTGGCCTCGGTTGTGTTAGTTGTTGGCGAATTATTAACCAGGAAATTGAAATGTTTATGGCAGATAATGGTCCAACAGTTTTAAAAGTCGTTTTTCCGCATTGACTTAAATGCATAGCATGAGGAGGTAAATAATCGTATTACTTTAGAGGCACCAGTAAATATATTTATAAAAAAGGACATATATGTTCCCGAAAAATCTAAAGTATGCCAGGGACATTTAAATGACCAAGACTTGCTTTTTTCTCCATTACTAAATGATCTAAAATCAATTGAAAAGCCCATAATATTAAAAGGCAGAGAACTGAAACCTTTTATGGACTTTTTAAGACAGCAAGCTGCCGACAACTCTAAAATGGAAAATGAAGAAAATTTTACTGATCAGGATTTTAAGTCACTAACATCTTTGACCAAAGAACAATTTCGCAATCTTTATCATAATTATTGCGTTGGCCCAGTTGTGGTATATAAAAAGATTAGATATATTTCCAAAAAAGATTTAATTTGCTTTTTATCAAAAATTTGCCAAGGTCTGTCAGACGAATTTTTATGCGCCATTTTTCAATATTCTTCAAGGCAGGCTACCAGCTTAGTAATAACAAAAGCAGTAGAACGTTTAAAGCAACATTTTGTACCACAAAATCTTAGTTACGCCCATTTAACTCGCGATGAATATATTACACATCATATATCATCATTTGTTAACCAGTTATATAATCCTGAGCCCAACATTCCCAAAGCAATTGCCTATACTGATGCAACTTATTTAGAAATTCAGAAAAGCAAAAACTTTAAAGTTCTCAAAAAATCGTTTTCGTTTCATAAAAAATATCATTTTTTAAAGGCTGTTTTGATAGTGTCTCCAGATGGATATATTTTGGCCGCGCATGGTCCCCATTTTTGTGACTCGTCAAACAATGATGCAAATATTTTAATCCACCAACATGAAGATGACCTCAACCAATTGAGAAATTATTTACAGGAAAATGATATTTTTATTTTAGACAGAGGATACAGAGATTGTGTGGAATTTCTAAATGCTTTGGGAATAAACGCAGAACTGCCTCCATTTTTAGGACGAATATCCCAACTTACAACGGCCGAGGCAAATGAAGCGAGACTTATAACTAAAACACGATGGATTTTAGAATCGAAAAACGGCCACATTAAGTCGGTATTAAAATTTTTAAGAGATGCCATACCAAATACAGACATTCCTCACGTCGCAGATTTTTTTTTAACTATTTATGCATTGCTTAATAGGTATCATCCTTTAACATTTTATTGAAGAAAATGCTTTAATTAGAACAAGAAGAATGGCAGGAAGTAGAAAATGATCCATTGGGATTTTCCATATTACATCTTGCAGACTTACGACACCTTACATTTGGAGTGTTTCAATCTTATGCAAATATATACCGGGTTAAAAATAAATAATTTAATAAGAGTCAGGATTTTTTCCAGACACAAAAATGCAACAAAATATCAATATATTTAAAGACAACAATACACGCAACGAATTAAAAGGGTACTACTGCACTTGTGCAACCGGAGCACGAGTGGTAGGTATGTGCTGCCACATTGCAAGTGTTACTTGGTATTTAAGTTATGCTCGACATCAAGATATAGTTAAATATCGAAGCAATACCGCTCTAGAGTGTGTCGAAGATGTTGGAAATCTCGAAGAAAATATCTTACCAGAAATTATTTAAAATGTTCAATTTTTAAATAACATTGTTCATTCATACCACTTTTTGTTAGTATATAAATAATGACTTAATTAGAAAAAATATATTTTATATGGTTTTCGCAAGCTAAGGTTGGTTTTGTCAGTTTGTAGAAAGTATAAAAACAAATAAAAATACTTATACTTTTTGAGTACCCCCTGTACTATGTTGTGGTTTGGAACCTTCGGCAAAATGCAATAAAACCCCGTTTTAGTACCCCCTGTACATAAAAATTATCGCGTGACATCTAACACAGCCACTTAAGATAAAAATTAATTTATTTTCCAAAGAACCCCTACCCGCCATCTGTATCTCGGAAACCAGTCATAGGATCGTTTTGGGCCCATGGGACATTTTCATCAGGAGGCCAAGAACTACAACATACTAAAATTTCATCAAATTCCGTCATTCTTTAAAATCCCATTAAAAGTGTGGCCCTTTGAAATTATTTCGTACTAAATCTGTTACCGTGGCATGGGGTTTTTCTGTCTGTTTTCCCTATATGTACCCTCCTTCATCTTTTTACTCCCTTCAAATCCATCTACCAGTTCCATTGCCATCTGTTTGTAGTCCTCACCGAAGCACCCTTGAAAGGCTACGCCTAAGAAAGAAAGTTGATCATAGCATTGCCACCTGCCTGCAAGCTTATGATTCCGGGCGAACACCAGCCCAGGTTTCGCTTGCGTGCGCTGCGGGGTTCAAGAAGCATCTGTCTTGAGATGCATGCGACCGCGTATGTAACGCGCTCAGCTGTAGACTCATATAAGTAGGGTTAATATGACTTGTACTTTAATCATTGCCCTTAATAAATGTCATATGCTATGCTATATACTAAATCTGCTAGACACATACGAAAGTATGGATTAAATATAAGAATAGTTTAAATAAAGATAGAACAATACCTCCTACAACTAGAAGTACCCATTATTTATAATCCAAATAGGGGTCAATTTAAATTTTTATCAAAAAGTAGTATGACATTTTTATCTTTATCAGTTAAATATTGAAAAATGTTAGGAACATAGGTTAAAATATCTTTCATCAATATGGGAATCTGTTAAGCATCTTTTACAAATAAATTTTACAGTGTTAGGATGAGGTAAAATAATAGGAGCATGATTACACAAATATTTATAGGAATGAGGGCTTATAGTAAACATTCCATTACAGGCTAGGCATAATAACACTAAATATCACTTACCTCAAAAGTTCCAAAGCCATAGAAGAACATACAATTAAACACTTAAACAAAACTTATAAACTTGTCGCACACAAACGGCTGACCGGCTCGAAATAATACCCACTGTTATTACACGAAAGCAACAGGTCTTTAAGTCAGAAATAAATAGTGTTACGTATTTAAAAATACGCCTAATAATATAAATTGTATACCTAAATATACAACGAAATATTAGGTAGAATTTTTATCCACTCAAAAGCACATAAATAGTCCCCAATTTCAGAAAATTGTAAGAAAATAATGACAGCAGGCATTATCGTCAAATTGTCAAACTAATCGTTTGCAGATTTTTAAAAATCGTGTCGCCACCCTTGTTAATTTGTCGTCCAAAATCGCATTTGTCCTAAAGGTACAAATTGGAAAATGTTTTTTAACTTTGAAAAAGTTTTTTTTTGTTTATCATTTTCCTACAATTTTTAGTAACCCAAAATCGTCCAACCACATCAAATATTTTTTTATACATAATGACCATATCCTGCCATATCCTTTATCTCAACTATACAAATATATTGAAAACAAAATAACAATAAATCTTTTAAATTTATATATTTAAAAACATATCGTTGCGAATTTGCAGAATTGCCTCGTCCTGACTATCAAAATTTGGCTCGCCTGTCTCGGTAGAGTTAGTTTCATACATTATTTGAGATGTAAACCTACTTAACGTATATTTAGTTAGCCTTAAATTTTTACAGCATTTGTTGAATGACATTTGATCAACAAAATTGCATTTAAAGGTTAGTAAAGAAGTAAGAAGATGAGTGAGGAACTCTTTTCTAGAATAAGATGTGCTTCATTGGTTGAAAAACAGGGAATTACCCACCTAATTGTTAATTTATCCAAGACTAGCTCGCCTTGCAAAAAATACCTCTTTGTTGTAGCAACATCCGTACCTGGTGGGAGGATATTTTCCAAAACAGAGCTCATAGTCTTAGATTAAATAAAAAAATATATATTTTTAAATGGAACTAAATATTTCTAGAAAATAATTAGGTTATTAGTTTAGTAACGTATAATTTTCTTAAAGGTTTTGAATCACTTCCCGGTTTTTATATATTTACTTTCCGGAAAACTGCAATTTGGAGTTTCATTGTCTAAATTTATTTGACAACAGGACGTTTTAGACCGAATTAAATCACCGACCGATATCAATATTTGATAACAATCGGTCATTTAACACGAACCAAAGCCTCGTGTTTTCAAATAAATTGATAATTGATACAATAGAAGTCCAAAACTGCTTTTTAAGTCGATTAATCGGCTAATTTAAACATCTGCAAGTACATATTATTTTACTGACTATGAATAATAATTAAAAATAATCAAATCAATCAATGTTGTAATCAGGCACATACAGGTGATACACTCACTTAGATGTCGCTAAAATGATTATAGAATTTGGAAAACATTTCGTGTATATCGAAGCAGTTTGGATTACAATTGTAAATTTAAATAAAATAAATAAATATGTTTTAATATTATAATGTAAATGCATAACACATTATTAACATTTGTCATAAATTTAATTAATGCCTAGATTGTTTACAAAAATAAAAAAACTGTTGTGCAACCTAAAATGATATAATTTATACCTGATTGGAAAAAATCCAAACTTTTCTTTATTTTCCATTGAAAATATACATTATGTACCCTAAGATTGTGAATTTTGCCTATCAGGTGTTACTCTTACTCTTAATTATGTATTTATTATTTTATTAATATACCAATAATACGAATAAATAATAATATTATGACCGGGTTTACACCGCACTTATTTCCTAATGCTTTATAGCTTATTCTTAGTTGATAAGGTGTTAAAATGTTTGTAAATAAGGGCGTTTATTCAACTTATTGAATTTATTCATTTAGTTTTTAAGAACAACCTTGAAAAGTTTCCAACCGTTAAAGATTAATATTTAAGGATTAGGTAAAAGTAGATACTTACAGTCCATCATCAGCAAATATTCAAATCAATTACAACTTTTTCATCACAAAACACGAAAATAAAACTTTACATTACAGCAAAGCAAGAATTGTTGGTTCTGGGGCCCCAAAATCAAAAAATAAACAAACATCTTGTTGTTTAAAAAGAAGATTAAGAAATTGGATAAAAATCTGAATAATAAATAGTTGAATTTTGCGAATTACATACTAAGTACTAATAAATAGCAGCTAGGAATTCAAAACTAGGAAGTTGGGTAATCCCGGGCTTATATTTGAATAACAATTTTCCAGGGTCGTACACCACTGGCAATCTCAGGCATATATAACAATAACATAACCATACTTATCGGTGAAAAGATAAGTCCCTATTTAGATGTTCTACTTTTTACAGACTACATATGCATGCACCATGATTGTGTATTAAAAATATCGCAAATATTCTCATACACTCAATAAATGTAAACCATTTTTAATTAAAGCAGTTGCTAGGAGCTATTGTAGCTGCCAAATAATAGTATATCATGATATTAGGAGAATAAGTGATACTTTATGCGAAGCACATAAAGTATCTTATTCTCCGAATATCATATACTATTTTTTTCTTTAAACGTGCATCATTTTATTCGAGATAAAACAATAAAAGAAAACTAATTTTTTAATGAAGATAACAAGGTTAATTAAATGTTAATATGTTTATTAAAACTGAATTCTGCTCTAGATAAATTAAATTTTAAATTTCATACTACTATAATGTATTTATTCGCGTAGGATTATAAGTACTTATACTCCTAGTCATATAAATGACACTTAATGTCATTGAGAAACGTCACATAAGTTATCACTTATATGAAAAATGTGTGTGTGTGGCAAAATCCCACAGAGTATTGACAACAAATATGTAATATAGCCAGGGTGCAATTATGATAAACACAAGGCGGAATAATGTCTCTTTTTTCTAGGTCTGTGGTATAAACAGAATTATATAGATTATAAGTTGTTCAGTTCTAATCATCTTCTGATGATGCTAAAACGGTTAGCTATACGCGCGTCGAGTGCACAGATTTTGTTTCGGTATTGTGGACAACACTGTGTTGTAGTGCATTTGCCGAAGGATTCCAGCCTCTACTTTGGAGAATATGTATATCGATTACTGTCTGGTTGTTGGCTGAATGCTATTTGCACATTACGTTGCTATCTTTACCTATGTACCTAAGGTCTTTCATATTCTGAATCTGTTGTATGAGAAGTGTATATTTCTTCTTTCTTCTTATGCTATTATCTATCATCGCAATTATACCTCCCTTTTCCTTTGCTTTTAAGCAATTATCGAAGTAATGCATGTGTCGCGAGTTTAAAGGATTTTGTTTTTGACGTTTACCTTTTTTTGTATTTGTATAGTTTCTTCTAGAACGTGACAGTGGTGCGCTCTCGCGGCGGTCATTATTTTTGGGCCGTTCGGATGTGCAGGTGGTGCAAGGACCGCCCAAATTAGTTTTGAAAAAATCTATTTAAAAACGGTTGGCGATTCGATTGGTATTATTAGCTAACAAAATTGTTGATTTAGAGCCCAATTTTCCGGAAGCTCGTATAAGGAGGAAGAAGATTAAATTTACAGTAGTACGAGGCTGCCAAGAAGGTATAGAAAATAAAAAAGATAATTTTAAGCCCGAGTATTAGTCTAACAAAAGTATCAGTTATCGATATGTTATAATATTTTTTATTTGTGGACATTTTTTTAGGATATGTTCGCCAGATAACCTGAAACAAAATGCATTGACCCTGATTTGGCATTAACATATGTGGTTGTAGATGAACTTTTTAATGAAAGGACAGCATTTAGAATTTAGAACTCTGAGAGGTGTTTAAGAATCTATTGATATATTGAAATTTAAATGTTGGGATATTTTTAAGTTTATCGGTTACATCTGGAGAGCGGTCGTTATTTAAGCACGAAATAATTAAAATTACTGGCGGTCCTCAATGTCACAGGAAGATTTAGCTATTATTGCAATAGGAAACGAGATCTGCCAAAACTTTCTTTCTTACTTCCTGTAAGGGTGCGTTTTAAGTGTTGACACAAAGGGCTGCCGAATACCAAAGAACGGCCTCTCCCTTACTTGACATAAAAATTGCACTAGTCAAAGAATATTATTTGTTTGCTTCCAAACCGGATGAAAATACGTTTAGTTCACTTTCTATGCGAACACATATATTAAAATAAACATGATTCTGTGAATATTTCAAGTTGAGATACCAAAGTTTGAGAATAAAATTGTATAGTTTATCCTTTGTGCCCACTATTTTGTGTTTTAGATATGAAGGAATACGTAGAATAATTATTGATTTAATAGTTTTTTACTTTTACTAACGTTTGTTAATACACTGATTGAGATGTTTACTTTATGTTCAACATAGATGAATAAACTTAAAAGCACGCATGCATGCACATTGCAGTGGCAACTCTGTAACTTGTCCAAAATTGATAAGGACATAATAATAAAAAAAATTGTATAGTAACGGATAGCGAAATCATCACAGTCATATAGATATTATTTGATATACTTCACTGAAGAGATATAGTTTTTAAATTATATTTTTCCATTCTGTAGGCGAAAGAATTCCACTGAGTGTTGCTGAAGACAAACTGCCGCAGTGCATCAACCCTCTTTCTCTACATATTATGCGCCTGACTTCTGAATACGTCAGTTCATCTAGTATGGAAAAAGAAAAAGAGAGCGACGAGGAAAGCGTTGATATTAAGAAATCTGACATTCCCATTGTAGACGATAACGAACCTGGAGGTAAGCAACTTATATTGTACCTGAATTTTTACATCTACATTGAGTGGGTAAAATAGGACTTTTCCGTACTCCAAATAAAACGTAATTTTATATAATTCCTTTTATTAAAAATCCAGAAACATATTATATTATTACTCTTCTTATGAAGAAGATGAGACCTCTACGTGTATATATCAGAATTTTACCATATTCGAAATATTTTAAACGTTATTAAGATTTAAAGCAAAATTTTATTGTTTTTCGATTTCTTAATACTGAAATTTGATTGGCAGTTATGGCGGTTTAACCGTAAAAGAATAGCTCCACTGCCGACAAACAATAATTAACAAATTTAATGTGTAACTATTGTACTTGAAA
Source organism: Pissodes strobi (assembly GCA_016904865.1). Taxonomy (NCBI): domain Eukaryota; kingdom Metazoa; phylum Arthropoda; class Insecta; order Coleoptera; family Curculionidae; genus Pissodes; species Pissodes strobi. Next base: position 263,236 of record MU182742.1, read on the forward strand.
TGTTCTTCATTATAGTAGACCATAATTGTCGATCCGCGCCTATTCCTCAGTGTGTAACTAGTCCATTTCTAATATGTTAAATTTATTTCAATTATAATATCTCAGCCTGTGTCTTTAGGTATGAGAAAGAAAACAGCAAAACTGAAAAGACTAATCGGAACAAATGTAAAAAAGGCGATGCATAAGGCGAAAAGTATAGCTCATGAGGTGTCGCATGCGAGACACAAAGAAGATATTATTGACATCGTTGACAATGTTCACCCAGGCGAACAAAATTGTAAATTAAAGGTAACTATTTCTCATTGAATGCATTTTTTTCTCTCAAATTGGAAGTGCGCATGTAATACTTTTTTATTATGACATTTATATAATAAAAAAAAGCACAACGTTACTGGTTTTAATTGTTACATAATATATACTATTATCTGTTTATTTATTACATTGGATTCTAAAACTTTTATATAGCCGAATGCAACAATAACATCCATAAACTGACTATTTTGTTCTGGCATTTTAGGCATCAAATTCACATAAAGGTCCATTTGAATTTGAAAAAGTTGAACATATTCAGGAGCTGAAGGACGACCAGCATGAAGGATCCATTTGGTGCATGAAGTTTTCGAGTTGTGGTAGGTTACTAGCAACAGCCGGTCAAGATAAGATTCTAAGAATATGGGTTGTGAAAGATTCTTATCCATTTTTCCAAGTAAGTTATGCTCTACCCTTTTTCTTTTTGTCATCGTATAGCACTTTATTATAAAAAAATACTGTGATTATCGGGTACCCTAATTTTTCACTTGTCAAATATTTTGAACATACTACGATTACAAACACTGGAAAATTATGTATTAGGAGTCTTTGATGACTTTGTAGAAATTAGGACGACCTGTCAAAAAGAGTAGGACGACCTATCAAAAAGAGTCTGACCAGTACCATTTGTGAAACGATTTCGCGGATTAGATGCATTATACTTAATACATGCTAGTTTTCCTTCGTGAAATTCATAGAAGAATATGAAAAAAAAGGCCAATGGGCGCTTCAGAACGGAAAGTGCAAGGAGGGCGCGTTCCAGTAGTGTATATGTTTTAAATATTGTCACGACTAGCAACCATCCGAATGTTTTTGTCCTGCCCTATTGAACTAGCCTTGCCGCGTCCCTCGTCTATGTATGAGTCATCACCGGCCGGCCGCGAAGGGTCAGGAACGCTGGACTTATCTCGATGGCCTGGTCAAGAATCATATAGAGTGGCCTCAAAATACTTCCCGAGTATTCGTGATAGATTTGAGATTGTAGGAGCAGACCTAAAGCGAATGATAGTCAGTTAAGCCTTGAGTGTTGAATTATAAAGAGCTATTAGTCGTAATGTTATAAGAGTAATTTAGTGTGTTTAATTGTATACAATGATTAAGAATAAAGAGAGTATTAGCTTAAAATAGTAACGTTGTAGTTTGGTTAAGAACCCACGGGAAAAACGTAACATTTGGTGTCAGAAGTTGGATTGTGAAGGGACCGGACTTTGAGGTATTCTTCGAGGAGAGAAGAGGTTACAAGTACGTCAACTAGACCGCTTTGATTGGCGGATTCTGGGAAAGTTTTATGGTCAATACGAGGCAACAAACGGCAGACATGGTGCAAATGAATAGAATTTTGCCCGATTTCATCGATAATTTAAACGCTGAGAGGCGAGCGGATCGGGGAGAGGATGAACGTAGAAGGCAAGCAGCACAGGATCAGCTTCAGAAAATTTTACAATACCAAGAGGATAAAAAGTAAGCGGATCGTGAAGGAGATACACGTAAGAGGCAAGCAGAACGGAAGGAGGAACAAGGTCAAGAAGATAAAAGGCAAGCTGAACGGAAGGAGGATGGACGTAGAAGGCAAGCTGAACAGGACCGGCTTTAGAAAATTTTACAAGACCAAGAAGTAAAAGGGAAGCAGAACAGGACCAGCTTCAGAAATGGATGCTGAATGTAATTGTAGGCGAGCAAGGAAAATTGCGGAAAATATTCGACTGGCAAAATGAGAAATTTCAAAAAGAAGTAAACAATATACAAACGGAAGTTGGTACTGTACAAAAGAAGTTGGGAATATACAAAAGGAAGTAGAAGACGTACAGAAAGGGATGAAGAATCTACAAGCAGAAATTACCAGAGTAAAAAACACCGAGAGGGTATTCGCCACAAGACTTAATATCAAACCTCCAACCGTATGACGGTCAAACATCCTGGACAATGTACAGAAGGCAATTTCTGGAAGTTCATAATGGAAAGTCTGATGCTCATTTCGGAATGAACAAAACGATTGACAAGTTCCGCGATAGATTTTACTGGGTCAACTACTGCCAGGATGTGAAATCATGGTGTCGGCATTGGTCAACATGTGCCGCAAGTCAAGGGCCCAAAACAAGATCTGGGGGAAAAATTAAACAATATAATATGGGCCTACCGTTTGAATGTATCGCCATTGGCGTAGCTGGCCCTTTTCCAGAGACAAATAATGGTAACAAGTACATTTTAGTGGCAATTGACTACTTCAGTAAATGGCCTGAAGTGATTCCTATTCCCAATCAAGAAGCTGTCACCATAGCAGAGGTCCTCGTGAATAACCTGTTCAGCAGATTTGGTGTTCTGTTAGAGCTGCACTGAGATCAAGGACGCCACTTCAAATCCAAGGTTTTCCAGAAAGTATGTGATTTACTCAACATCCATAAAACACTGACTACATCCTTACATCCACAATCAGACGGCACGGATGAGAGGTTTAACAAGACCATTGAAGAACATTTATCCAAGGTCGTAGATGAACATCAGAAAGATTGGGACGAACACATACCACTATTTTTGATGGCATATAGATCAGCAGTCCATGACACGACAGGACTAACACCATCCATGGTTTTATTTGGAAGAGAACTCCGTTTACCATGTGACCTATTATTCGGAACGCCAGACAACCAGGATATGGGAATTCAAGACTATGTGGACTCTCTTAAGGAAAAGTTTACTATATGTACATCCATGAATTAGTCAGAGAGAACACGGAGAAAGCCAGTGACCGAATGAAGACATGATATGATCTCAAAGCTAATTCTATGGGATTGCAGATGAACGATAAAGTCTGGTTATATAATCCGCAGAGGAAGAAAGGAAGATCTCCCAAGCTAACGCCGGTATGGAAAGGGCCCTATACAGTCATCAAAAGAATTAATGACGTAGTGTATAGAATTCAGCGTAGCCCCAGAAGCAAACTGAAAGTTGTCCACCTCGACAGGCTGAAAGCATATTACGAACATTAAGTAGCTGATCGAGACGACCAGGTTTAAGAGGGAGGCAGTGTCACGACTAGCAACCATCCGTTTTTTTTGTTCTACCCTATAGAACTGGCCTTGCCGCGTCTCGCGCCTATGTATGAGTCATCGCCGGCCGGCCGCGGAGATTCAGGACGGTGGAATTATCTCAACGACCTGGTCGAGAATAATATAGCGTGGCCTCGGAATACTTCCCGAGTATTCGTGATAGATTTGAGATTGTATATAAGGAGCAGACCTAAGGCGAATGATAGTCAGTTAAACCTTAAGTGTTGAATTTTATATTAGTCGTAAAGTTATAAGAGTAGTTTAGTGTGTTTTATTGTATACAGTGATTACGAATAAAGAGAGTATTAGCTTAAAATAGTAACGTTGTAATTTCGTTAAGAACCCACGGGAAAAACTTAACAATATGATTGGAACATATTATATATTGGTTTTGTTTTATTTGTTGTGGAAAGTATTGTATATTTAAAATGTTTTTAAATTATCAGATTACCTATATTATTGATTTATTAATTTCATAGTGAAACGACTGGGACGGGAAGACCTGCTCAAATTCCCATCCTGAAAATGAACCTTCACTAGAACTGCCCATGCTGGGATTAATAATAATTTATTCTCTTATCACTTCCTAGTCCCAGATTTTTTGGTCATCCTATTGCAAATATGCAAGTTATACGTCTGCGATGGATTTTTGGAATAATACTTTCAAGTCAAAAGCTGTTTAGGGCGGTAAACACAACCCTCTTAAGCTCACCATCGCCTTAATAATATACTTAATATATTTTTTGTTTCTGTTACCTGACGATGTTTACTAATAATTGAACCTTAAAGATCGATGGTTTAAACTTTAAGCTTGTGATTTTAGCTAGTCATTTAGATTTTTCGTTATGAAGATGGCGAAATATTTTCCAACTGACTTCCGTGAGAAAACGTATTATTTATAAATACAACTGCACCGGGCTCAATACGCCCTATGACAGAAAAACATCCGACGAGCAGGGCGGTGGTAATATCCTCGTGGTAATTTCGCCTGTTTCGATATTTAGAATCATTAAGGCCGCCACTTAAAAATCCCACAACACTCCCGATATTTGTAAATATTAATCGATGGTCAATTCCAGATGGGGCTAGACCTATCGAAGACACGTTATGGATCACTTGTCTGGAATTTTATGATTGATAATTAATTTCGACACGACGGTAAATCTGTTTTTAACTTAGGTATTTAATTGTTTAGGTCTTAAAATTAGTATATTGACTAGACATTTTGAACTGACCGCTATTTTTTATAAGGCAGCAATTGATTTAGCCAAGAGATGCGCATGCTCGCATTGGATCGGTTTTTTCTTCCAACTTCAACCATCTTACCAACTAAACTATTAATTATTAATAATTATAAATTATTATTTATTTATTTACTTAAATAAACCAATTTCACAGTCACAAAATCCAATTAACAAAGGGCTTAACTAGAACCTATACAAAATAATATGCTTAAAAATAACTTAGTTATAAACACAATACCTACATTAAATGACAAGCTATGATATGTTTATGTGTTTATGCAATGGAATATATCCCCAATGGAATATTGTCCCGATGTTTATTGTAACTTTCACACATATATAAAGGCGAGTATTTACGAACATTTGTTCGCGATGTAGGATTATAAAACGTTTGTGATTGGCGAGCCGAAACCCTAGGTACAAGAAAACATATTTGTCCCAGTATCTCACTACATTCCACACTACTATGCAAAACTTTATATAGAAACTTCAGGTCAGCAACGTCTATGTTCTAGGCAATGAAAAGAGTGTTTTTCTAGCAAAATTTGATGTGTATAACCTATTTCAGGATATTCACCGTCATGCGTCAGTCCGAAAATTTAAATATTTTTGAAAGCGGCGCTGAAGTCGCTCCAAATTATCAATATGATTTTGATAATATGGTGACCATATAGTAGAAGCGTACTCAATTTGTGATCGTACAAATGCGTAATAGAGTAATTTAAATGTATCTGGTCTTAAAAATGACTTAGAATTTCTTATAATAAAACCAAGTGAAACACTCTGCCAGATTATCTACATGAGGGACAAATGAAAGCTTGCTATCAAACACTACTCCCAAGTATCTAAAGCTTTCTACCCGAATAATAGTCACCCCATCAATCTTATACTCATACAGCACGTATATATTTTTTTAATTTAAAGGTCGGTACGTTACATTTACTAACGTTTAGAGGTAGCCTATATTTGTTACACCATTCCGCCAACCGATCCACTGCCATCTGCAGCACATTACAATCATCCACATTCTGAATAAATGCAAATATGTTTGCATCGTCTGCATACAGAAGCATTTTACTGTTACCCGCAATGCTATTTATAAAAATATTAAACAACAAAGGGCCCAAGATAGACCCTTGAGAGACCCCTAATGATACATAAAAGGGCGTCGACGACTGAACCACATTCCACTACCTATTGCCTATTGCAAAGATAGGATTTACAATACAAAACTAAATAAAAGAACTAAGTTCACCAAGTAAAATGCTGTGATCAAGGCGGTCGGACGTTTGGGGACAGTCCGTATATACTGTATCTACTTGATAACCTCTATCGATGGCCTAAGCAACAAACTGCGTAAAACAGAAAAGATTTGAAACTGTTGATCTACCCTTCACAAAGCCATGCTGAGAATCATTAAATTGATTCTTGAATTGGAAAAACAAGTGTTCATGAAGAAACATTTCAAAACATTTGGAGAAATTATTAATTATACACACCGGTTTGAAATTTTCTATACATTGTTTTTCTCCCTTTTTAAATATAGGAATAACTTTTGACATCTTCATCTGAAAATGTTGAATTCTGCAGAGGCATATTAAAAAGAATGGAAAGAGGTTTGGCTAACACACATGCACAGTCACGGAGAAAGAACGATAGAATTTTATCTGGGCCAACTATTCCTTTCGATTTCATTTTCCTCAAGCAATCCAGTACTTTGTTTTCATCCACGCCAGTAATTTCAATAGAATATGTGACAGCACTTGTCGCACTGTCACAAACAGTATTTGTTGCAGACACAATGTACGACTCTTAAAAAAAAATTTGCAAACGCATTTGCCATATCTGAATGGTTTTTAAATACTTTTTCACTCAGTTTCACGGATTCATGCAACTTTGTATTAATTATTTTAAAGTTTATTAGCTACCAGAAGTTTAACGGATTAAAGGTGATGCTATTTTCAGTAGTCGCGCAGTAATTTTTATATGCAATCCTCACATCAAACCTAATTTGTCTTCTTAATTGCTGAATCGATAAATAATGTTCATCTTTATTTAACTTTTTATATTTTTTCCATGCTCCAAACTTTTTTTAATGTTATTTATTATGTTAGATTTAATCCAAGGAGGATAGATTAGATCCTTTTGTGCTTTAAAGTTTTTGGTACATATTTATCCAGAGCAGTATATATTTGTAAAACATGTTACAGGCTATATTATAGTCAGTCAATCGGTTTAAAAAATCTCATTTAATATTACACATGTATTGATATAAGCTCCAAAAGTCAGCTTTTTTTAAAGTATGAAAAATATTATTTGTTGCTTGCTTAGATAATCACTTCTGGTGGCCCAAAATACGACAGCAGCAGAGTCCTCGGGTAAAAGCACATCTGCTGCTCTTTCAACCGTACCCGGAAATAAATCATTATTGCTGAAAATCAAATGTAACAGACGATCTTTATCATTGCAAAAGAAATTATGCTGTTCAAGGTCCAAAAACTGCATAAAGCCGATTAGAGATAAAGTTTTATCATTTACACTATAATTATCAAATGATGTATCTATAAAAGCCAGTAAATTAAAATTCCCTAAAAGCAAAAACCTAGAATTATCTAGGTAGGTATTCATATGTACTAATCTCTTCCAACAGCGAACTATAATCCGCAAGGGTGGTATTGGGCGGTATGTAAGTTACAAACAAGTAAAAGAAACAATTATTCACTGATACTTTCACTCCCAAAATATCAATACTATTCGGAATATTTTTTATTTTCTGAATTGAAACACTAAATTAATTTTTAATCGCTATTAATGCTCCTACTCCCCTACTATACCCCAGTCGAACAAAATTTCTATCAACGCGGTATAAAGAATATCGTGAATCAATAAGTTCCTTATTTAAAATATCCGAACCTAGCCAGGTTTCCGTAAATACGAGTATATCAAAATCCGTAACCAACACCGAATTAAAAACATCGCTTGTTTGACTTCTTAAGCCACGGCCATGCCAACTTTATTTCCGCAATCTAAAGAGTGCGACATACCGAAATGTGTTGAGTTTAAATTTACGCTATCAGAGGAAAAAATAGTCGAATCATCATACTTATAGCAAGTTTCATCTATTCGATTCAGTGATTGGTATTTAAAGTTGCCAAAAATATCAGATTTGGCCCTCTCCAAGATATGATTATATGCATAGCAATTCTTATAGTCCCAAGCAGCATGATTAAAGGGTACATTCATCTCTCCCTTCTGTCTAACATTAACACAATTGACGCACTTATACTGATCTTTCCCAACTTTACAATCCTTAACTTCATGTGTCCCAAAACATAGCGTACAAGATAATGCCTTTTGGCAGAATTTGAACGTATGATAAAAGTTGTTGCATTTAAAACAAGGTGTAATTGAAAGTGCCTCGTACACCGAACAGTTATCTAGACCTACAATCAACTTACCAATTTCAAGGAGTGTTTTTAAAAGTAATTGGCTCCAATTGCAGATCTGCCTGATAAACTTACTTATTTTTTCTTGTAGGCCATATCTCCACTAATTTACATGAAGAGAGTGAAGCAAAAAATTCATCATTTTGCGTAATACAATTTATTAAACTCTTTTCATCGTATTCCAAAATATGAACATGTTTAATCTTTCAGGATATGAGAACAAAGTACAACGCAGAAAAAGTATCTCCTACACCATCACAGGAATCACTTGCATCCCATCATTCCACCGATCATTCAAATTTGGCAGCCTTTGAAGCGCTTAGTCCTGAAGAGGCCAGCAGAATAACTTTCATGCCAAAACCTTTTTGCACGTATTCCGGACACACCTCTGATTTACTGGACGTATCTTGGTCAAAGAATTACTTTATACTTTCATCTAGCATGGACAAAACTGTCAGGTAAGTTCTTTGTATTTCCTAACTTCATTAATAAGATGAAATTATATTGTTAATTGCAAATAATCTTAATTAAAATAAACAGATAATAATGTTTTTATCTGTTTTGCTTTCATAATCGGTCAATAAAGTCCACTCTTTTAGTTCTAGTTCTCAATTAACAATATTTTTATTGCAATCCTTTTCGTCTTTTAGTCAATATAATAAATGGAGATTCTTTATCATCCTACAATGACAATTTTCACCACGAAAATTTTCTTCCTTTCGACCTTATGTTAAATATGGACTAGTACTTCCTCTCTGAATTTGGTCTCTTTGATGAAAATATTTTCAATGTTCGGTATTTTTCCATCCTAGTACAAAATCGGGAGAAAGTCGGAACCTAATTAGGTCAGCAAGAGAAAAACAGCACGATTCTATAACAAACAAAATACACCCGCTTAATGATTTATAAGTATCAACGTTAAACCTAACTGAGCAATGCTTGCACATACATGCTGCACACACGGCACATATAACAACCAGCAATATTACTCGACCTGTCAGGCGAAAAATTAAATTTGACCTTGCTAATGTCAGTTGGGTAGGAAAAGTCAGGGCTGGATTTGAAATATATATAAGTATGATTTTCCTTTAACAGAGCCGTAATTACAATTTCAAATATCAATGGGTTATGAAATATATGTATACCTTGTTGTATGAACAGGAAATCTAAAGAAATTCTTCTTGGAAGAATATCTCTGGTTTGTACAAGTTCTTATTGCTTAAACACCACGGCTTTTTGCATTACACAAATGACATAAACAACGTTCGTCTCGCACAATGTCAATTATTTGACAAATACACGCCTATGGTTTCGATTTAACTCCAATAGCAATAAAATAAACCAGTCGTAAAAACACGACGCCGCTGGCGGCAGTTTGACGGATTTCCTACCAAGGAAAATCTTGCGCGCGGACTTGCGCAGATACGAAAAAAGAAGATGTGATATTGCTGGTTGTTATATGAGCCGTGCTGCACATACCAAGGCCTTATTTCAATTTTTAATACGTAATATTTCTGGTATCATGCGATTAATGGACTAATTTTCTAAACTTAAAAAGGTCGTACTAAGATACAAGCAAGTTGATAATTATTCCATTTAATGTTATGCTAATGATTTCATATACCGCTTATCAATTTGCTAAATGTGAAATCATTAATAATTTAGTTATTAATACAAAGGAAAACTGCTTTCAGATTGTGGCACATATCAAGAAAAGAGTGCCTATGTTGTTTCCAACATATCGACTTCGTAACTGCCATAGTATTTCATCCCAGAGATGACAGGTACTTTTTAAGTGGATCACTCGACGGCAAGTTAAGATTATGGAATATACCAGACAAAAAGGTTAGGATCCCAGTTGAATGTGAGTTAAAAATTTAACTAAGTTTGAGCTGTCCCTGTACAGCCGAGGGTGGAACGAGCTTGCAACCACATGTACTGGTGCTAGCACATTGCGCTTCAACGGAGGTAGAAGTAATTTAGAAATAGAAGATATTCACACAAATAAAGTTTGATTCAGAAAGGTACAAGGTACATATAATACGTTCAGTCAAGACAAACAACCTTCACGATTGTCGTCTCCGTGCCTATATAATCTCTCTTCGTGAATACAGTTACAAGTTTTACATGAGAGTTAATTTATTTTCCGATTATTATCGATTTTTTTTAAGTAGGGTTTCCTTTTTTTAGGTGGCAGTGTGGAATGAGGTAGAGGGAAATCCTAAACTTATCACGGCCGCCAACTTCTGCCAAAATGGAAAATTTGCTGTTGTAGGAACATATGATGGACGATGCATTTTTTACAGGTAAACATTTAACTATCATAGATATGATACTAATTTCTTAAACCTGTATTCGGATGCTTAGATTACCTATTAGGGCCTGAAACTTCTGGTCTGGAACGCGAACGTATACTGTTCAGCTGGCTTATGACTATTTGTCACAAAGTCACGAGTATTTGAGGAAAATACCGGGTGTAAAAAATAAGAGTATAGGGCCATACTTGAAGAGTGTCGTGGGAATAGCCCAATTAATATTTTCACTTATATACCGTATAGTTTTAGCCTGAGCCTGCTTACTACCATAATAGAGCATGAGACTCTTAATCTCAGGGTCGTGGGTTCGTGCCCCACGTTGGGCGCCACTTTGTGATCAGTTGGGCGTCAATTTGTAATGATAATTAGTTGATTAAATTCATGAGACTCGTTTTTATTTTCCTTATGGCGTGTTTTATTAGCTGAAATATGTTTGGGCGCCAGAGTTCCTAGAGACAATGCGAACTGAATATGAATACTTAGATATAAATAAATATAAAGATAAAAAAAATTATGACATATAGTTGGTCTTTACAATATGTTTATCTTCTGACTGACTGATACTTAACTTCGTTCAGTTATTCTGTAGCCATGCGATCGTATTGGGACCTCTACTGGAATCGCTTCTGCCTGTTCCCAAGTTCAGTTGAGTTAGGGTGATTAAGGACTTATAGGTTGACCATGTGTTGATTCCCACCAATTTGCATGGTACAGCCGTCGTCGGCGTCTCAAATTACTGCTAATACTGCTAATTAACTAATATTCAGGGAAAGATCACGTGAACATCAGTGACATTGCTAAACATGAGGAAGCAATCAACAATTTGAAAATTTACTGATTAAAGCAGATATAATCAAAAACTTGAATTACAATTTTAAGTTGAGCAAAAATTATAAATAACTACTGTTCCTCAAGATATCCTTTCCTATTCCAAATATGAAATTCAAAAGAAATAATGATTGAAATTTAAAATTCAAAAAAAAATTATGGAATTACGTTCCAATTCAGTGACTCTCGGTAAATCTAAATAAAAGATCTTGAATTTAATGGATAAGTATTAAAATAGAAGTACAAACTCTCTATAAACGAGTCTTATAACTCCAAATAAGTAATTTCTATTACTTTTTATTTTGGCCCTTGACACATAAACGATAATTGAGCGTAATTACGCCTCAATTAATTAAAGATAAAGATAAGATAATCACTATCTCGCATCGAGATAGAAATTTAGATAAAAGATAAAACCCAGATACATTTACACATTTGAGATTAACCTCTCATAAATGCAAATTAATGTCGGTACATCAGTGTTGAGACAAGACAGGGCGATTGCTAATAATTATATGCTTGATGTAACAAATAAACTGAAAATTTAATTAAAGAAGCCTGGAAAGAAAAAATATTAAAACCAGCAATACTATGAGGGAAAATTCGGAGAAATTCTGAAAATTCAATTAACTACCTTTGCAGGAATATATAGAATTTACTCCGAGAATTCCCCAAATAATACTGTTCAATTTGAATGTAAATAGTAAAATGATGTGAGTGACCCCTAAACGATGAAATAATCTCGTTCTCTGTAAATTTGGACTAAACCTCTTTGACTAATGAGAGACGCAATTATTCACTAATAAATCGGTATCCTTACCCAACGGACAAAAATTACGATTATTGAAACTGTAAGTTGAAAAAAAATGTAATATAAGAATGCTAAATTCTTGTTTAAGTCGAATAAGACTAAACGAATCCTGAACAAATCATAATTATATATTTAAAAATGAAAGAATTAGTTAAATATACTGCAAGATGAATAAAATATTTCAAGATTAAAAACAAACGTCTTCACAAAGATAAACGACCCCCCTTTCAAAATTTTAAGACGTTCGACAAATTATGCTTTCCGATGTTTTAATTGGATAATTTATATCATGTGGCTACCACTATAGGTCACCCAGCGTCAAGCCAAAGAAATACCCAATATATACTAAATATAGTAATCTATCGTAAATTAAATTCATAAATTGTAGGCACAAAAATAGCGTACTGCGCTCCCAAATTACCAATCACACGAGATAAACCCATTCGCGAATAGATGTCACTATTAAATATAGTAACATACAGCGAAACAAATCCACAAATTGCAGGTACAAAACAGCGTACTTGTGCTTCTAAATAACTATTTGCACGAAGTAAACCCATTCGCGAATAGATGTCACTGGCGACTTAAATCCCAAACTTCGAAAATCATTCGTAATTTAACTGAATTTAGTGGAGTGGAATAAGCTTATATTCCGTTACAATGCGAGACCCCGTCGCGGATTAACTGAGCCTGCTTACTGCAGCAGATACAAGCAGTCGTCGCAGACTAAATGAACTTGCGGTATGATTGATCAGACGTGGTTAACTAATACGCGATGCTGTGCGGTGCGACAATTTATACCCATCGTCGCCACACGCCTGAAATAATATCTGAACCGAGAATCTAGATTGATTTTGAAAATATTTGAAATATGTTAATTTTCCGTTGACAATATTTAAGTTGATTTCCTTGCAAGACTATACAGGGTGTTTCCTAACCTCGGTAAAAAAATACTGGTGAATCCTTACGTAATTTTAAAACGAAAATGTGGTATAAAGTATTTTCGAATGTCTCTTCGTTTTCAAAATACAGGGTTTTCTTTTTATTAATAAATAATGAGAAGCGACATTCGAATAATATTTGCACACCTTAATAAAGGGTTTGAGCATTTTATTTCGTGTTCATGTTGAACTTTTCAATTAGTTCATTGGTGGAGATCCGGGTAACGACTACTAGAATTTCGCAAAAAGCAATAATACGGGCCTGTTAAACACTTAATAGTATATTAAGATACTAGTTTTAAAAGACCATATTTTTTCGCACGAGCACGAAATTAGGAAACGACCCGCTTGCGGGGAGTTTCCTAACGTTCGAGTGCGCTAAATGTCTTTTAAAACGTGTATTTTATACTATTTTTTCTATTTTGCACGTTTTTTAATGAGAAACATTAATTTATTCAAGTCGCGATCAAAAGTTGGACGGCCATCTTGTCATTTTTGACGTCTGTATGGTAAGGAATCCCATTCAAAACCGTGGTGTCGAAATTTTTGCTAGTGAGCGTTGACATTGAACAATTTTGTTAATATCATAGCAACCAGTCAACAAAAATAGTGTGTAACATACGACACTACTTTGCGTATCGAAAAGCCTTCTTTATGATACCAAAATAGAAAAAATTCTTTATTCGATAAAAAAATTAATTTTAAGCAAATTAAGTTTCTTGTATTTTTCTTGTATCTCTTACAGTTTTTGAGTAAAAAATAATTTTGTTGTTCACGTCACAGGAATTTCTTATAACACCTAAAAATAATAATATAATAATGCACCCACATGTAATGTCAAATAAATTGCTAAAAGTGTCTTCCATGAGCCAATAAATAGATATCAGAAATGTAATAAATAATGCTTTCGAGTCCCTAAAAGACTCTCTAAATAATGTTATATCCAAAGAATTTGCCAACATTAGCACTGTTGTCAGAAATGTAATAAATAACGCTTTCGAGTCCCTAAAAGACTCTAAATAATGTTATATCCAAAGAATTTGCAAACATTAGCACTGTACTTCAAGAGAACCAATCCTCTACCCTAAAAGACCATTTTCATGGTTTCATGTCAAATGAGTTTGCCAACATTAGCAGTAAACTTTAAACTAACCAGTCTGCTACCTGTACTGAAATAAAACAGGAAATTGCAAATATAAAACTAAATTTAAATACACTAAAGTCAGACATAAATAAAAAGGAAGAATCAAATAAAAATCGCGATTCCTGGAAAAAAAATTAACAAAATTATAAACGATGTAAATAAACTAAAGGATACTAATGTCGAAATGATTAAACTATATTGCAACAGACCACTAGAAGGAATCATGTAAAATGGTTTGGAAAACTCTGGAGAGATTCAATCGGGAAGATAAGATAAGAGTTTGAGTCAAAGATAGAGCAAATAAATTCCAATTTATAGTTTTTTGAAGATATGTTGGCTTCTAGGACTCCACCAGAAAAGCCAGAGTATTGTGTTCAAGAAAATCAAAACTTGAACAATAAAAATAATGTCCATCTAAACAGGGATCAAACCGATAATACAAAAATTGGAATAATTTGTACCGAGCCTGATCGCTTAAATATCAGAGTGGTGAATTCGAACATAGGTGAAAGACTGGCTAAACTATCGTGGATTCATCTATCCAATCTAGAAATAGAAATAAAACCAGAGGATATACTAAAGGAATTAGATCCGAGATTCAGTCGTCTGTACAGATGTGAAAAAATACCTTCCAGATTTGACCATCCCAGGAGTGCTGCTTTTAAGTTGGGAGTCCCCGAGAACAGTGTAGAGAAGTATATGTCATCAGACTTCTGGCCCGACGGTTGTTATGTGGCAAAGTACACTCCAAAAAATAAACCCGCTTCATTTTTAAATATAAATGCGCTGGGCAAATGAATAAAATTTTCAGAGAAACCAACAATTCCACAGAAGGCGAGTATAGAAGAAACCAAATTTGTTGAAAATAGCCAGGTAGATTCAACTCCTAATACATTATGTTGTAATAATACTTGTTCTCAATTAATTTACACTAATGACTATTTTGACTCCCCAAAGCACCACAAGATGGACATTTACTATCAGAATACTGGAGGCATACGAACAAAGTTAATAAATATTCTTCACTCATCAACACAGAGTGACTATGACATTCTGGCTATTGCTGAAACTTTGCTCGACCCCTCTGTATCAACAAATGATTTTATCTCTACTAATTTTTTTGAGGTTTTCAGAAGTGATCGTGATCAGCTTGCCACTGGTATGCAGAGGGGGAGGTGTCCTCTTGGCGATTAATCGTAATATAACATCATTTCCCTTTAAATTTAAACAATAGTCAACCACTCGTACCTCAACATATTGACATTGTAGGAGCCAAATTATCATTTTTAAACAAGGATCTCTATATATTTGTGGGGTACATACCATCACCCTGCTCTTCGGATGACCTTGAATCGGTGTAAAATTCCTTTGTGGCAAGGATATTTTAATTCTAGGAGATTTTAATGTGACAGAATACGTGATTGATGACAACTCATGTCTTAACAGCAAAATAACCACCCTCACTAACATATTCAATAGGTTCGAACTTAACCAATTCACCAATATAAGAAATCAAAACAATCGATTACTGGATCTTGTCCTATACAATGGGTCTCAATGCTATGTTCACAGGGCGATCGACCTAATTAGTAATGAAGTGCCGCATCACCCCCCACTGCTTATTAATATACGCTACAAAAGAAATAATCAAATGGACAACAACAGTAGTGAAGCCAACAATACTCCAATTTATAACTTTAAAAAAGCAAATTTCAATGCTCTATATCATGATTTATTACACACTGACTGGTCGGCTCTTTTCAATCTCAAGTACATAAATACTGCATGCACGGCTTTTTATGATCGCCTCTAATCACTCATTAACAACTGGGTACCGAAATATACTCCAAAATCAAAGATTAAATGTTCACCCTGGTACACCAATGAAATTGAAGAGAATATTTGACTGAAAAATAAGCTAAGGTATCAAAGGAAAAAGGATACAGTAATATACCGGGAATTCACAACTCTTCGGGCCAAAATAAAAAGAGGTTTTAACACTGCACATAAACAATACATCGATCATACAGAGCAACAAATTAACGAGGACCCTTATTGTAATCTGTGGACTTACATTAATTCAAAACGGTAATCCTTTGCGCGAATACCAGATACCATGGTTTACAATGACACTCAAGTAACTAATACATCTCAAATTGTTAACGCATTTGCAGACTTTTTCCATAAGTCATTTAATCCTCAATGTGATTTAACAAGCATGCCCACAGATTATTCAAAAATTACATATCTAATCATCGATATCCAATCCTTTTCCGAGAATGAACTCATTCAAACCTTAAAAACCGCAAAGAACAAAATGACAAGTGGTCTCGATCTTTTACCACCATTCCTACTAAGATATTGTTCCCATGTGCTCGCCAAACCTCTAACATATCTCTATAATCTCTGTCTAACCACTCAATCCATTCCTAGTGTCTGGAAATGCTCCAAGGTCAGCCCGATTTACAAAAAATCTGACAAAACAGATATCACTAATTACAGGCCCATTACAATCGTAAACAATTTCTTAAAATGCCTTGCAATTCTTGTTCACAAAAGAATTTTCCATCTTGTAAAAAATAGAATTTACCCGCTACAGCATGGTTTTCTAAAGGGGCGCTCTACAACAACTAACCTCGTGATTACCACCCAAACTATTGCAGAAGCTCTAGATAGCTCTTCTCAATTAGATATCATATACACTGACCTATCTAAAGCGTTTGACAAATTAGATCACCAAATTCTAATAACTAAACTTGAACTCTTTGGTTTTTCCGACAGTATTTTAAAACTTTTAAAATCATGGCTCTCTAACCGAACTCAAGATGTTTCTGTGAATGGAATTACATCCAATAAGTATGCCTCATCGTCGGGAGTGCCTCAAGGATCGGTGCTTGGGCCACTATTATTTGATATCTTCATAAACGATGTATGTCGTAAACTTAAGGCAATGGCACTTCTGTATGCAGATGAACCCAAACTTCTCTTACGCATAAACTCAATTGAGGACTGTCTAAAACTCCAGAGACTTGGATACCTTGATCGAATGGTGTACCCTAAACAAACTTTCTCTGAACATCGACAAATGTGAGGTGTTATAGTTCACTTTAAAAACAAATCCATTTCTGTACAACTACTCAATAAATCAAACAATTTTAAATAGACCTGATTCTTTTTGTAATCTAGGCATGATTTTTGACAATAAGTTATCATTCACAAAACACTACGAATCTATAATTTCAGAAACAACCAAGACCTTTGGATTTATTGCCAGGTTGAGCCGTGAATTTCGAAACATCCATACTCTTAAAATACTATTTTTCGCTTTTGTCAGGTCGAGATTAGAATATGCTTCGGTAGTTTGGTCACCCGATTATAAAACACATGTTGATGATGATATATCCTCCTCAGGGATACCCGGACGAGATTTTACTGGAAATGTTTGATATATGTCCCTCAGGAGAAGTTATTTTTCTCAGGTCTTTCTGTTTAAGTTACTACATAACCAGATGGACTGTTCTGATATATTAAACAAAATTGGTTTTCTAGTCTCGCTTATCATCACTACTAAATTTTAATTTTTCTCTGCCAAGAACTCGAACAAACAAACTTAATTTTTCACCACTCCATGTTATGTGCAGAACTCATAATAATCATAACAAAGACTTTGATATCTTTAATACCTCAAAATCCGCAGACATTTCTGTACATTTTCCGCTAATAGCACATAACATCCTTTTCACTACCACTCCCTAATACCGCTGTACTATGTTGTGCAATAGTGCAATTATGATTTTAATCTTGTGTTTTGTGTAATTGTTTATGACATTTATTTGCTCTCTTTTATTTATTTTATTTTTGCTTGTTATTTGTTAACTCTTTGAATTTTTATAATGTGTACTGTTATGTTATTTTTAAGGTCTTTTGTATTTTATCTTTTCCTGCTTTGTAATTGGAAAGTTTTCCTGTCAGGCAGTGTAGTAATAAATAAATAAACACCCATCTATTCGACGTGCTAAATTGTCTCTTACGTGTCGGAAAATCTCGGGAATGGCGCGAATCGTATTAAAACCGTTAATAATGCACAGTTGAAGTTCTTCTGCAGTATCAATAGGAGAAGTAAATACAAGTTGTTTAAGGTGACCCCAGAAATAAAAGTCCAACGGGTTAAGGTCCGGGGAACGGGGTGGGGTGGCAATGGGTGAGGTCCACTTCTAACTATCCGACGATCAGGATATTGGTGATTCAAATAATCTCTAACAACTGCTGCAAATTGACGGGGGAGCACCGTCATGCATAAACCACATTAAAATTCTTCTCTAAGAAAATTAAGGTAGACATCACAAGTAAGTCGCATCGAAAAAAAATGGGTTCCAATTAGTTTATCGTCAATAATCCCTGCCCACACATTAATTGAAAAATCTATGCTGATGGCGTCCATCGATGATAGCATGAGGATTAATTTCAGTCCAAATATGGTTATTATGAAAATTCATAATGCTGTCTCGAAAAATTTGGTTCATCTGTAAATACGATTTTTTTCGAAAAATTTTGGATTCTTAATGACTTCTTGAAACCAGTCACAAAAATTAACTCTAGTTGGAAAGTCTTGAGGCAACAAAGTTTGCACTCTTTGTATGTGATAGGGATAAAGAGAATAGTCCTTTAAGATACTCCATACTGTTTTGTGACTCACATGCAACTCGTTTCCTATTTTCCTCCTACTTGTGCCTGGAGATTCTTCCACCATATTTAAAACGTCTTCCTCAAGTTCCGGGGTTCTTACTGTAAATTGTGGACCGCCTAACTTGTTTTTTTTTCAAAACCACCTGCTTTCTCTAATCTGAGATGTATTTTCTAAATGTTTTTGAAGATGATATTCGTCTATTAGGAAAACGTTCTGCATACAAAGGCCTTGCCTTCAATGCATTTCCGGTTGCTAAGCCGTAGATAAAATGAATTTGAGCGATTTCTTGATTGCTAAACTCAGCTATTAGGAAAAGTATTAAATTTAAAATTCAGTACACTTAAATTTAAAATAACTCGAGAATATATGACACTTGACTTGAAATAAATAAATGTGATTTTCACGGAAGCGGGTAAAGCCTACTCGTTTATTTGAACAACAAAATGATGAAATTATTCTTGTGACTTGAACAAGAAAATAATTTTTTACTCGAAACCATTAAGAGCTACGATAAAAATGCAAGAACCTTAATTTGCTTAAAATTAACTTTTTTATCAAATAACTTGAGAATTTTGAGTGCTTAACAGGACCGTATTATTGCTTTTTGCGAAATTCTAGTAGTCGTTACCCGGATCTCCACCAATGAACTAATTGAGAAGTTGTAACATGAACACAAAATAAAGTGCCCAAACCCTTTATTAATGTGTGCAAATAATATTCGAATGTCGCTTCTCATTATTTATTAATAAAAAGAAAACAAGGAAAAAAAATTATACCACATTTTCGTCTTAAAATTACGTGAGGATTCACCAGTTTAATATTTTTACCTAAGTTAGGAAACACCCTGTATACCCTAGGTTATTTACCCAGCAAAAAATGGTTGCATGAAGTGAATTTTCACGTGAAACCGACTATATTAACTTGATTCAGTAGGTATCATTTACTATTTTTGTCTATTAGATATTATAGTCGTTTATTCATTTGATTTGTCAAGTTTTCTACAATTTTCAAATTATTTCCACAATAAATCTCGGAAAACTGCGACCACCATCTTGTCTTGTCCGTTGATGACCTGGCTAGTGATGATGAATTTTAAATTAGCCGTTAAAAACCTAAGCAGTTACGAAGCATTTTATACTTATAAGTTATGTCAAATTTGATTTAATATGGACCTGAAGTTACCAAGAATTTATATTTTTGAGAGTGCATATGTGATTGAAACAGCGACCAGAGCCTGTAAATTATATACGTTTTTATATTGCGAATTTTTCAATAAATATAAGTATATTATTTTATCCTGATTTTAAAATTTTTCTAATGTGGTATTTAGTATTTTTTTTAGTCTACAAATTGAATTAAATTGCTGCGTTTGCTGTGAGGTAGCGAAGGGAGTGGGGGCTGACTATGATAAAAGCTTGTTTCTTCATCCCTTTTAATTTTGTTATATGTTATAGTCTATACGAAGTCAGTGTAAACGGCTAGGAAATTGGGGTACGATCAATTTCTTAAAGATTTGCATTTAAATGCATGAAATATAAATCAAATTCCTTATTGACGGCCCCTCGTAGATAGTCTACGTTAACTTCAGAAGTCTGATCGCACAAAATGTGGGCGGTATTAGAAAACTAGCGCATTTGATTGTTCCCTGCGAAATTCCTTAATTGTTTTTAGAGTTAGAGCATTTAAATCGTATGATTTTAACGACAGTCAGTGCTGTACCGCGTGGTTTCAGTTTACGTGTTTTGACAAGTTTGTTTTGTTATTTTTGTCAGTATTTGCTTTGTACTTTGTTGTTGTTTTTGTGACTGTTGTTGGTGTTTGTATTTTACCTCTGTTTTTATTACATAACTTTGTTGTTCTTGCAAATCAACATTTAGCTAATCAAAATGGCGTTCTGGAGACCTTTCGATATTTCTGATGGTGAATCGAAATCTGAAACTCCCAAAACCAATGCCGTTGCAGAGCTTTTAGAGTTTCGTAATAAAGACTTACATATCCAAACACAAATAATTATTTTCTTCAAACGGCAGTAAATCCGTCATTACTCGACTCTGTAGGCGGCCGTGAAGTTTCGTTTTTCCTCCGCCGGAGCTTTACTTTTCACTTTTCCGCCGGCGGAGGTAAAAGTGTTGTCATAGCAACATAGATACAATACAAACAGACAACAAAATAAGCGTCAACAACTCAAGATTTATTAAACTACAATTTGTATTTATCACTCAATTTGTGACTGCATTTCTAAAAATCACTAATTTAGGAACAAATTGCTTATTATTTAATCGAACTTACTCAATAACTACTTATCAATACGGAATTAAAACGCAATCGGACACGCAATCTTAAAAAATAATTATTGTTGACAGCGTCCACTGACAGCTTTATGTTACATTATATTCACCGACACCGGTCTAAGCAAGGCCACCTACGACCGTGGTCTAAGCCGCCTTGCGAACCCATTTATCTTTAATAATAATTAGATATTATTACTATTAAAAAGAGATGTTTTTGCATTAATTTGTCGACATTTGAAGAAAAAACAGCATATTTTATTTGGAGGAAAAGTTACTTTTCATGGCTTGCTCTCTATTACCAGCCTCACTCCGTTCGGCTGTTAAACACGAGCGCGCCATGAAAAGTATCACTTTTCCTCCATATAAAATAATATACTATTTTAAACATGTATACATGTTTGAAAAGTGAATTTGTGAGCTGACTAAACTTCCACGCTCTACAGTTTATTAAGTGAGATATCATTCTTTAATGAAAGATCCGACCAAAACCTAAAAAAAAAATGATAATGCTTTCAAAGAAATACGCCGAGTAGTATCTCAATTTTACAATGACAGCAAAGTCCCGACATTGGAAATGATTCGAGATAAATTATCGGATTACCACAATTATGACTACAAATCTTTCAACACTTTGCGTAATATCTTACACAATTGCGGTTTTAAATATAAAAAATTGGATAAAAGAATGGTTATCATGGAATCGCATCGCATAGTTGCTCACCGGCAAGAATACTTACGCAAAATTCAGGAATATCGTCAAGCAAAAGGGAAATAGTGTATTTAGATGAAACATGGTTTGATACACATGACGTAGTTGAATATGGTTGGGTAGATGATAGCAGTAATTGTAGTTCATGCGGCAAACGAGTGATTATACTGCATGCAGGAAGTGATAAGGGCTTTGTCCCCAATGCTTTATTATTGTCTGCCAAAAATATAACGCCTCTTCGGCTGATTATCATGAATGACCGTCAGTCTATTTGAAAAGTGGTTTACCGAACAATTGCTGCCGAGTATACCCCCAAATTCCGTTATTGTAATGGACAATGCATCGTATCATTCCCGTCTTCATAGCAAAGTTCCCAATAGCAGTAATAAAAAGGACGATATTCTCAAATTCATGGAGAGCAAAAATTTGGAAATTCCTTAAAAGGCGACAAAAAAGTGTTATTGAAAGCTATTAAAAAAAAACTTTACAAAAGAATATGCCATTGCCAAATTATGCGAAGCACATGGTCATACTATTTTGCGGCTTCCCTCCTATTACTGCGTATGTAATCCGATTGAGATGATGTAGGCTGTAATCAAGAAAAAACTTAATCGCCAACTAACAGTGATTTCGTACTAGGAAATATAAGGACAGTAATTGATGAAGTAAACGCAAGTGGCATTTGGATAAACTGTGTCCGTCATGTTATAGAAAAGGAGGGCGAATATTTTATTTTACCGGCCTTTGACCCCATAATAATAACGCCAAATTCAGATTCCAGCTCTGCGGATTCAGATAGTGATTTTTCATGAATTTCTGTGAATGAAACAAAATCATATAATCCTACTTTTTCTTATTAACTTTTTATGTAATGCTGACATAAAAAAGGTACGTTTAAAACCCAATTATGTTAGCAATCAAGCAAACGTTGTTTAAAATGTTAGGTGTTATACCTGTGTATAATTATGAAAAATATAATTAATTCAATATTTTTCCATTTCTACCGTCGGCGTCGCGTCGCACGCCTATGCCGAATTAAGCAAAGGAAATGCCGGCTGTCGATCGAGTTTTGATTTATTGCGTACACTGACTTCGTATAGACTTTAACTATTCAATTATGGTACATTACTTTTGTTTGGGTTTAATTTAAATCATAAAAAAATATAAAAAAATACGAATATTTGGTAATCATTGACGAATGCAGGAATAATTATTCGGCTTATGTCCTATCCTTAATATATATCTTAATGTTCAATGTATGTGGCTTTTTAATGCGTCACTGTATAATTTAGTCAATTGCATTCTATACTTTTCATTTACTCTTCAATTTACTTTAATCTGCCACAGGTATACCGGTTGTTTCTCAAAAGTGGCTCACCCCTATAACTTTTTTGTTTTTAGAGATAAACAAGTGAAATTTGGTGTGTAGGTATAGTATATAAATATGTAGTTTTTGACGTATTCAATTATTTTTTATGTCACTGAGGTTTGACTGGAAGTGACCCTTACCCCACTCTACATTGAAAATTTAAAATTTTAGGATGAAAAATGCCAAAAAGTGACAAATGGGGTGTCATTGTACTCACAATAAGATTTTCTATTGAAATAAGTAAAAATATACCGGGTGTCCCATTTAATATAAGAAGGTAAGGGTTACTTCTGGTCAAACTTGAAGTGACAGAAAACCATTGAATACGTCAAAAAATATATATTTATATACTGTACCTACACACCGAATTTCACTTCTTTATCTCTAAAAGCAAAAAAGTTATAGGGGTGAGCTACTTTTGAGAAACACCCGGTATAACTTACCGCAATTTGTATTTATTTGATAGTTTAGTCGCTATTGAAACGTTTCCAATAATTAAGGGAGGAAAGAGTGTGTATTTGGTGGTTTCATTGAAAAAAATATTAGACCATACAATTAAAATTAAAAAAATAATAATTTGGTTAGAAACGATTAAAATCTTTAAAGAATTATTTTGATCTGTTTGGGTTGCATGAGAATTTTGTATTGTAAACATTATTGAAATACTATGAAGGTGGGCGTTAAAACGGGATTAATTGTTAACACTATTTTTCTAATACTGACTCTGATGATGGCCTGTTAGGGCCTAAAGCGTTCGGTCCAAAATTAAAAAAATAAATAAAACTACACCAAGTACAAAATCTTTCTTCAACGTTATCAGTGTGCACAAACAAACCTTTCTTTAATTTACGGTAAAATAATTTTCTGTGTTTAGTACCGACCAACTCAAATATCATACTCAGATTCACGTGAGATCCTCTAGAGGGCGAAACGCGGTTGGAAGGAAAGTGAGTGGAATTGAACCTATGCCTGGAGAGGACAAGATATTAGTAACTTCGAATGACAGTAGAATTCGATTGTACGACTTAAGGGACTTGAATGTGTCATGTAAATATAAAGGAAAAGGTCAGTAGATATCGATTTATTATTATACTAAGCGGCTTTTGAATGCGACATTATTATCATGAGAACGAAACGTAGTTATTGGGTTAAATCGTATGTTTTTTTTTTTATTTTAGTGAAAAATTATTGAAAAAGAACATAATGAATTAAAAACCAACTCTAAAACAACTTGTTTCAGATATACATAACAGGCTAGAATGTGTTATAAATAAATATTTGTGTCTTTTGTTAATTTAGAAACAGAAAAATAAAGATCAGGATTGGCAATGCCTTCGCAGACCATTTTGCATCTGTCTATGTCTGACCATGAAATTCTAATAATAGAAATAGCTTCCAAAATAACAGTTTTCGTTAACAACGAGTGTTTCAGATTCGATCTTGGTCGACTTTCTAAACAGAGATGTGCTCGTAGGCACTCTAATTAACCATAGGGGCTAGTTCTAAAGTGGCCTTGTAAATAAAACAAAGACCTTTAGCATTATATGAATATTTTAATAAGTTATTTTACTTGAAAACAACTGAAAGCTCATAAATAAGCAAAATATAAACATGGAATTACTATATGTAGTCTGTGCTACGATATGGACAACATCAGTCGATGCGACGTATTGACATTGCAGGAATATCACAAGAATAATACCTTAAAAGCTAAAGGATTGCATAAACAATTGTAATGTTAAACAAATATATGGTTTTAAACAATATTTTGCAGCTAAGTACAGTTAAATGTTCATTAAAGTTCCTGCGAAACAGCTCAGTGTGAGCTCGGTTAGCTGAGATAACCTTGAGATGAAATACATTAATATACAAGCAATAATAACAGGATGATAAATATTACCTTAATGTCCACCTATAAGCTACTACATATGTACACTAGTTCCCAATTGACGAGCAACGTTCAATGTTCAGCAGCTTATCTTCCAACACTGGGGAAAGCCACTTTAAACAACACTTGCTTGGCCTCTTGCTAGCTTCGATATACAATGTGGTTCAATTTCTTGCAAATAAGAATTACTTGAATGTAGTAGTTTGATATGGTATGCAGTTATTGCATAATCGCATGACATGGATGCCTTGTGAAATGCGGTTTTTTGGTACACGCATAAATGATTATAAAATACGCTATGCAGGTCGCATAGGTAAGCTGAAATCGGCGTGTTGAGAACCCATGGACAAGACCAATGGGAACGCTAGTACAGCGATGGTACCGCGTTTGAGATGTTGAGAGAATGATTGTAAACGTGTGAGTTTACTTACTTGAGATTCGAGACAAGACTCGATTAATATTGAGAACCCATGGACAAGACCATTGGGAATGCTAGTACAGCGATGGTACCGCGTTTAAGAGAATGTCAATGTAAACGTGTGAGTTTACTCACTTGGGTTTCGAGACAAGACTCGATTACTTGTGGTTCGAGACAAGACTCGATTGTAGAACTCCCATGGACAAGACCAATGGGGACTCCAGTACAGCGATGGTACAGCCTCATACTGAGATTGAGGATAAAGGCAGACAGGGTGCCGATAAATACCTTACTTGTAGGCTTGAGACGACGATAACTATGGCTGGATACCACAATGTCACTTGAGTGGAAATCTAGAGATTAGTGGATCTCAAAACGTGAAAACTGCCCGGCATGGCGGCTTGGCGCCATGCCGGTTGGAAACGGGAGAGCGCCTTTGGCACGACTTACTTGGGTGAGAGTCGAGATGCTACTTATTAGAACGTGATAACTAGATCAAGTCGAAGGAGTTGTCACCGCCCTTTCTGGCGGAATAATCTACATCCTCCGGAAATAGCAAGGGCAAATCATGTAAATACTGAAGTTATGTAAAACTTTACTTCAGCGATTGTCTAAATTAACTTTATGAATTTTAACACAAATCTGGTCGAAATACGTTTACTTTTTATAAAATTCGATTGTTAAAGATCGCAAATTTAGGAGCTAACTTGATTACCTCCGTTAAACGGTTGTGAAAGCTCAGTGATTGCCGGCCGAATGTCCGAATGTGTTCCTGCATAGTGTAGCTGATACGGCCTTGGGGTTTGAAATACATTGAAGTGATCGGTTTGCACGAATTATGCGACTGGATGCAGGACTGCTTCTTTGGCGGGGTGCCGGTGCAGATAAGTAAACGTTGTTGCAACAGATGGCCAGGGTTCAGCGCCTTTTCTGTAGAAAGCGCTGTGATTAGTCAGATGCCTTTCGAGGCCGCTTAACTTTTAGCTTTCTAAACTGCCTGATGCAGTGGATAAAAGTTGTAAACAAGAGATGGCGTTAGTAGTATCGCCATGGATTTTAATTTCTTTGGAATGCGAGGACAGTGGCGTGGAATGTTAAAACTGTACAAAATTAAATCGTTAGATTTGAAAGCGTATTCAAAATGGTTTTTGAACAATACGAAAACAATAATTATAGGCGCGTATCCTGTGGTTTGAATCTATTATGACAGATTGCCTGCAAAGAGTATGTTAGCATAGCATATTCAAGCATATTTTTTTTCAAAGGTTAGGTCGATTACAACAAATTTACTAGTATGTTGTGATCGGGGACTATTTTCACTTGAATTGGTACCTATGCTCTAGCAAATTTACAGGCTCCAATATCCCTTCATCTACTGATGCGTATTCTCGGCACTATGATGCTTCTATTATTTTTTAATTGTTACATTTTTTCACTATTTTAAACTAATACTCTCTTTATTCTTCATCATTGTATACAATTAAACACACTAAACTACTCTTATAACTTTACAACTAATAGTTCTTTACAATTCAGCACTCAATGATTAACTCACTGCAACTCGCCGCGACTTCCGATACCCTCTTCCTTGGGAATCTAGGACTGTTTTTCGAATGACAATTTTCCGAAAGACAGTTCTTCGAAGGATAGTTTTTCGAATGGACAATTATTCGAATGGATAATTATTCGAACGGATAGTTTTTCGAAAAGACAAATATTCGAAAGGACCGTTTTTCGAATATATTAAATTAGAGAAAACATACAGATAATTTTAACGTAATTTAATGTTAATAGGTATTATTAGGGCTTTGCATGGCCCTCTGCTCGCTTCGCTCGCTACGGGGGCTCAATCAACAAGAAC
Organism: Pissodes strobi; assembly: GCA_016904865.1. Lineage (NCBI taxonomy): Eukaryota > Metazoa > Arthropoda > Insecta > Coleoptera > Curculionidae > Pissodes > Pissodes strobi. The sequence goes on from MU182742.1 coordinate 290,544, forward strand.
TGTCCAAGTGCTAACCCAAGGCTAACCCAAACTAACCCAAAATTAGGAAAAAAAGGTAAATTAATAAAAAACATTAAACAAAACATCTGTCGCGACCGACGGGAATCGAACCAGCAGCGCGGAATGACAAGCGAGAACGCTACCTATATGCAGAAATTTTGCTAAAACGGTGAAAAGGACTAACCCAAACTAAATTAAAGATTCGAGGAATGGTCCATTGGAAGAATTACACATTCGAAAAATTGTCGATTCGAAGAATTGTCTTTTTGAAGAACTGTCCATTCGAAGAAATGTCGTTCGAATAATTGTCATTCGAAAAACCATCCGGATTCACTTCCTTGGTACCATTAATTGCGTCTTCACTACTTTTCCATCCAGGCTTGTTTAAGAAGTCCATTTTCAACTACCAGGGAGTCACACTGAGCCCAGAGAGAGTTAAAAGTAAATCCTATAGTTGAAATATCTCTCCAGCCTGATTTTGGTTGACGCTCTTATTTAGCTTTTAGCAGTAGTGCTATTTTACTATCCTCAAGCTGCTCTTTCTTTAGTTGCCATGTTGTCCACTGCTGATCAACTTTAAACTTGATTTGCCTAATGGCAATGTTTATAATTATCCTCGCATGACCTTCTGGATAAAGCATCTGTATTATTACGCCATCTTCCTTCCCTATGCTTAGCCTTAAAGTTAAATTGTTTTAACTCTTCCTGACTTGACTTTGAACTGCTAGCGTCTCTGGATGGAGATGTAGACCGTAGTTGTACTCGACAGTCTCTCTTGAAATGCCCAGGACTGCCACATATATAGCACTGATTTGAAACATTTCGGTTACGTGGTCTATCTTCTAGTGGCTCCCGGAATCTTTGTACTTGACAGTCTCTCTTGAAATGCCCGGTCGTCCTGCCACATCTATAGCACTGTTTTATAACATTTCGGTTACATGGCCCAACTTCTAGTGGCTTCCAGAATCTCTCCGTAGCCTGAAGAACTTCGGTTAATTTCTTAAAAATACCACCCATCTCAGTTAGTTCACAACTGTTCGCCAGCTTTTCTTTCTGGATTGATACGGCTCTGATTTTGGGCTTAGAGAGGTTATAGGCCGCCTCGATTTCTATGGCTCTACTTAATTCAAATTCAAATTCAATACTCGTAAATCATAAAAAATTATTACAATAAACCACTAAGCATAGTATAACAATTGAATTGATTTGCGTCACACATAAGTTTGAATAGGCACCTACTCAAATCTCATTCGCACTATTAAAAAGAAAATTCTTATTACTATACAATTACTGATAAAACGTACATACATTAAGCTTAAAATCTATTAAAAAAAAAAACAAACAAACGCTATATAAGAACCGTATAATATACATATTAAACATTGAGAATATTGAAAATATTGCAGGTGCTTGAAGAAATCTTGAGGACAAAACACTGTGAAAAAAACAAAAATTAGAAACCTAACTTAAACAAATAATTAAAAATATTGATAAAATTCCTCTGATGAATACGGTTCTATTGTAAGAAGGAGATCAGATGCCATTTTTTTAAATAATTTAAAATCCTGTTCAATCCTCAAGTCACTTGGCAGTGCATTGAAGAATTTAATGCACGCATAGACGGGACCACTCTCAGTTGCTGTCAACCGATGAGATGGAATATTTAGTCCTGCATATCTAGTATTAAAATGGTGGTTAGTTTCATGTTCAGAAAATTTATGTCGGTTTTTGTGGAAAAACATAAGACATTCATAGATATACAGTCCTGGGAGTGTCAGTATGTTCAGAGATTTAAATCTACCTCTACGGCTTTCCCTGTAACCAAGTGACAACAGGACCCTAACAGCTTGTTTCTGAGCAACAAATACCCCGCCCGCATCAACACTTCCTCCCCAAAACATTACCCCAAATCTCAGGACAGAGTGAACATTGGCAAAATAGACCATTCTCAAGCTGACAGAGTCCAGATATCTCGACATAACTCGTAGTGAATAACAGGCAGAGTTGATTCTGGCACACACACTGGCTACTTGTTCTTTCCAACGTAGGTTCTGCAACCCCAAAAATTTGGTGCTCGCAGACAGAACAATATCACTGGAGCCAATGCAAACCTCTGTTGGAAACCCATTGTTTCTCTGCTTCGTCCTAAAACATAGATAGTTGATCTTATCCTCATTCAACACCAGACGGTTTTTCAGGAACCATTCAGCTTCACTGCTGTTGTCAAATTTGGCTGGACGTAGCATTTTCTGAGTTTCTGGATCTCTGATACCACCCACGAAATATTGGGCAGCAAGTTCATCTTGAAATTCTTCTGTTGCTCCCGGGTAGGCCAATTGAATGAGACGTCTAACATCTGCCTTAAATTCTTGCAGGTTTTCACCTGGCTTCTGATGTCGGGACTTTACTTGTGCCTGATACAGTTGTCTTCTGTGTTGGTCTCCAAATCGTCTCTCCAGGGCAGCTACAAGTATGTCATATTTCCCCTGTTGGCTGATGGAAATGGTCTGTAGTAGTTCCAAGTCAGATCCACGAAGCGCTACCACTAGTGATGTAGCCATTTCTTCATTATTTGAACCGGTGGCAACAGCAGCCGCTTCAAATTGTCTTCTGTACATTGTCCAGGCTATCTATCCTTCTGGGAATCTCAACACAAGAGACTCCAGACAAGATCTAGTGGGAAGATGTAATAGAATGATGTGGGACTACCATTTGAACTTTTCGCCAGTGACCGAATGAAGGCTCGATATGATCTCCAAGCTAACTAGGGGATTTCAGATGAATGATAAAGTTTGGTTATATAATCCGCAAAGGAAGATCTCCCAAGCTAACGGCAGTATGGGAAGGGCCCTATACAGATCAAAATAATTAATGACGTAGTGTATAGAATTCAACGTAGCCTCAGAAGCAAACTGAAAGTTGTCCACCTCGACAGGCTCAAATCATATCACGGACATGAAGTAGCTGATCGGGACGATCAGGTTTAAGAAGGAGGCAATGTCACGGCTAGCAACCATCCGAATGTTTTTGTTAGAGCTAGCCTTGTCGCGTCTACGTATGAGTCATTGCCGGCCGCGAAGATTCAGGAACTGTGGAATTCTCCCGATGGCTGGTTGAGAATAATATAGAGAGGCCTCGCGTCGTCCGGATCTAGCCGCGAGTTGCAGTGAGTTAATCATTGAGTGTTGAATTGTAAAGAACTATTAGTTGTAAAGTTATAAGAGTAGTTTACTGTGTTTAATTGTATACAGTGATAAAGAATAAAGAGAGTATTAGTTTAAAATAGTAAAAGTTGTAATTTCGTCAAATCCCACGGGAAAAACGTAACATTTTTCTGAAGCCGATCATGTTCTGCTTGCTTTTTACGTTCATCCTCTTCCCGATCCACTTGCCTTTTATCTTCTTGATCTTGAAAAATTTTCTGAAGCAGGTCCTGTTCTATTTGCCTTTTACCTTCTTGATCTTGAAAATTTTTCTGAAGCCGGTCCTGTTCTGTTTGTCTCTCAGCATGTAGATTTTCCTTGAAATCGGTCAACATTTTATTTATTTGGTCCATTTCTGCCGTTTGTTGCCTTGTATTGGCCATAGAATGTTATAAAATGTTCTCAGAATTCATCAGTCAAAACGGCCTCGGGTTAGTTTTGGACTGTCCTCGAATTTAGATTATAAAGGTGGAAAACTATCCTGAATACTTTTATCCAGGAACTACGTAAAAAAGTATAAGCGACTGAATTTTGAACAATTTTTAACCGCGATGGATGTCATTTTTGAAGGTTGTAGTTCTAACCTCCTCGCCAGTGATAAGTTGAGCTGTTATTCTGGTTCTGACAGTGACAGAACGCTCAAGGTTTAATTATAAATAATTCTAGATCTTGTACAAATATTAAGAGTTTGAAGACATTGTTTGTAGCCCTCCAAATTGGAATATTGATTATTGGGGCCCTATTTACAGGAAATACAGATTAGCTGTTGGAAATGAGCGATTTCTCAAATAGTTGTAGCAAAAAACGGATGAAGTTTACCCACCGGTTGGGATGGACAATCGAATTTTACTGCATAGATTTCAAATGCATATATACTCAATTTATTCGCTCTTATAAGTGTTGATTGACGGGTACTATTGCTATAATTCATTAATTATTGTCAAAATGTTTAAATTATATTAACTTTTTGTTTGGCTTTGATCATTAAATAAATAAAAAGATGTCACATAAGCATTTAAAAAGATCAAAATGGCAGCCAGTATTCATTAATTAGCAAATGTATCCCCTCCCTTGCTTTTTATTATTTATATGATATTATACCTATTGCTTTCAATATTCGAAATAAGTTTTATATGCCGATGTAGACAAGTGCAAAATATTCAGTTTAGTAAATCTCAACCTGATACTTTAATTATTCCATTAACAACATCCCTTAAGTGAGTGTGGACATAACTATTAAAAACCCGGGAACTTATGTTGACAAAAGGCTGACGTTCGCTCGGCGGCACTTGACTTTGTAAAGATGAATACTAGAGATTTTGAGACTATTTTTCTATAAAGTTATTATATACTTCTTTGGTAACGAGTCATGTAGAATTTTATTTTAATATATGGAACACTATCTACCAAGTTTATATTGATAAAATATATTTTGTTGGGAGAAATTTTCATAGGCTGTAGTTAATTTAAATTATTACAATGCTGAACAACAAATTATATTAGGAAGTTAAATAGGAAAGCAAAGGTTAAATTTAATTAGCTTATAAATTGGTTAATTCTGTGAAAAAAATGTTCCCTCCTATTATCTAAAATAAGATTTTATATTCTTCCAAAGGAACAGTTTTAAGTTTTAACTTTAAACCATTGGAGAAATTAAGGTCAAAGCCCATTTGTTGAATAGTGGATAATGTTAATATATAAATGCAAGGATGATTCATTTTAATTATCTATTACGCCACTCAAAATACAACTGAAATAGAATATACATTTTTCTGCTTGGCAGACTTGTTTTTGAATGTATAGTTAACTTTTTGACATTTTTCATTTTATTGACTGGTTATTTACTCTGTTAGTTTCAACTGTTGGAAAATAATTATTTGGTCTTTTAGGTTATGTAAATATGAGTAGCCAAATCAAAGGAAGCTTTAGTCACGACGGGAAGTACATCGTCAGTGGTTCGGAGAACAGAGACATCTATATCTGGAAAACGAACCACGACTACGCGAAATTCTCTTCAGTAAGGCGGGATAGGAATGATTTTTGGGAGGCGATCAAAGCTCACAACGCTGTTGTGACGTGCGCAGTGTTCGCACCCAATCCAGAAGCGATCATCAAAATGTTAGAGGATAATCAAATTATGAATGCGGGTGATAGTGGTGAGGATATCGATAGGGTAAGTTACAGCAAACACATGAAAACATCAATTTATATGTAGATATGTTATATTGTTATGCCGAATGTATCTTTCTGTACTAAATAATGTTTACGCCACTAGTCCCTAGTCTACAAAAACCCTTTGACTCTTCCATATTTCTTTTTCTTAAAAACTGAGGGGATTTACCCCTGAAACGTAGTTTTTTTTTGACACTTGAGTTTCGTTAGGGTTACTAAATTGAATTTTATACCAGTTTACACCGTGCGGCTTGAACCGAAACGGTTCTACCCTTTAAAGAGTAAAGCGCCGTAAAAAGCAATCTACTTAGCCGGTTTTCTGATCATACAACGTTCTGTGATAATCCGATAATCCAATGCAAATGTACGATTCTCACGGAGTGCTCTAGCAGGTATATTCAAATTCACCAATTCCAGCAAGGAGATGAAACTGAAATTAGTTTGCAAATAAATATTTTATCAAAGAAGAGAACGGCTCTTCTTCTCAACTGTATGTATATTCAACTGATTCCACAACTATCTGAATATCTAGTATTAGGATAAATGAAAGGAACTTTTTTTGTAATCTTGTTATCCGAAGTAATTGCACAAGTGCACCAAAATTACCGATAATTTTGCATGACAGCGTGTTGTCTAAAAACTGCATGAGTTCATTTTCATATTTTGGAGGAATATGAAAATGACCGAATGCAGTTTTTCTAAGACAACACGCTCGAATGCAAAATTATCTGGTTATTTTGATGCACGAGTGTAATTCGGGGGAATATTTCCCGAATCGGGACATGGTTGTAAAAAATACGTTTTTATTCTTTTTTTAATACAAAAACGTACTTGTAACTGTAAACAAAGTACAGAGACGCAAAAATACGATTTTTTTTTTAATCCGAAACGAGACATTTTTAATAATATATATTCACTTGACTTTGACGTTGTTTATAAATTGTCGCTGTCAAGTTTACAATGGAATTACCATAGATACGTACGATGCAATTATCGCTGTGCTCTTTCGGTTTCTACAGTGCAATTATCGCTGTAATTTTCCCAAAATTGCACTCCTCTAATGGGATTTTTTATACATGAGGGAAATATTCTTATTAATGTGTCTAGTCACGATACACATATAACGGTATGCTGATTTCTAGACTCGTTTTTTACCTGCCCGCGCATCTACGTCATTTGGCAGCAAATGTATCTGTTTGACGCTGTCATAGCTTATTTACTTAAGTAAATTTGTAGGTTGTGTTGTATTATTTAAAATAAAAGTTTATAGTATAAATATGCCGAACTGTGCCGTGGTTACGTGTGACAACAATAATAAGGGAGTGATATGAAATATTTTCGGTTTCCAATTCCATGACGTAAGTAAAGCAGTGGCTGGTTGTCGAGAGAAGATAGAATGAACTCATCAAAATGAAGGAAGAGGCATAACATCAAATTATTTTTTACAACCCGCATATTTAGAACAAGAAATTAATGAAGTACTTTTAAGTGTTATGGAGAACTTTGAAATAAGAGAAAAACTAAGTTTTGAAGCTTTACGTTATGTAGCTGGATATTTGGCGTATAAATTTAGAGATAAATATCCCTTTCTGTGAATACCTACAAAAACACTGGTTGCGTCCAATTACCCTGACTGGCTTGAAGTCATTTCAAAAGGTTCTCGCTCTCTTCTATGCCCAAATATAGCGACTTGGGAGCTAGCACAGAAAATAAAAACAAAATTTGATAAAATGCATGGCTGTTGTTTAAGCAGATATTTTTTTTCTGAAATTAGCTGTACAAACGAAAGGCTGCGCTTATCTCTACACGTCGTCGTTGCCATTCGAGATGATTAAGTGTTTGTCCATAATAAATTAATTATATTATATACGGTATACCTACGGTCAGTAAGTTTCCCAATGTATGAAAATAACTATAATATGTAGGTAGGTACCTAATGTAAAATGTAAAATTAAAAATGTAGAAGTAGGTAATTATGTTCTTTATTTCTCTCAGTGCAATTAAAAAATAAACAAATCAAATTATGAAAATGAACAATATTAAATACTAAATTAATATAGGCACACCGTTGAGGGTATTCTTAAAATTACTTAGTTCATAAATATTGAAATAATATATAAATAGCCATTTATACGTTTAAATTATTTTCTAGGGTAAAAGTATGTATATTATATCAATTATAATAAGTAATATAATTATGGAATGAAAGTGCTTTTATTCTTTAGTTAACGCTCGTATAATTAGGAGGGTACCTATTATCCAAAATGACCTTTAAAATCCCCTAAAACTGC
>MU182743.1:0-20338 GCA_016904865.1 Pissodes strobi
ATGCTCCTTTGTTTAGTTAAAGGAAGAAACTGTTTAGGTTCTATCATAAAACACAATAGCATTATAGTTATTTATTGTTTTCAAAAAATTATTTCTTCACATTGGCCCGAACTGTATTTCGTGACGCCACGCCTTGATTGGCGTGCAGATAATGTAGCTCAGTTTAAGTGGTGATAAAGAAGAGACTTCGGTTAAAAACAATAACAATGACTATTGGTCAAAGACTTAATAAATTTACCCTGTACCCGAATACTAAGGTACGCATGTCGTTTCGGTTTATGTATGCTTTGAATTGCTTATAGGTCTTGGTCACGGTTTCATAATAAAGTATTTTAAGAGTTGTGTTGTTTTATTTATGGTTAGCTTTGGCTTAATTCCACTCAGAGTTTACATTGCACTTTAACTATTTGACAGATTCTTTTTTGAAACTATTTCTTAGAACTGTGACAAAATTATCGTAAATTCCATTTTACTACTCTATGTGAGTAAGCTTAAGCTCGCGCACCTATGTACTGTAAAACTCAGTATTAGCTAGGGAATTAGGTTGCAAGTTAGGATCCCCTCAACACTACGCACATGTGTGCTGTAGCAAACTGGTTGAACAGGATTGGGTGAGGTGAAAGTCTGTCGAACTGATGGGTCACTTGAGTATTTATACAATAAAACCTGCTGACTGTTGCACGTTTAAGGTTCATAATCGCTTGCGTTGTTTATAATTTATCTTGAATGTTTAAGTTCAAGCTGAAACTTAGGATAGGGTGATATTTACTTAGTAGTTTATGCGCTTTAGTAGTTCACAGTATATTCAGTACTGAGAGTAAGTCCCCTTGTCCATTACAATGGACAACGTTGTTTATACAGAATAAAGTAGTTTATAGCTTCTAGTTTCTGACAAAGAAGCTTTATCTGAAACTGAGGTATTTTTTAAATAAAGTATTTTTAACTACAGCTAATTTTCCATGTAAAACAGGTTGTCCAAACAACTACTATTTAATAAAATTTGACTTAGTTCGCTCAGATGGTCTTTAACCCAAACAATGTTCCGCATATTTTCTTATGCTTGTACCAAAATATATTTCGCAAATAGAGACGACAAAAGCTTACTTGCAATACAAAGTGTATTGTAAAACTAACCCCGTAAAATCCCAAATCGGCAATCTGCTGACCTTCTGTTCACACTAGACCGTCAACAACCCCGAATCACCCTTCGTAGTCCGGGAAAACATCCCGGGTCCGCTTGAATTTTTCTTATTCTGTTTACCGTTGTGCTTGGAGTCCCCATTCGCTACGGGTTAATAGTTAATTACTTTTGCAGAAATAAAGGTGTTTTTTAGATATTTTTTTAGGGCCGAATATTGTGTATTTGAATTATTACCTATGCCTTCGTCTATGCCACTTTACATAAGGCACAGTAGACATTATTTAATACAAAAATTTTTCATTTGGTGCGTACTTTTTGGTAATCACTGTATAACTTGATTTATGTAATCCGTGAAACATTTAAGAGAAAAAAACCATCAAAAGGAAATAGTCGATTCGTAAAATGCCCGGTAAAATGTATGAATGGATAACATCAAGGTTGTAACAATTACCTTTCATTGCCGAATCTTAGAACTAAGTATAGATTTTTTGCGTGCGAAAATGCCTTAGGCATTTCCTATTCGTTTAAACCGTTTGAGTATAATATGAACGTTTCTTGTAAATTTATGACACAGAACTTCTCGAGAAGAATTGATTAACATATATACCTTAACGAATTTCGGGGAGGCCAGTGTATATATTCTAATCATCAGTGATTACTTCATCATGTTTATAGTGCTTATGGACTTATTTATACAGAGTGATAATTCAAAAGCACTTTGGCAAACTTATGAGGAAAAGTTATAATAAGTTACGTTCTATTATTGTGGCACTACAATGCAAATCTGTAATAGGTTCTCCTGAAGTATCAGATAGTCATTAGGAGCTCACAATTATATTGAACAATTTCAGATCGTCGGCAAACAGGAGGAACTTCGAAGACCTAAAACATGAGGAATCATCGTTTACAAATAGAACAAAAAGAAGTGGCTCAATGTGAAACCCTTGAGAGATCCCAGATGGGACAAGAAATTGTGTACAGTAATATCGCGTGGGGAACCCTGTCGAATGCCTTGGAAAAGTCTGGATAAACAGAATGAACCAGCACTATTTCCCAAGGTCCCAAACACGTAATGAGAATAAGCAAGAAGGTTGAGCTCAGTGCTTCTACCTAGACAGAAGCCAAACTGCTCGCTAATGATCTCAGGAGGCAACATCAATCTCAGACACTTAGTCAGAAAATCCTCGAAAACCTTAGCAATAACGTTTATAATACAGATGGAACTATAAGTTCTTATGTTGGTTCTGTCACCAGCCTTATGTATAGAAACCACGAAACTGAACTTGTAAAAGTGAGGAAAGAAGCCCTGTCTGAAGGACTCATTAAATAGGTATGAGGTGCAGAGGTCTAGCAAATGAACAGTTCCTAAGTAAGATGGGGTGGATGCTGTCCGCCCCAGGCCTCTTGTGAATGTTTAAATTGCACAACTTGGAATAAGTGTATGAAATTCGAGTAGAATGATTGGTGATGCTTATATTGTTAGATGAAATCACTCTCGTGTACTCAGGATGATCGGAGGAATATACAGAACCAAAGTATTGCACATAAAGTTTGACTGCCTCAGAACCCATATCCACACTATCATCATCCAAACACATATTAGGGAAGTCATTAGTTTTACGTTGAGAATTCGTAACGTTCCAAAATTGTTTAATGTCATGCAGAAGAGAGGATTCAATATTATGAACATAATTAATATAGCATTGTTTTCTGCTGCCAACTTTTTTGCTGGAATAAAGATGTTCAATGTATAGTATAAGATGTCATAGAATATGTTTAACATTCGTGTTAGAGAACAAACTATCCCAACAGAAAGTACTTAAGTAATCATTAATGAGTAGATAATCAGCCGATTAGAGTCGTAATAAAATTCATTGGCCTGCTGACCAGTAATAAAAAAATCTTTAGAAATACTTAAATTAAAACATAAATGTGGATCATCATTCTATGACAAACTAGATCTAAAGTAACGTTATTAATATTAAAATATGGTTTGACTGAAAAAGATTATGAAGTGCACAAATGGCCGAAGTTGCTTCGATAGCCTATATTGTTTGGAGTGGAACATACGATTTGTCACGTGGTCACCAACAGGGAATGTACGGAACATTGGGCCTTCGAAGAACCAATAGTAAGGTAAATCTGTTCGAAAGATGCTGGGATTGGTCCAACTTTGGAGGGAATAGACCTGTGAACGGCAATCAATACTCCTACCATAGATTGCTTAGCACTTTTTTCCTCCAACCGATCCTCCCGAAAACAGAAACATCAGCCATTCCCAATTCAGCGTCGATGATGTCGCGCGACAAATTCATTTCGGTTAGCATTATTACATGGAAGTCCCAAGGGGTGTTTCACTCATGCAATAGGTGTACAAATCTCATACATTCGTGTTGCAGTCCCGCATACAGTCGATACAGTCTCATGCAGTCAAATGCAATGCATGCAGTCGTAATACAGTCTTTAGGAATTCCTTGCAGTCCCATGCAATTATTGGTGCAGTCACACGCAGTAGCGTACATTCCATGTACATTCACGAGAAATCGTATGCAGTCGCGGAAGTCGAGCGTGCGATCTTGTTCAATCTTATCACAAGACTCTACGTAGAAAGCCACACAAATGAACCACGCACTATTCCCGTAACTTTTTTTTTCAATTTTGTGTTCTTTATTTTTACATTATTTGTTGTAATTTTGATGTGGCAGGAGCTAAAATTTATTATTGGGAGTATATGCAAATGTGTATGGCTTGGCACAACCAAACCAAATTAACCTATACTATCCCAAATTTAAAAAAAGACACAAACATAACCTTAAAAAAATAAATGAAACAAGTCTCGTCACCGACGGGAATCGAACCCGGGCTGCGGACCGCGCCGTATCACAAGCACAGGATCTGACCACTGCACTAAAAACCTGCTGAAGGCAATTCACTGGACCGTAGAGACACGAGTAAATAAAAGAGTTACAGAAATAGTGCGTGCGCGCGCTTAGGTTCATTTGTGTAGCTTGCTACGCAGATGTTACTAATTTTGTCAGATATTGCTTATAAAGCGGCATCATTTGGTTTTCTTTTGGTTACACAGTAACTTTAAGGCGATTTTGTGAGGTTGTGTTTTGGTTGACACAGATGAATATAATATAAAAGCCGGAAAAAGATATATAATAAATTTTTTATTTTTTTAGAATTTGTGCTTAGACATAATTTTGATTGGATGGTTAATGATTTTTTGTTGTACCAATTTTCCCATCATAGTCAAGAGCTCATAACGAATTTTCGGTGTCTGGTTTATTCTACAATTCGCACGGTGACCGTGATACCTTTACGATAAATAAATTGGGAACTGAAGCTCTCGTGGTCTTTCTTTGTACAGGGTATCCGGATTTCGTTGTACTTGCGGGGTAGCTCCATTAATTTTAAAGTTAACAGGGTACGGTTTTCTCAACACGTTGCTGCTTTTTTGTGAAACGAAAGATACGGTAAACAGATTTTTATAGCCACCATCGTTTTTTAGATACAGGGTTCTCCCTGAATTTGCACTTTTGGGGCATACCTCGTATTTTGAGAACGGTTAATTATATTGCAAAGGCAAAAACTGTATCTTATAAATATTTTAACGTACAATCAGTTTTTTCATAAAATTCATAATGCTCGATATACAGCGTGGGCCAACGAAAACTTTACACCCCGATTTTTCTTCTTTAAAATGAAAGTTTGGAAAACCCTTCGATTTCTGATTCGTGCCTGTTTTCAACCTTGTCACTTCAGCCCCCTGAGGGTGATGGAGCTTCACTCCTAAAATTTGAAATGGGTTAAAAAAGCAGTCGAGTGGTATCTCATTTTGAAGATTTTTTGAACCTTATTACAAATTCCGAATTTGACGTCTCTACGCTCATACCCGTTCATGTGAGACCTTGTCAAAATATAGAAAAAGTATTTATTTCTTAATTAATTATTACTTACCTAACTAATGAGAGCAGTGACTCCAAAGTTAGTAGATGTAATCAGTGTCAACTGACTTTCGAAATTTGGTATTGCTGAATCTCCAGTACCATATTAAAAACTCACCCCAATTACAATGATTGAGTAATACTTTATTTCGAAGGCCCTTTGACCCTCATTACATCTACCAACTTTGTAAAAATAGTTGCTAGCTCTTATAGTTAATTAATTATTAATGAAGAAGTAACACTTCCAAAATGTTGACTAGATGTCACATAAACAGAAATAAGAGTAGAGACGTCAAACTCGGCAGCTGTAATAATGGTCAAAAGATTTTTAAAATGAGGTATCAGACGAGCGAAAAGACATCCACACCACAGTTCCGTTATGGAGCTTAATTAAACCAATAGAAATACACAAAAGTGACAGAATTTATGAAATTTGAAAAATGTAAAAACAAAGCGAGTAACTTTTTCTGCTAAATTAGAACTGATTTTAGGCATGCCTTCGGTTAGCTTGGGTTAATTTTAGTTGGTTGAGCCCCGGAAGGGATATGCGTTTTCTCTTGCTCCGCCCATTAACTGTGGTGTGGATGTACTATTGCATCAGGCGACTCCCTTTTCCATTTAAAATTTTAGAGGAGCTTATCACCCCTAGGGGTTGAAGTGACAAGGTTGAAAATATTCACAACAAGTGTTCCCATAGAATCAGAAATCGAACGCTTGGAGTTCCAAATTTTCATTTTAAAGCCGGAAAACCGAGGTGTAAAGTTTTCATTAGCGCACCCTGTATAGACTAAATTTTGGTTTTCTTAAATGGAAGACCCTGTATATTTTTTCCTCGTTGTATACAGTAATGATTATACGAGTACAATATTCGATAATATTTAGAACTCGGTTCCCAATTTATCTATCCTTAATCGTTGGAGTACTATCACCGTGCAAAACTGCCCATTAAATCAAACACTAAATGCGTTATAAGCTCTCCGACTATCAGAAATATTAGGGATATGCACAAAAATGGAACACTCTACAGTCCACTGCTTTTTCGAATATTTATTTACATTCTCATGCAGTCCCATGCAGTCGGTGCAGTCACCTATCATATTTATGCAATCAATGCAGTCAAACGCAATATTTATGCAGTCAAATGCAATAGGTGTACAAATTTTAGTGAGTGAAACACCCCTTGGGAAGTCCCTAATAGATATTGCATAAAACTTCAATGAGCTTCATACACAACTCTGGTAATAGATACGTATATTTTTTCCGGAGGGTTGGGGCATCGGCCGTCAGTATTTAGTTTTCCGAACTGCTTGAAATTTCCGAAACACCCTTGGCGTATTTGGTCTGGATGTCCTATTCGCCCATAGATTTGCGAGCTTTGAACTCAGACAGAACACGCTTCCCAAGTTGTTCCAAGCTTATAAAAAATTCTCCCCTAAGCGCCTGCCAACACCTGAACAACGAAAGCACCTCGTCATGAAAATTCAGTGTGACTCTGAGCCCGGGCGCTATTGGCATTTTTTCCAAACTCTATAGTGGAGCGGACCCCCGCTGGCAAGTTGTTCCTTAGTAAGTTCAAAAATAGGTGCGATCTCTCTAAGAGTCATCGCTACTCTCAGGGCATTAAACAGCATGATGATGTTTGCTCTGCTTTGGCTTTGCCGATCTTGTAGTTCGTGTAACATCATCTATGTTGAGGCGTGGAACCTTTGGCAAAATGCACTAAAACAGAGTTTTATCCACAATACCGAAACAGAATTTTTGCATTCCATGAGGCAGAAAAACATGAGATAACTACCAATTGGGCAGGAGTTACACAACAAAGAACTTCATCAAAACCAAGTGATGAGTCTCTACCTACATCTTATATTGGCCTTTACTACAAATTATTGTAATAATAAATTGTAAATGGTTAATCAGTCAATTTATCGAGCCATTCATTCGCATAAGAAAGAGACGCAAAAGCATATAACAGCCTGGAATTCGAGAGCCTCAGGTCTCAGATTGCTAACCGTCACAAAAACAAGATTAAGTGAAGCGTGTGCATTTTAATTTAGAGGGATTCTCTTGTTCCTTCCCCTAATTGCAAGAAATTGAGGGAAAATAATTGTTTTGCATAAATCCAGAAATGCCAGACGTTGGGGATGACCAAGGGGATGACACGACCCTAGGGGGTAAGAAAGAAATCATTTACTTGCAGACTGCGCGTTAAATCGCTTATTTTGGTTTTGTTAATTACAAATCGACATTTCCATTCTAGTGTGAATGAAAAAAATATTGTGTTGGTACAACACTTTTGAAGTCCTACTATGATACAGGATGTATTTTCAGACTTGTTTGCTGATGCAGGAGCTGATTTAACAACTATGAAGAAGCACTGAATACCTAACTATGTAAGTCATCATCAGGCTCGGCTGCAGGTTATATTGAAGCCGGAAAAAGTAAAAAAGCTGACAATTATTATTATCAATAAATCTTTAGGTCAGCCTTCAGATCTTAATGAAATAAACATGAGTATTATATTGATTCGCCTTCAACTTTTTATTATAATATAATTGAAATAATAAATTGTCAATTTATCCAGCCATTCATTAATTTAGAAAGAGGATAATCAAATGCCTATAATAGTCTACAATTCGAGAACGTCTCAGGTCTCAAATTGCTAACCGTCACAAAAACAAGCAAATCAAGTGAAGCGTGTACATTTTAATTTAGAGGGTTTCTCTTATTCCTTCCCTGTTTTTCCAATTGCAAGAAATGGGGAGAAAATCATTGTTTTGCAGAAATCGAGAAGTGCCAGACATTGGGGACGACCCCATGAGGGTAAAAGACTCGGTAAGAGATCATTTACTTACAGACTGCGCTTTTAATCGTCCTTTTTTGGCTTTATTAATTACGAATCGGCATTTATACTTGAGGGTGAATGGAAAAAATATTGTGTTGGCACAATAATTTTGCTGAGTCCTACTATGATACCGGATGTCCCAACACGTCAATTGTGGTACATTGGCATGAAATATGGTTTATGCGGAGTTGTTATTGCCGAAATTAGAAATGGGTCATGAATATCCTGATAAACCTCTATAGGGCATCACACGTTTGGCAGTGGATGTATATTTTTTAGAGAACGAAACGGCAATGATGAACTGAGTATTAATAGCGACTATAACAGGAATCACTTAGGAATTAAAAGGCAGTATTGGGTATTGAGCGGCCACTTTGCTGGGAAGTGGCGTTATTTGAGCAATACCGACAACAGTATTTTTTCATTTTGTTGTGGCCTCGGTTGTGGCACATGTGAAAAACGTGTGTTTATTTTTGTAGGCGAATCAGATAAATCAGATTTATGGTTGCAAAAAAGCTAAAGGGCAGCAAACCAGTGCGATTAGTTTGAAACATCCTCACAGCAAATATATTTCTGACCACAGTGGTTATTGTTCCTTAATTTGAACACATTGCTCCAAATTCAATTTATCGACATTGAATATATATTTGCGAAAATCAATGAGAAATGGAAGTCATATTATCTTACCTATGGACAGTGTTCTATTGAACCGTGTCATAAACTCCTACTTGTTGAGATTTAGTTCTAATCTGGATAAAAATTCCTTATACTAGAAAGGACTAATACAATATCGAGTACAATATAATAAGTTACCCGAAAATGTAAAAAACTTTGATAACCTTAACCTTAAAAAATGTGTTTTTATCCGATCGGACGAAAAACGACACCTTTCCGATGTGTTTTCTCACCGCAAAAGTCATGATTCCAGTATACTGTATTCGTTGCTTGGCAACATGCAATCACTGTACAAGAATAGAAAATAACTGTCCGGGAATATAACATTCCCGTCCTAGGCCGGGAATGTAACATTTCTGTTCTATTCAAACACCTTGTTTGTCAGATCTGACGTCTATCAAAAGTAACATTTAGATGCTATTTCCGTAGTTACGTAATAAATTTCAAGCTCGCTCGATTCAAAACTTGATATTATGTTGAGTTTAAATCTAAAACACCGTTTTTATTTAGAGTAAGATTTGGCTCTATTTTTATAAGTACGTATTCTAATTAATTTCGATCGGATAAAAAATAGTATGTGTAACTTGTAGGAAAAGCACATTCCTGGACTTCTGTGTTGCTGGCCTCGGCTGCGCCTAGTCCAGCAATTACCACAGTCGTCCAGGAATGTTTTGCTTGTCCTCCTAATTACACAATATACTATTCCTTCTCATATTAAGAAAATTATTGTACTGTAGGTTAAGTTTTCTCAGTTCGTGTTGGATAATTTAAGTATTTATTTTTTACTAGCACTATACTAATAAATAAAGATTATTGTATTTATTGTATTTTCTATTACCTCAAAAAAAGTACTCAAACAACCAGATAGAGGTCTATGTAACCAACATGGTTACGTGATAATTGTTATAAATCCTATCTTGCCAAGATTAGTCATGATGTAATTCAGAATCCTAATAACTTTTGGAAGCATGTGAACAGCTTACGTAATACCAACTCCTATCCCAATAGTATGTACTTAAATGATAGGTTTGTGGATACGGGTCAGGATATGGTTAATTTGTTTGCCCATCATTTTTCAAGCACTTACAGAATCCATGAAGGTACTGTTCCAGATTATGATTCTAATTATGTTCTCGATCTTAATTCAGTTCAGATATCTTTGTGTGAGGTTTATGACGCAATACTCAACCTTAAGACTAAATACTCCTATGGCCCAGATGGTATACCATCGGTTTTGTTAAAAAGTTGTGTGTGGTCTCTCAGCAAACCTCTCCATCATATTTTCAGCCTTTCTCTAGCCTCTGGTTATTTTCCTGAGTTCTGGAAAACAAGTTTCTTAACACCCTTACATAAGAGTGGTGACAGAAGTGATATTTCAAATTATAGGGGCATAAGTATACAGTCTGTCATCCCTAAATTGCTTGACAATCTTTTTTCTCAAAAACTCTCATGGCACAGTCGTAGTATAATTCTTAATGAACAACATGGATTTGCTGAGGGTAAATCCACCATAACTAACTTGCTTACATATCAACATTATTTGTTGGGTGCCTTTGAGAAGTATGGCAGAGTGGACAGTGTCTACACTGACTTTTCGAAGGCGTTTGACAGAGTAAGTCATGTGCATCTGATTCGAAAGTTATCGGCTATGGGTCTGGGTGTGAACCTTGTGAATTGGATTTATAGTTTTGTTTCAAATCGTACTCAACTTGTACGCATAAATAACTTTATTTCTCATGAAATTCAAGTGTTTTCGGGTGTCCCACAGGGTTCGCATACGGGTCCGATTTTATTTAATCTTTTTATCAATGATATTTGTAATGCTGTTCACCATTCTAATTTTTTATTATTTGCCGATGACCTTAAAATCTATAGAATTGTTGGAACCCCATTTGATGCTCAACTCTTGCAGGAAGATGTTGATAGTGTGGTTCTGTGGTCTGTGGAAAATGGATTGGAACTAAATGTTGAAAAATGTTTGAGCATTTCTTTTGGTCGGTCTTTAAGTAATTTACCAGTAAACATTTACTCTATAGATGGTACGGCACTTAAATCTGTTACTAGTGTTAGAGACTTGGGTGTATTGGTGGATAGTAAATTGACATTTGTGCCTCATTATTCTGAAATTAGTAACAAGGGTATGCGTAATCTTGGGTTCGTTTTGCGTAACTCTGCGCAACTATCATTAACCTGCTTGAAAGTCCTCTACTTTTCCATTGTCCGATCTGGACTTGAGTATGCCTCTGCAGTAGGGTCACCTTCCTATGACTGCCACATTGAGACCATAGAAAGTGTTCAAAAGGCCTTTCTTCGTGCTATTGTCTTTAGAGCGAATATTAATATTTACAACAACTTCCATATTAACTATGAAGAAATACAGACCAGATTTAACATTGTGAGTCTTAAAAATAGAAGAGTTTGCTCCGACCTGTTGATATTCTACAAGATATTAAATGGAATTTACTATTGTCCTGTGATTTTATCAAATATACCCCTTAACACCTACTATAGATGTCATAATCCTCCAATGTTTCGTTTGCCCTTTCACCATGCAAATTATGGCCTCTTCTCACCGCTAACAAGAATGATGAGTGCATGCAATGTGCTTGACCTTGACCCTTTTATAGGTAACCTAAGATCTTTTAAAAAAAGTTGTCTAGTCAAATTTTTTGAGATAGTTGTAAGTATATGCAATATTGATCCTGTGCAGTTTTGTGATATTGTTGTTAAGTTTAGATTTATGGAGATTTTGTATGTATATTTATATTTGCCACAATTTGTGACCTTATATATATTTGTGTATTTTTTTTTTGTAAATTGGCTCTGCCGTTGAAATAGATAAATAAATAAAATAAATAAATATATATAATTAAAAAATTGCCATGTTTTCATGGCATCTTGAATCTAAATCCTCTTCTTCATTTTCATGCAGACACAAAAATAAAACTGAAAATGAACTGAAATCGATTTGAACTGACAGTGTAACATTTCCCATCACATAAGTGACATATTTTCTCTTCTTGAGATATTTCGAGTAAACATAAAACTTAAATTTCGTGGCAAACATGCCTCCATCTTGAAGGTGTTAATGTTACAGTTTCGTCAATGTTGCAGTTTCTGAGGTTCTATCTACTTTTGTTTTCTTTTTGCAAAAAAATTAGTAATGATAACCCGGTGAAACCTCTAAACATGACCAAAGAAATCTAACCAAATTTTTTAAATGAGCTTCATTTTTCAATTTGATTTTGATCCATCAGTCAGTCACTCTTTTCATGCAAGTCAAGTTAATTTAAATCTACGATCCCATAAAAAGTGAATACAAATACAAATATATTTATTGCCATTGTGGTTACAAATAACATTGGGTCATCAAAAAAAAAAAAACAAAAGCAAAAGTAAAACTTTAAAATAAGCTAAAATAAAATAAGAGTAAGACTAGATTAACACCTAACGAAAAAAAAAAACAAAAAACGAAACAACTGATAAAAGAAACAATTAAAGTAAGTACAGCCAAATTGGCTGTAATTACCTGGACCGTCATGATTTCAAAAATTCTAGCAAAGGACAAACAACAAATGAAGGTATAAAACAGCAGTTGGAAACTAAAACAGTTTGACGCAAATTAGCATAAAAGAATACAAGGACATTCCTGGTCACTAACAACTAGCTATAAATGCAGGTGAAACCAAGGCTGGTACTCTTCGCACCTTGATGTGCCAAATACTCATTTACGGAATTAAATGGATGATAGCTAAAAAAGTGTTTAACTTTCCTTCTAAATGTTATGTAAGCTGTTTCATTCCTCAGTGACGCTGGCAAGGTATTAAAAACCTTTATCCCCACGTAATAAGGCCCTTTCTCATATATTGCAGTCGAATGGCGGGGCACCATAAGATCACTTCCATGTCTTGTCGATCTATCACCCATCCCTACAGAGCTCGACCTTGAGACTGAAAATTAGTTGAAGAATGCTTCTTTCTTAAGGATTTCAGTACCAAAACCGTATTCAAACGTGGTAAATATATACTTTTATATTTTTAACTAAAGCTGAGCAAATTTGTATTGACTTTATTTATACCTAGTCAAAGCTGTTACACCCTCCCGTCTAACAAGGGAGGATTGATCAGAGGTAATAAATGTAAATAATGTGGAAATGGCAAGTGATTTTAAAGGATATTGAAGTCACTACTGAGATCAGAATTCTTAGGTTCAGGAAGTTTAAAAAAATTAAACCATGGATAACAAATGGTTTGATCCAAACAATAAAAAATAGGAATAAAATGAAAAAGAAATTATTATCAAGGACACCCAATATCAAAGAGAAAAAGTAGTGTAAAACCCTCGGTAAAACCTATAGAAATAAAGTGAATAAATTAGTTAATAAATGTAAAAATTACTACTATATAAAAAAAAAGAAAACATTGGGGGGAGGGGACATTAGAAAGATGTATAATTTAATAACCGAGGCAACAAATGAAAAAAGGAATAAGAAGGAGAATAACATTCACGTTAAAAATAACGGTATGCCTTTTTCTGATGTGAAAGAAATGGTTGACTATTGCTATGATTTTTAGTACCTAAACGTTGGCAAAAAATGTTTGATAAAATAAAAAATTCAGTTAGACCATTAATTTGTAAATACCTAATTACTAGTCGGTAAATTATATGATTTTAGCACCTGTGGATCTAACTTGCACCTACTTCTGTTGAAACCTTTGGTTCATATAATTAAATTGATCCGCAGACACATACATAATATATTAATTCTCTAATAAACATCAGCATGCAAAATGCTTCAGTGATTTCCTATGCCGAAGGCACTGCGGTGTTGTTCACTGGTGATACCTAACTTGATGTTAAACAGTCGGCAATGGGCATGGGTAAAATAAAGAATTGGCTTGATTCTTTTAAATTAAGTAAAACCAAGTATATTGCATTTTGCCTTATTCAGTCAATCAACCCAATTTTGGTGGAATTGAAATTGATCAATTAGATGATTGTATCTCGGAGGTGACTCACATAAAATATTTTGGTGTCATCATCCACAAAAACCTTAAATGGTAACAACATGTAATTAAGCTTACAAACAATATTAGAAAATTAATGAGTTTTATATTCTTAGACATATAAGTATTGACTGAGAAGCTCCTAATTAGTGTTTATAAAGGTCTCATAGTCACATTTATGCTATGGTTTTATCATATGGGGGGTTTATATCAAGGTTTTAAAACAATTGAATGTTATTATTAAAAAAACTTCCGTTATATGATTTTTTTGCACATACAGATGTGTTACAGCGGCTAGGTCATTGACGTAATAAGAGTCAATGATCTAGGTGCAAACAAACCAAAGTTGTGAAATAAAAAACGCCTGTATATTGGTTATAAACGTAATAATTGCAATGTAATTCAATTTGGTTAATAAAATTTTATTTAATTTTTACCGAAAATTCTTCATGGGGATATTGCGGTTCAGCAGCAAGATGGCAGAGCCTCCTTCTCTACCATGAGCTTTGCAGCCAGCCATGGAACTTATGGAAGGTTGAAACCCTGATATCCATAGAGCAGCCAACTACTTTGTGGATAGTCAGTTTTTAACTTGGAAAACATTTACACTGGATTTTTAAACTTGAAAAGTTCGCAATGTTGAGGCTTAGTTGGAGTTGAAATTTTAGTTCAAGATGAACTATTCAAATCATTCAGTTCAATTTATAAACTCAGTCGGCGAAAAGTTCGCCTAATTTTCAGAATGTTTGCAAAGTTGAGAGATAACTAAATTTTATGTTCGTAGTTCAGAAAGTTCATTCCAACCAATGAAAAATCACTGTACTAGCATGTGATCGCTGTCAATAGGCGACTTGACATTCGAAGTACCACAGCTGATTTTATTATTGTTGTTGTTGTTACTTTTTTGTGAAAATGGCTGAATTTGAAACTGATGAATGGAGTGAAATCAAGGATATTGATGCATCAGTGCTACTTATAGAAGTAATAAATGAAGAGTGAAGGCTGTGTGCATGTACAAAATGTACCAAATGAAAAACTTTTGAATTCCATGCAAAAATTGCATGGAATGCAAAAGCTTTTCATTTAGTACTTATAGAAGTAATTCAAAATTATCCATTTTTGTACAATCTCGGTCACCAGGACTATACAAATTTTTAATATCCGAAATTCTATTGGTCATGAGTTTTAACCAATCAAATATGAATTTTCCCAACTTCTTGGTAATCTTTATAAATGCCATAAAATGAACTCTGAACCTCACCAAATATGAACTATCCATTCTCAACATTACAAACTTTAAGAGTTTATAAATGGACCTTTATAGTCATTATCCAGAAAAAAGTATCCTATATATATGTGGTTAAATATTTGATACTATATAAGTATCGAAGTAGTGCTTAACTAATAGGTAGCCTGTGGTAGCAAGTTAGGCAGCAGTTTCATAATTTAGGCAGAGACAACTGATTTAGACTTCACAAAATTGAATCTTAACAAGTCCATTCTTGTTAGTCTTTCTTTCTCAACCAATCCTCCAATCCAACAAACCTACTTGTTTACTGTAACTGTCTGTCACATAAACTTTTCTTTGTGTGTTGATTCAATGAAAACAATGAATGAAATCCTTGGTCAATCAAACTTCAATGATTACTTAATTAAGTAATTGGTAATAATTACAATTAATTAAGATCAGCTCTTTTGAATTAGTTATTTACTCCTGTCAACATTTAGGATCCCGTTCGTCCGTTCGTGATCGATTGGTGGAACAATAAACAATTAAGAGTGTCAACAGTTGACTGGACAGAAGCCCCCCGCAAATAAATCAGATGTTTTCTTCAGACAAGGGGTTCTTTATTGTGAAAAAAATAATCAGCATCGACGAGATAATGACTGATAATATAAATGATTACTAAAATAGTAGAAAGGTCAATAGAAAATAGAAATAAATTAATCATACCACTATGTTCAGTAAAAATATTGGAGACAGTCTGTCGTCCATCTTTCACAGTCCTCGGTCTATTTCTTGTTGTTCTAATAGAGTGAGTTCCAGCGGGTACAGTCCTTTCTTTGGTATTCTGTGCTCCCATGGCTTGAAATCATGCCCTTCCAGCTGGCATACCCAGATTGTCACTAATAGTTTTTTCAAAAAATCACTTCACAGCATTCACCAAGACCATTCAACATTAATCCAGGAAAACTGAACCGAAATCAAAATAAATCCGAGTAATAATAATCGATTCGATTACGCGAATAATACACGAACAAATTTAAGACCATTTTATTTGTTTATTTAGCAACGAAATAGGAAATCAAAGTTATTTTTTGCTGGACACAAACCCCACTGAGGCCTCTACGCCGCCATCTTTAAATCGATTGCCTGTCTCTTTTTAACATTTGGTAAATTTAGTATTTATCTTTGTTTACTCTATGCATTTTCCATTGCATTTTCGATTTATTAGTTCCACGTTCTGACACAAGAGGCCGACAGCAACTTGAGTTATTTTCTTGCGAAAACAGAATTCTTTTTTAGACGTACGTGAATCTAGCAGAAGGAGTGCTCTCTCCTATGGAAATGTCATTGAGACACAAGAATTGTTTATTCTTGATGCAATTGAGGCGTTTCTTACAAAAACGACCATTGTCCTAACATTCAGATTTCGCGGTTTAAATTGACATGTACAGATCTAAGTCCACCCATTTTAATTAGCGGTTAGGTCGCGCCGGTCTAAAATCGTTCCCGATGACGAAAAACTGAGTGCGACGTCTCCCTCTCTCTACAGTGGGTGTATACAGGAAAAAGCCACTGTACCTCTCTCTTACGGCTTCGACGCCATCTAGTGTATGCGGCGTTGACTCGAGCGATTATATTCGCGCCATGTCTTCGCGATGCAATCAATTTGTCGCAAGAGCTGTCGTGGTCGAGAGGTCAAGATGGTTAGGTCTCAATTCGGCAACTATTGGCGGCGGCGCGGCGGCCCGGGTTCAAACCCCGTTGCTTGTTTCATTTTTTTTACGGTTAAGTTTCCAAACAGTTTTTTTCTTGATTTGGGTATGTCATGGGTTAGGGTTAGCAAACAGTTTTGATTTTGAGTATGTCTTGGGTTAGCCCCTTGTTAGTTTCCTTTTCTTGAGCCCCCGTAGCGAGCGGTAGCCGGCAGAGGGCCATGCGAAAAGTGAAATATTACTTATTGTCATACGTGCCCGTACTTTGGATGCACTTTTTACGAAATATACAGCAGCTTGCATGTGTTTCCGTGAATACATAACACAATCACAGCTTACCAAACAATTGTTTGGTAAGCTGTGAAACAATCGTGTCGGGAACGTTTTTAGACCGGCGCGACCTAGCCACTAGTTCCATTTTACCGGTAAACCCCGTTTCTACATAAACAACCGTAGTACGAATTGACAGCTGCCAAAAGATCGAATAGTTCTACAAAAACAACCGTAGTCCTCTAGAATTCCCGCAAAAAACACCATTGTCCCGGACAATGGCTGTTTTTGTCGGAATTCTACATGACGCATGCACGCTGCGCCGTGTCGGTGACGTGTTACCGAACTCCGAACTGACATTAAGTCTTTTATACCAAGATGAACTTCAAAGCTGGGTTTTCTAAGAAATCTTGCTAAATGTCTGAAAGTTCCTGAAAATGTTCGGTATTATCTCAATCTGCAATCAAACGTTCCTCGGTCCAGCGCCTGCACTATGGTCCTGAACTGGAAACAGACAACAAAGAACGAAGGCAATAGCAGTGGTGCAGAAAAATAAATTAAGCATAATATATGATATTTATATATAGTTTTTAGTTTACCATAATTACATTAAATTTACATTTTTCCAAAATCTAATATTTTATTTCATGAAAATTTCTGTAAAAACCACCCTTGTCCACACTTTTTCTTGTTTTTGTTTTAAAGATTATGAATATTTGAACTAAGTTATCTGGGCAGCCGATAGAGTTAAGTTGATATGAAATCAAATACATCTTTTATAGAAAAATCAAATATTTAAGCCATACGTTAACAATACACAGTTTTTTTCAAAAAAAGTGAAAATTGGACTATGGCCGTTTTTGTAAGGAACGCCTGAATTGAGAATTGAGACCTTATGTTTTGTGGCATATCAGAAATTAACGAGAACTATGTGTATACATAGCGTTTTAAGATCCTTTACAGGCGTAGACGACTATATCAAAATCGGCCTCTCCTATTGGTCGATCCGCAATGCCCTCCGCTCGCTTCGCTCGCTACGAGAGCTCAAGAGAAGGAAACAGGTGCTAACCCAAACTAACCGAACACATACCCAAAATCAAGAAGGAAACTGTTCTCAAAGAAAAAATAAAAAGAAAGCAACCGTGCCGTCCAGGTGGGACCCAACTATCTAAACCTCTCGACCACGAGAGCTCTTGCGATAAATCGATTGCATCACGAAGACATATTGTAATACAAGATACGAGATGGATCGACCAATAGGAGAGGTCGATTTTGATATAGTCGTCTACGCTTGTAAAGGATCTTAAAAGACGTATACATATACGTATGTATATGACGAGAATTTAATACACTTCCATTCGATTAAATCTCACTGGCACTCGACGAAAGAAGACGTTGCCCATACCGCATCAGAGGGCTTCACAGTTGCACGAACATTAATTACATTGTTGACAAACATTATATTTTTAGGGTCTGTCTATCGATGTGCTGTCAACTCGTCCGTAGTTCAGTGGTTTGATGCTGAGTCTGCAACTCGGGCTGCGGGCTCGATTCCAATGGCAAGACATGTTTTATTTTTATTTTTAATATTATGTGTAAAAAGTTTTTTCTTCATTTTGGGCATGCCTTGGGTTAATTTTGGTTAGTTCCTGTTGGCTGCGCTCCCGTAGCGAGCAAAGCGAGCGGAGGACCAAGAGTGAAATATTTAGACATTTTTGTCAACAATGTGATGCGCGCGCAACTCTCTTCATTGACAGAGTTCTTGAATAGCGGTAGGGTGTAATTAGGGGGAAAACAGATATCTTGGGAGTGAGTTCCACAGTACAGTGGCTAGAGCCACAAGAGGCTGATTTTGGGGTGCTAGCAACGTGGTCATGCCAGGACATATTGCTGTTGATCGAGACACCCAACAGTCCGATTGACGAGGGTGAAGGAATGGTCGATCCTGCCATAGTGATGCCCGGGCTCGCTGTTTTGGCTTTTCTTGCTAAACGTGACTGCTTGAGTTTTTGCTGCTTTGACCTGAACCAAATTCATGTCGCCACAAGTTCAAACTTTTTCCAGATCTTGATTAATTGTTATTATCTGATCCTCTCTGTGGTAA
Source organism: Pissodes strobi (assembly GCA_016904865.1). Classification (NCBI taxonomy): domain Eukaryota; kingdom Metazoa; phylum Arthropoda; class Insecta; order Coleoptera; family Curculionidae; genus Pissodes; species Pissodes strobi. The sequence goes on from MU182743.1 coordinate 18,929, forward strand.
TAAGTCCCAGTCGCTGGTAAAGGTTTTTCTGATCTAAATTGAGAGACAAAACTGTAAACAGTATTATTGGTTTCGGTCGGCAAGTCATTGATATAGATGAGGAACAGAGTGGGTGAAAGTATTGCGCTCTGAGGCACGCCCGTATTAATGGTGAATATGTCTGAGATGTGTCCATCAACTGCAACATGTAAAGACAGATTCTTAAGGAAACTGGCAAGCCAGCTGCAGAGAGAGGCAGGCAGTCCGAAGGACGGCAGTTTGTTAAGCAATACGTCATGCCAAACTCTGTCGAATATATGATGATGTGGTTTACACAGATTTTGCTAGGGCTTTTGACAGAGTGTCCCATAGCATCCTTATTCAGAAATTGGACAATGAGTTTGGTTTTCATGATGACTTTATAAAGTTTTTTACATCATATTTGTATATGAGACCACAGCGAATTGTTGTTAGCTACAACTCTGACTATTTTCATGCAACGGCAGGTATTCCGCAGGGTTCCAACCTTGGGCCATTGCTTTTCCTTTTATTTATCAATGATCTAGTTAATGAAGTTGATGGTGTAAAGGCATTGTTATTTGCTGATGACCTGAAATTTTATGCAAATGCAAAATGACTGTCAATACATTCAACAAAACTTGCATAAGATATATGACTGGTCCATAAAAAATACATTACATTTTAATACAGATAAATGCTTTGTACTGAATTTTAGCAGAAAGAAAAATCATGTTGATTATGAATATAGGATTGGGGAAACAGCACTGGCCAGGGTTATTGAAATGCGGGATCTTGGTGTAATCTTAATCTTTGACGCTCAGCTATCATTCAGAGCGCATGTGAATGATGTAGGGGGTAGAGCATCCAGAGTGCCGTGGTATTGGTTTGTCATTAGAAATTGTAGGGATCTTAATATATTGTGCGTTAAAACATTGTATCTATCATAATAATATGTTTTTTTTTTATTTATTTATGCAGCCAGTACACTACAGAAAAACATTTCTAAATGGTACAAAATTTACAAATACTAATAAAATACTACATATTACATATACCTAACATTAAAATCAAAATCAAAACCAAAACAAATTACTTAGACTTTAGACTTTAAACTTTAAGATGGCCTTTAACGTGGTTAAACCAATAAGAAACATATCGCAGTCGGAGTAAAATCTATTGTATGTATACATTAAACGGTGTGCAAAAGCATTTAAGCCGTAGTTTGTCCTGTGATACCTTTCGTGAAATAATTGTATTTGTCTTGTGTTTCTACCGGGAATTGAAAATAGTATCAAATTGAACAGACTGCTACAATTTATGTACCCATTTACTAATTTATACAGAAACAACACATGTGCGTTCCTTCGCCGAGTCTCCAAGCTCTGAAAACCGCAGAGCAAAAGTCTTGTC
>MU182743.1:50338-81871 GCA_016904865.1 Pissodes strobi
AGGCGAAATTTTCCTTGCTCGAAAGCAAATGGCCAGCAGTTTAGTTTGAAAGTGAAGCAATTAAATCCTTTAAGCATAAGCCGAAATTGTGGATAAGATAAGTACGTCGACGATACGTTCATCATCTAGAGCCATTCCTTAACCATTTTAATAGATATAAGTATTGGTCTCTCAGGAAAATGGACTATCCATGGGATCACCACTTGCACCTGCAATTTCCAATATCTGCGGGAACTGGTTTAAAAGTGAGGCCATTAAATCCTTGAAGCATCAACAGAAATTATGGAAAAGGTATGTCGACGATACATTTATCAACTAAAATCATGAGACTAGTTCCTTAATCACTTAGGCAGATATATTTTTCTCCCAGAAAGATGGACTACCTATGAGATCACTACTTTCGCTTGCAATTATTGCTAATATCTGCATGAGCTGGTTTGAGAGTGAAGCAATTAAATCCTTCAGGCATAAGTCGAAATTGTGGTTAAGGTATATCGATGATATATCCATTATCTGGAACCATTCCTTAACCATTTTAACAGATAGATTTTTCTGTCAGGAAGTTGGACTACTTGTGGGATCGTCTGCAATTGCTAATATATGCATGAACTGGTTTGAAAGTGAAGCAATTAAATCCTTCAAGCATAAGCCGAAATTGTGGATAAGATCTATCGACGATGCATTTACCATCTGTAACTATGAGGAACAACATCTAGACCAGTTCCTTAGTTACTTTATCGTCTTAAGGCCAAGCATCAAATTTGCAGTGAAGAAGGAGTCAGAAGGAAAACTACCACTCCTAGATGTAATGACCGGAAGCAGAAAAGAGCAAATAACAACAATATAAAAGAAACCAACGCACAGCAACTCATTTTCATTTCGTATACCTACTTTGTTTTTCATTAGCCGGAGTTCTATTAATGGATAGATGAATAGAAGAAAAATGTAGTCATATGCTTCTATGTATTTACATGATAGATCATGAAACCCATCAAAAGAAGGAAAATAACGTTTGTTGTAATGTATGTTACTGAAATAAAATATGTCATAAGACTAACCCTTTGGAATGTTCCATTAAAAAAAGTTGACACAATTCCAGCTTTTTTGAAACATCAGCCTGCAATATGAAAATATTTTTCTTAAGATAAACTATTCTCGGATATGTAAATTGTTTGTCAGAAATAATACAAGTTTTGTCTACAAAATTAATTACAAAAATCTAGAGTTTTCAAGTAAAAAAAAATAGATATAATAATACATAGCCTTCACTTCATGATGAATTCATGCAGAATGTCTGAATGAATAATATTTATGTTTTATTTTAAAAAAATGTTATGCAAATTGCTAAAATGTAATGACAAGTCAAATGCAAAGTTTCGTATCAAAAGGTCCGTGTTGTAAATTGTATTTTACTTTGTTTTTTTAAACGTTAATATGCTGACTAGGAACTTACTGATGTAAATTTTAGTTAAGATAAGATTTACCATCTAGATCATCCTTGCTAATTGCAATATGTTACAATTTAAATGCAGACACATCAGCAAAAGTAACGGAAAGGGCAAAATTTACATCAATTTTCTCTAGAACCATTCATTCGGTTCGGATGATTTTTTTAAAAGTTTAGCTTGGTTTTTCAATACATTTTTTATACACTCTGATATCTCAATTATTAGGGAAATTACAGGGTTTAAAAAAAATTAAACTTGCAAATTTAAATTCTGCTAATGGGTCGCCGACTTATTCTGATTCCACATACTCCTTTCAGTTCGCTTCGCTATAGTCGTGGTTTCTTAATACAATTTTACCGTTATTAAAAGGCAACTTTCATCATCTTGATTGTAAAAATAAATCCATAATGGATGATATTACGAGGGCTGTAGCGTTTATTGAAAATTACAGACCTTACAGTGATATTGCTGACTTATTGGGGAAATCACTCGATCTATCGCAATCTGAGACGTTGGAGTCAAATAGGAGAATATGTGAGGAGACAAAGTCAAGATAGAAAACGGTCAACCACGGCTTTAGATGACAGATTCATTGTATTGCAAATACTATTAAACGAGCATTGAACCACATCTCAAACCAGAAATTAACTGGAAGAAATACCAATAGAAGAAGGGCCAAAGAAGCAAGGTGAAGGCCTCTATATCACAAAAGCTCCAAAACTTTAACGAGACTAGGCTTCGCTTGAAAACATCAAAATTAGGATAATCACCAGTGGATCATATGATGGAGGTTCAGTTATGATCTGGGCATATCTGTGACATGCTATGTAGAAGGTTCCAAAATTCTTTCAGGTCAAAATGCCGAGCAAGTAATAACTGTCGTGGCTGAAATTTGGGATAATATGATTCAATAAATGATTGGTAATGTCATTAGAGGTATGATGAGATGGATGGCTGCTGTAATGAGGGCTCGCGGAGGGCATTCGCGTTATTAAAAAAATGGTACTATTAATTTTCCTTGTTTAATGCGCCTTTTTTTAGAACCCTGTGTTTTCCCAAATAGTTCAGATATGAGAGTGAATAAAAAAAACGGAATGTTCAGATAAGATCAAGCTATAATTTCGCATCATAAATTTAAATTTTCAGTTGTTCTCTCCACAAGATGTCTTTAAAATTCTTGAAAAAACATTACTTTATTTCTGCTTTTGTATCTGATATAATTGTTCGACCACATGCAGATTTTGCCAAGTATGCTGGTAAATAATTGCAAACCATTTAATTTATTACAACTGATTTTACCCATCGTAGTTAACTTTTACGGACTTGAAGGAGTGAAGTGACTGCAATTCGAAACGACCCTGTTCTGGTTGGGTCGGTTAGAGCGGAACAGGTTTTAAAACATAGCATAGCAGATATAATTTTAAGCTGGAAATAAAATTGACATTACTGTAACGGAACAAAATGGTTCTGGTGACATAAAAAAAGTTAAGAATCATTGCCAGGAATTCATAAAACTTCGATGATGATTATGAATCAGCATACTTAGATATTGGAGAATATATTATATGAGGACGTAATCGGTAGTAGATACCCACCGAACCTAATAATTTTTGCCCGAAATCGTATAATATTTGAACTTGGAGGTGTGCTATGCATATTTGGTAGTATTAACGGTTTTTCGTTGAATTTGGAAATATTTGAGATAGTTATCTTGTTACATTGTTCCTGCAATTCCAAACACTTATGGGGTTCAGTAGATTCACTTGTTCGATTAGATCGCCCAGTTCTGAAAACTTCGAGAGAAATAATTGCTCTTGATTTTTAAAATAACTTTGAGCAATATATTTTTTCGGATATTATATTTAATCTCGTGAAGAAATTTTTTTTCCATAAAGGTTTCAACCTGCCTTGATTCTTATATCATTTAAGCATTTAGGGAGCTATTTTATTGTTAATACTTAGCATAAACACTTACAGTCGTATTATTGATAGTGACATGCAGATATAGGTACAAGGGTAGTTTCTAGTTAATAATATCAATACATATTATTTAAATCGAGAGCAATTTTCAACTTACCTAAATCACCGTCGATTTTAATGATCATTTTCTGGATTCGTGATCACGTTCTAACAGATTTGTTAAGTCATGTCTACATTTTTTTTGGCGCATTTTCAAATTTACATAATCTTTTAAAACTGCAATTTTCTTATCAATTAGCAAATTATTCTCAAAAATATATTTGTGATTATCACCAAATAATATATTTTCGTAAACCTTTAAAAATACTAAGCAAGTTAAGGCACTGTCACTGCTAGAGTGAACAAAATTCCATTTATCTTCGAGTCTTTTTGATAAAAAGTGTATAAGTCCAATTTGGGACAATCCGTTTTATTTTACTTTCTTTTAAAAATAATGAAAAAATTATTTTAGTTCCTTTTTGACACTTCTTTTTTCTACGAGTTGATGCTCTCAGGTTTTTGATAAATATTTTAAAAGTCTTCACCATCTGCAAACCAATAACTGCTGTATATCAGTTATCTATAAACTCATAAATATTGATACTAACTAACTCAAACTAACCTTTTTGGGAAAATATATGATCTATTGATTTATTAATATGCAAACCTCCTGGAAAACCATTTAAAGTTAAAGGCAGTATTTAAGGTACCTACTAATAATGATGATGATTAATGCAAATATATAGAGGAGAAAACGTTTCAGTGAACAAAGGCTGCTCATTAATTTCCCGGTATGACCCTACGGTTTGGCTGTTGTTATTAGATCAATTTTATTATTATTTTCGCTTACTGAAAATTACTTTTTTATAGTTATTATAAATTTTTTTCATAAGTCATAACCATGAAATTTGGGGACTTAATTATTTAAGTTTATTTTTTGACATACCTATTAAGGTTAGAAATAAAAAAAACTTATTCAATTCAAAAACTATTTTAGATTTGTTATAGAAGCTTATGGTAGCAGAAATAGATTTGTTTTGCCCATCAGCTGGACAAACATTTGCAAATTTTTAAGCAGAATGACAGTTTTCGAGTTATGATTGTTATGAAATTTTCTGATGCCATGCTTTTGGATCCAAAGAACATGAGCTCAAAAATACCATTAAAATCGGCGATGATGCGGGTAAGCCAAAACTTATCCTAATAAAGTGCTTATTCTATAGTATAGCGCGAAATTCACCTAACAATTTAATCTCAAATTGAGCACTCATTTACAAAATTAAATAAAACTCCTAAAACAGAGTTGTATGCACCTTTCAGGTTTTAAAACTACATCTACAGACTTTATAATCCAAAGTCGGCAAAGTGCTAGAAACAAATAAATACACCAAAAATTCCTGTAAACCTATTCAGGCAATTTATGTTGAGCAGTGTCAACGAAAATATTCCCTACGAGATTAGGGGCAAATGGGCAAAATTTTAATATTTATTGGAAACAATTTTATCCGTAACTGATAATAACTTTCCGATTTTTTTTCTTTCTTAAATATCAGATGTTTATACATTATTTTCACAAATGAACATTTAGATAACTTAAAAATTCCTTGCCAGATGGACTAGCTTAACCTTATGGCTTTGAAGTAGGGGAACCTTATGGCTTTGAAGTAGGGGAAAGGCGGGTAAGAGTTCGAATCGGGCAAGATTAGGCACTTGATTTCTGTTATAAACTGAAAATCAACCTGCAACGTCACCCATTGATGTTGTTTACATCTGTTAGCAATAATTTTTGGCCATCGAAGGTGGTTTTCCCATAAAAAGGTATGAAGAGCATATTTTTCAACTCCTGATATTACATTTAGATACCATTTATCTTGTGAACACTGAAAATAAACCAATATTTCAAATTTTGTTCACGGATAAACATGTGTCTTGTTGAGGTTAGTGCAGTACCGGCTTGGCCGTTAGCTGTTGTCACAGCTTGCAGGCCCCTAATTCGCATTGGCAAAGAATACGCGGGCAAAATGTTCGCATGAGTAAAATTTTCCCATGATAAAATTTATAAAATTGTACAAATCTATTTCAACCTTGGGTGTGTTTGATTTCAGGTGCACAAAGAAGTTCAAAATGGGAAAGTACATTCGAAAAAGTAATCGAAAGTATATATTCATAGCAAATCTACTGGAGTAAATGAAGCAGCTCTTCGAAAGCGGTTGAAAGCCGATTACCAGACGTCCACCTCTCTTGGCCGATTCAAACCAGTTTTCACCACGAGCATGGACATCAGCTTTTATGACTTTGTAGTCAAATCATTGCGCAAATTAGTATTTTTCGTAGAAAGAAACGGCGTTAGCCACACATTTAACAAACTTAAAAAAATGGCGGGAAGGGATTGAGTGTTTTCATTCTGTAAGCGTTACAATTTGAGTGCCCGGGTGCCAGAGAAAAGAAGCAACAGCCTCTGGTTTCAATAGAGTTCAAGTGACTGCTTTCAAAATAACTTCAACAACTTAATTGAAAAGAAACAAATTATGCAACATTTAATGTACAATATGGATGAGCCTTCGATTCTTACAGTGCGAAACAAAATTCTGAAAGTACCTACTGGCAAAAATGTTGTTGGCAATATGGCATCATCCAGAAGAAGCCAGCTTATAATGGCGATGTGCGTCTTTCTTTAATATTTCCACCCAAAAGAAGAAAGGAAGAATTGATTAATGGCGCTCCGCCTGATACAATACTACAGATTTCAGACTCAGGGTTTATAAACCTGGAATTATTTTTTGAACGGATTGAAGATTTTCAAAACCATGAAGAACCTTGATAATCCAGTTATTTTAATATTAGACAATTAATGCCACAGCGCTGTGGGCAATACCAAATGGGTGAACTATTTGGCAAGCCTTCTTTAAGGGTAGCTTCAATTGCAAAGGGCGTGAATGTTTTACGATCCTGCAGAATTTGGCCGTATGACCTAGAAGTATTCAATCTTGAAGATTTCGATTTTTACAGTGCGAAACAAAGTTCCAAAAGTGATTGCACCGTATTGCACCTATTGGCAAAAAGGTTGTTGGAAATATTGTGTCGTTCTAAAGAGGTCAGCGTATAATGGCGATTTGCCTCCTTCTTTAAGATTTTCGCGCAAAAGAAGAAAGGAAGAACTGGTTAATGGGGCTCCACCTGATACAATACTAAACATTTCAGACTCAGGATTTATAAACCTGGAATTATTTCTTGACTGGATTTGAGATTTTCAAATTCATGAAAAAAGCATCCTTGATGATCCAGTTATTTTAATATTACCAGTGGCGTAACTAAAATTTTTTGGCCCCAACGCAAAATACATAAGGAGGCCCCCCTATCAGTCACAAATCACAAATACTAAATAAAAATTAAACAACCAGCTTTAATTTTTTTATTTTACATATAACATGAAAATATTTCTTTTTATCAAAAAAAGCAATACTCTAAAATAACTTTAAATTTTAACCAAGTAGTAGTTATTAACGAAGTTGGAAATATTAACGAAATTTCGCTAGTTTAAAGCAACACTCGACTTAAACTTATTAAAATCTAAAACGATTTTTCTCGTTTTACACACTGCAAATTCATATGCATATTTAAGATCTAATTTGTTGGGAGCTTCACTTTCGACGGAAATTAAAGATAAATATTTAAATTGATCTTGCATTCCCTATTTGATTCCTTAAATAGTTTACTAAAAGATTCTTCAGCTGACACATATATAATCGGCATGGTAAAAAATAATAATAGGTCAATGTACATTTGTTTAAATCAACATTTTTTTTGCAGTCATTTCTTGATTTAACTCTGTTTTGATAAATTGTAAGAGAAATTTTGCAATATGATTTCAGAATATTTTTGTTGATTGTAGCTCTTAAGGATTTTAGACTTTTTTGAATTTATGAGATTTTTAGGTTGCAAAAACAAAAAGATACCACTTATCCTATTTAAACCTGATAAGTCTAGTTGGTAACTGAGACTTTAGAATGTCAATAGCTGATAAAAAACACCAATTTAAAAAAATAGATAGAAGTGAAAACTTCAACAAGCGGGGTCATCGTTTGTCAGAATTTCGATCCGAGCCTTCCCCAAAATCCCTCCTTAAATTAAAAAAAAGTTTTCACTTCAAAAATGTTCCCTGGAATCAAAACGATGATCTAAAGTTAATTCATCAAATACTTTTTTTTAATACCTTGTCGCTTACTCTTAAAATTAGTTGGAATGTACCATGTCGTCGATTTCAGAACAGTTGTTCGTGCTTCTTTTAGAACCTCATTATAACGTTGACGGTAGTTTTCCCACATTTATTTTTGTCCTTAGTAAAACAGAACTAGCTTCGTCCAAAGCATTTGTTTCTTTTTGTAAAGCTTTGGAAGTAAAATTCACTTCTGATAGCACATAATGTAACCTAATAGATAAGAACACCAACTCAACTCAAAATCTAGCATATTTTTCTTTATACGCCCAGCTTCTATTCTTTCATCTCTAATTTTACTTGAAAGCTCGATTTAAAAAAAAATCACATTTACATCTTAATGGTTTATTATCAAAATGACCTAAATCACTTCCGAGTATTGTGTCTTTACTAGATATTACGGTGTCTGACGATATTTCAGCTTCATCGAACTTTTTAGTTTTAGCATACAGAAAAATTAGGTCGCTTGTGCTGATGCCTGTGGCTTAGCCACCTGAAGTTGTGTTATACCGATCAAATATTCTGAGTGATCTTCGTCTTGAGAAATATAATTATTGTTGTCATCGCGTTTGGATGTAAATGATTGCAAATTTGGCTCAGACTGCGATTTTGTCGAACAAAAAACATTTTCGCAATTTTTCTCTAATTCCAATACTTTTTTTAGTTTTCTTTTAATTGCGGGCGCTTTTATATATTTTTTTTGTGGTCACTCATTTTTAAAACGTAGGAAAAATTAGCGTATCAGGTACTAAAACTATAAGATAATGGTAAGGTAATGCTCTTGGCAACAGGTTAAAATATGTCAACAAAACGGGATTCCCGGGATGTCAAACCAAAAGACGATGGTGCTGCGAATCAAATCAGGACTAATCCTGGTCGGCGACTGACGAGCGTCGCGACGCTGATGTTGCCAAACTTTTCATTCGGTATTAAATTATGCAGAACTTAATAAAAAAGAATCCTTGCTTGACAGAAAGGGGTTCCTGGGTTCAGTTGACAGAAACCTTCAATATTAGGCACTGGACGAGTGGGCCCCCAAGCCTGGGGGGGCCCAACGCATTGCGTTTACTTGTCTTATGGTAGTTACGCCACTGAATATTACACAATCACTCGAGCCACATCTCATTAGCTGTCATTAATAAATGCCACAGCGCCGTGGGCAATACTAAATAGGTGAACTATTTGGCAAGGCTTCTTCAAGGGTAGCTTCAATTGCAAAAGGCGTGAATGCTTTACGATCCTGCATAGTTTGGCCATATGACCTAGAAGTATTCAATCTTGAAGATTTCGATTTTTACAGTGCGAAACAAAATTCCGAAAGTGATTGCACCTACTGGTAAAAAGGTTGTTGCCAATATTGTATCATCCAAAAGAGATAGGCTTATAAAAACGATGTGCCCCTTCATTAAAATGTCCACGCAAAAGAAAAAAGGAAGAATTGATTAATGGCGCTCCACCTGATACAATACTACAGGCTTCTGGATTTATAAACCTGGAATTATTTCTTAAATGGATTGAATATTTTCAAAACCATGAAGAAAGTAGCCTTGATTATCCAGTTATTTTAATATAACGAGCCACTTCTTATTAGCTGGCATTTATAACTATCACAGCACGGGCAATACCAAATAGGTGAACTATGTAACAAGTCTTTGTCAATGGTAGCTTCAATTCAAAGATACGTGAAAGTTTTATGATCCTGCAGAATTTGGCCCTATGACCCAGAAGTTTCCAATCTTGGGATTCTGTACCGACGACTGTTACTGACTGTCACCATCTGAGAACACTTCAGAATAGAGCGAAAAAGACGACATACTCTTCAGCAAACTCATAAGATCTTCACTTCAATCTGGTCACAATCTTCAATCTTTCACCTGTCAACAAGGTTTAAATTTGACATTCGCTTCAACACCTTCAAACGCCGTAGTTTCACCAAAAATAATAAAACGTAAAGCAAATAGAACAGTGAAAAATGATGGGGAAGAAATCCCCAAGAGTCCCCAAGCAAAAATGAACTGGAACAACAGATGGCAAGCAAAGCAAAAGGTGTAGAAAGAGACCTAACTGAAACAAAAACCTCAAAAAATTCACTGGCCAAGATACAACGAAATTTTTGAAGATTCGCCCGATTAAGACTGAATTGAATGCATCACATGCAAGAGATGGTGTCATGAAGACTACACAGCATATGCAGGATTGGGACTGTTCAACTATGAGGGTGAATCTGAATCTTAATTGAAATGCATGTGTACTCTCAGCGTTCACTTTGACGACTCTTTGCTTTTCGCATGGCTTGGGTATGCATATGCAGTTTTTTTAACTAATTTATATTTTATTAATCTTCCTAGATTTTACTGATATTATGAAATATCTGTGAATAAAATATTCACGTTTTTGCGTTTCTCGGCATGAATTTGATTAATATATTACCACTAAGGGCACTCTCTTACCCGGCTTTCCCCTAATACTAAATTTCTATGGAAATTGCTCGAAATTTTATGACATTTTGGAACTGCGTTAAGCAGTTAGAAATATAACACGGACTACAAGGGAATTTGTGTGACACTGTCCGTAAGGCATTCAAAAAAAATACATTTTAAACCAGTATCAAAATCTGTATTTTTGCAGGTCCAATGATGAATAGCCTGAATAAAAAGTGATATAGATTTAAACATATATATATTATGGACCGATGAATCAAGTTTTTTACTAACCCAAACTACGCCCTACCTAAAGACATTAACATTTTCGGTATTGTGTTCCTTGTAGACTGAATATACTTTAATATCGTGTTTTGTCTAGTTGACAGCTAATCCCGTAGGCAATAACTTCGATGCCCATTGCCGTAGTTGCCTCTGAAAATACAGCAGATTGATATAACGGTTCACATTGATATGTATAACAGCGTTACACTAAAAGTCAGTTGCCTAAATCTAAAAGTCATTAACAAATTAAATAATCTGGGACCCTGTCATTCTCAAATGTGTTTCCTATTCTACTTTTTTCTTCTACAGTATGATTCTGCTGTGGCCATTTCGGAATACAGTTTCAATTTTCCTTTTTTGAAACTGACTGTCCTCTATTTCTTAAAGCGATGTTTGAGCAAGTTTTGCCATAATTTACTGACTTTCTACTCTATCCTATACACCTAGAAAAAGATACGATTATATAAATAATATTATAGTATAACCAATGGTAAATACTACTGTAAGTAAAGGGACATGCTTGTTAGTTTGTTTTATAAAATATTTATTTCCACAATATTTTCTCATCCCGCGGGACCCTCCTTTTCAATGATACTTCTGATTTCCTCCGTGCTATTATTGAGATAGTACATAACTACTGTCAGAGTATTTTAATTGATAAATATCCATTTATTAGGGTAATGTGGGCAAATTCCCATCAATATTAAAGAAAGAACACTCCGCAACCCAAACTACCTACCAAAAATTGATTATATGGATATTGACGTTTTTCGAGAAACATTAAAATTCAAAAAATATTTTAAAAGATGTTTTCCATAAGCCAAAATTTAAAAAAAAAAAATTTGGCCAGCATTGTTAACACATATGGAAAATGCCGGCCACATGAATTGGCAATGCTGATCAATAAAAGAAGTTAATAACAATAAAACGTTATTTTTTCGATTCTATTATAACGTGAAATTAGCTGCACTAACTACAGGAACTATCACCTACTGGTTGCACGCTTCACAAACAGGTCCCCCAACACTATGCTCTAAAAAGAAAACCTTGACCAGGGGGCGTTTTTATTGAGAATATTTAGCGAGCAAAGACCTGGGATCAGAGTGCAGAAATCATGTTAACTGGAATAACCAATTTTAATTATCCTAATTTGGAACACCCGGTGGTACTAAAACCCAGGTTGGAATTTATAAAACATGTAAAACGCTAATTGCCACAATAAAATTTTCGGCGACTTAGGAATTTTAAGTGTTCTCAGCAAAAACATTTTAATAGCTGGGCAGGTGATGAATCCAATTTTTTCGAGGAGAAAAACAAGACGTACCTACGCCATGAGAGATGGTATAAAAAGATAAAAATCTTTAGAAAAGAGTCAATCAGAAAATATTATTCACGCGGGCGTTACTGTGCCCAAGAGTGGCCTCCAAAAATTAGTAAAACTTTATCTATCACGAATGTTACGCAGTCCAAATGGTTGAACAGTATTGACCAACTCGTGAAAAGTATCTCTGGGTACCAGAGGTCCGTGGCCGGTTATATCACTTGTTACGGACTCCAGTTAAATCGTAATGTATGTAGTTGTATTTTATATGTTATTCTTTTTCTTTCTCTTCTTGATTCTTATTTTCCTGATTTCTTCTTTTAACGTTTAACTTTTAACTTTTAGAATCTTTCTTATAATATGAAGACAATGTTCCACACCTAGAGGTATGATTCTATGAGTACATTCATGAATAGCAAACGACCTGGTCTGGAATATTTTTCCTAAAGCCATAAGAAGGTTAGTTAAGTGTTTTTAAACAAAATGGGGCAATTTACCCACATATTTCATTAAATATTGCATTAATAACCAAATATTTGAGTATATTTTTAATGCATTAAATCAATCAAACTTTTGGTAATACCTGCGGATAATTAAATTAAAAAAAATGAACTTACCTTAAGATTTGTCAACGCTGTATTTCAAAATTCAATCACAATTCTCACTGCAAATCATCTTCAGACTTAGGAATATCAAATATTTCAGCAAACAAAGGCGGCAAAGCTAGCTTTTGCCAATTTTCTCTAAACCAGTCCAAATGATTATTGTGTTTTAAACCCAAATTTCTTAATTCGAGTAATTTTATCAGAAGATTTGAAAAAACTTGTGGTTCGTTCGCATGGTTCCGATTAACCTGAAAAATGAACGTGTTATTAGAGATATTATTCAGTTTTTATACACTAAAATCTACGAGGAGAAATATGTAGTATGCAACACGGTATTGCATTATCCTGTTATAAATTTTCAATCGGATAAAAATGTTTTGTGAAAAGGGGCCAACTAACATTTTTTTTAAATGAGGCTAAATTCACCATTAGATATGATATTTTTATATTTTTCTATATTTTTCAAATGACCCAACAGTAACTATAATAGCCAAGCAGGTATGATGGAGCATTAACTGAAAATGCCATATTTATTTAAAAGTAAAACGTACAAAATGGATCCATCCACCATTTGTATCCGTCTTCTTATAAGCAAGCTGATAAGAGCACCTGATTCTGTTACCAGTGGGGGATTAACCGTTAAGCTCATTACGCTACAAATGCCCCGCAGTGGTGCCGATAGGTTTTTTTGGACTCTATATAATAGGGTCCCTCTTTATCTGTGATAATACAAACAGGAACAGAGTAACATATTTTACAGTTTTATTTTCAGAATTGAAAAAAAAACTGCGCGTAATACCTGCTTTTCGTTTCATACAAACATTAATGCTCACACATCGGCCTGTAATACCTTTATATTAGAATATAAGTGACATAAGGAAAACATATCAGTGTTTAGTTATCTTCTGGTAAAAGGCGAAACAGTTTGTTTGTGAAAATGGCCAACGTCTCTGATTTTGTGCTGTGAAAAGTTAGTAAAGCTGCTCTGTCCATAATAGTTATTTATGCAATAAGTGTGTAAAGTGACCCTTTTTTTATGAATAGCAATACGCCTCCGGCTCATGCGACAATCTCATGGATAAAAAAAGGGTACTTTACACATGAGTAGCATACGAATTTTTGTCTACTACCGACAAAAAAATATGAAAAAACAAAAATATTTTTAAATTACTTTACGCACTAGTGCGTAAAATAAATTATTTTACGCACTAGTTCCCTAAATATCAAAAATATGTCAGATTTATTTTACGCACTAGTGCGTAAAATAACTTATTTTACGTACTGCACATTAAAAAGGCCTATTTTACGAATCTTAGAGACTGGGTAAAGTGAGTATTTTACGCACGGTAGTAGAAAAAGTTATTATTCTTAATGTCTACAGTGCCCTTAAACACCAAAACCCAACAGGCGGTGTTGCAAAATAGTTGAAATATATTCAAAAATAATTATTGGGATCGGAGAGTCACCAATATACAGACTATTACGAAGAAAAAATGTGATACAATCAAATCGCCAAGAAAAAAACGGAAAAAAAAGAAATGAACATCGATGATCATGCAAAAACCGCATATTTTGAGAAAGAAATACCCACCTTGTGTAAAGTGCGAAAAGAGGAAATCATTCCCCGCCCATGAGCCAGACGGTACTCTGGAGGGTTACGAAAAACTGCAAATTAGAAAATGAATTCTGGTCGAAAAAGACAAAATTATTTGTTGGAAAAGACGATATTTAAGAGCAGTAAGGCAATATAGGAGAGACAATGTAAATATCTATTATTTGGACGGAACTTTGGCAAACGAGTGATCCACGGTTGGCAAAATATGCATGGCAGGATAAAAATATAATAAATTCGCGCCAAGCTGGTATACTGGAGTTAAAGCGCCTTCTGGTAAAAGAAGCTGGCTAATAATCACCAATTTTGGTCAAAATCTGAGAAGAAAATTGGTGATATTTAGGAGGACATGAAACTGAAAAAAAAACCATATTATCTGATGGCCTTCTTTAAAAGGAATACCATATGAAGGAGATATGATTAAAAAGGAGTTACTTTAAATCGTTAACTTAAATAATCCTCCTTTCACAAAATGTATGGTTAATGAAATAGCTCTAAAACATAATAATAGAATACTTCGCCTTTCCCCCTACTACTGTGAACTTAACTTAATAGAACTAATTTGGGCTCAAGTTATATGTTACTTTTAAAATAAAAGACGTTGAAAGTATTTTTCAAGAGGTGTTAAAACAAGTCAATGGCAATCGATTTTCTTCAGAAATAATAAATTCTGTTATATGTAAATTGGTTTGCACCCTTAATTTAATATAGCGTGTGAAAAATTCCTAGCGCACGCTAAAATCAACTGAACATTTTTTCACACGGCCCTTCAATCTATTATTAGGTACTCTCTGTGCCTATAAAGGGGCTATTATTGAAAGGTTTAGGTATAACACCTCTTTGAGGGGATAATTTAAGAACCTGGCATCCCTTCTTATATTAAAAATTGTACAGGCCAGGGTGTGACTAACGCATAACGCCTCCAACATGGCTGGCAAATATAACGGACTACCAAGCTAAAATGCATTATTAGCCATAAGAAATCACAATATGGAAATTGATTTTAAAGATGGGTTAGTTTGGGTTAGTTAATAAAAAGAATAATTTTTTGACGAAAATAGTAACCATGATTTGGCTGAAAATTACCGATCGTCCTAATTTGGCTTTCGTTAGATAACTAACTTTTCAATCACAGAAGACGTTTGCCACCAAAATCAATTATTCTTTCCAGTTTATAAATCAGCTCTGCAGTCTTTGTCAAAAGCTTGGAAGATATTGGGTTAAATCGTATGCATTTTTCACCCACTCTCCAAGGTGTGTTTTGTTAGATAACTAACTTTGCAATCACAAAAGAAGTTTGCCAGCAAGGTAAATTATTTTCAGTTTCTGCATCCGCTTCGTGTGACCTTATCAGAAGCTTTGAAGGAATTGGTTTAAATCGTATGCACCTTCCACCCACTCTCCAAGGTGTGTTTTGTAAAATCACAAAAGAAGTTTGCCACTAAGACTAATTATTTTCAGTTTATAAATAAGGTTTGTATGACAGACCTTGTCAGAAGCTTCGAGGAAACTGACTTAAATCGTATGCATCTTTCACCCACTCTCCAAGGTGTGTTTGTTAGATAACTAACTTTCCAATCACAAAAGTAGTTTGCCAGCAGGATCACCTGTTTTCAGTTTCTGAATCCGCTTCGTCTGGCAGACCTTGTCAAAAGCCTTGAAGAATTGGCTTGCATCGTATCATATTTCGCCCACTGTCCAAGGTGTAAGTCAAATAGTCAGTATCCCGGGCCGATATTTTGCGATTGTATTTCAAGCGAAAATAATATTAGAACTCGTTGCCGTCCCGATAGTTTCAAGCGCAATTATATTTATTAGCGTAAAACCCTCGTAGGTTTCATCCGGCTTTCGTATCGCTCCGACGATATTCTGGTCGAGGCAATTAAGTGTAAAATTTGCGTCGCTAGACAAATTTCAATTCTGGACGGATTGAATTTGGCGCATAAGGACCCCGAGGTTAAAGTTGGCGGTTTGTAGCGTATCCGGTTCCAGATAGCTACGTTACCGAGAATCTTTGACGTGGTGGTAACATTATCGCGTACTGCCTTTGGATTGGGTGTCGAGTCTAGCATCGCGCGCAATTACTTAATAGCCTTCGGATTAATTAGGAAATTTTATTAAATAGGGAGGTTGAACGACAATACCCTTTTGGCTACCCCTAGTAGTTTTTCATGGTAGATACCAATACATCGAAATCCCAGCTTTATATTGTGTAAATCCCTTGGATGAATTATTAAGAAGAACATGTGACTTGTCAAGCCATGTATTCATTGGTAGAGCGAGATTTTCGAAGCGGGGATTCTAGTAGGTTTGATCCTTGAGTTTCCGATTTACTGGCGTTACTTTTAGTCAACCTGTCGTGAAAATTGGCAGTTTTGGTTCCGGCTGGATTTTTTTTTCATTTTTCCTTTTGAGGGATTCTCCAGCCGAGCCTTTTATTTTCAAGTTTCGGACCATATCTGTTTCTTACCTTTACACTTAGTGTTTGGTGTCTGAAACTGCCCTTTGTGAGATTTAAATGCTGATTTCGACAGGTGAGTGTTTCTATGCTTCTGTTTTGCATCTTCTTTTCTGTGAATGCCGCCATTTTGTGAAGCCATGTGGATGGGTTTTATTTCCATTTTAATCTCTTTTACAGAGGCATGTTCGTCTACCCTCGAAGCCTGGTGATTCCGGCGTAAGCCACCGAGACCCTTTTACAGGTAATTTTCTCTTGAAATTTCATATTTTTGATATTGTTGCTCTGAGTATAAATGCTTGCTTGATTATGAGTTACATGTGGAACCTTGAACATGTTGATGTTTCACAGGGTTCTACTGATGCATGGGTTTACTGCTCTCGTCAGGTTTTCCTGTTTTCTCTGGTCACGTCTGACTAGTAGCCGAGTCCTTCTCCTGCTGGTCTTTTGACTGAGCTATCTCTGGCTACCTCGTGACATACCTGCGGATTCCTTTCTCTACCAAGGAAGTTATAGCATCTTATTTTCTGGAGGCTACCGGAGGAGCTGCTCAAATGTGAGATTTCTTTTTTTTATATATCTTTATACGTATATCTAGCTGCGATAATTGCTATTTAGCGAGTAAATAGTTAATTACTTTCCAAATCTCAAAACTTACTCGTTTCGGTCTCTCCATGATAAAGTTTCATTAAACAGTTAATTGCAATTAGTCTAAACAGACACTGGTTATTAAATTTAATCGTAAAGTTAATTTTTTATTAGCATAGACAGGCGAGGTTAGTTAGACTTCACTAATGCTGGTCAATTCTGTCTAATTTTAAATTCTAGCAAGATACATCACATTTATAGTGACTTAATTCATGTTATAAGATTGCAACAATCTCACCTAATTTTAAAATAGATTCAGTTTTTTTGAATTCCTAGCTAATTTATATATTAGGCTCAAGTTTCAAAATTAATTTCAATGTATTACCTTATAACTGGTCCAGTTTGAAACCGAATGTTTTATCGGAGACTCGGTCACGTTATTTTTATTATTTTTTGGATTGAATTTAGTTGCTTGTAATAGAGATTACTGACTGTAGTACGTGCGTTAACATTGTCCAATTGATGCCGTTTTGTTTTCTTTTGGTTAAGCTTTTCTCAATCCCTAAAATATATGGGAGCACATATGATCAATTTATGACAAGAGCAATGAACAATCTTGTATGTGATTGACAACGTCAACAGCGTTTGTGTTTTCCGATTAAGTTTGAATTTCCGGCTGTTGCTAGCGTGTCGGAACCGATTCCTATATTTAATTTAATTAGCTAATCGTACGGCTTTTGTAACAAATCATGATTTGAGATCCAATAAGTATACATTAGTTGAGTGTTTTTTTTTACTTGAATTACTGGAATTTTCGCATGGCAATTAGTCGTTCGACAATAGCGCAAGTTATAAATTTGTATGTCTCTTATAACGTTATTTCTCCTCACATCACCACTTTTAAAATAGAATTTGATCTGCCAGATTTACTGCTAATTTTCTTACCTTTATAGTCAGCTACCATTCTTTTTTTTGAAGAGCAATAAACCAACTTTACATTTATCGCATTTACCTGTTTTCATTTAGTTATTTAATTTCCTGAATTTCCCTTAAGTGGTAACGTTCCAGAGGAGAAAGTCGCAAGAAGTAGTAAGTATCTGATTTTTTTATTACTTGCGCTCAATAATTGAAACGTTGTGTATTTACTGATTTTACCTTCCTTGTTATCGTTTGTTACTGACTTGGATCTTTGATTAATATTTGAGTATTTGCTTTATTTTTCACTTGTTAATACTGATGAATTTCTGGCATTCAAATCTGATCTAACTTATGTTTGTTATTTTCTTTTGTCGTGAAGCTTAAGCTAAAACGAGTTTCATATTTCAACTTCGGGGTATTTTTTGCTTGTGCCGTCTACAAGCAGTGGCGCCTTAAATAAATAAACCCACCCCTACTCTCTGACATTTAAGCTAGGGCCTAATTTGTACGCTCGGCGACAACTCGTTCTAACCTACGTATCGACACACGTAAATTCATTCTGTTCTAATTTTAAATTCTCAAACTTTAAATTTTTCTATTAGTTTGAAATTATTCACTCTCGGTTCCTTCTAAGCTGGAGTGAAGGTTTTGCGTCAATTAGAAGAAAAGAAAAGGCATAGCATCAGTATGAGTGAGGTTTAATTCTGTTGATATTTGTGAACGAAAACCCTACCGCGCTCATCAATTAAAATTAGAATAATTATGGAGGTTAGAAAGTTGCAAACCCCCAAGGTTCTGTATTGAATATTACTCCAGATTTAAAAAATGATATTATGAGACTGTGACACTTTTCAAAAGAAGGAAAAAATGCATCTATGCAAGAAAATATTAAACATATGGAATAATAGCCTGGATAAGCTAAGTCTGCAGTTAAAATATCATCTGCCCAGATCCTTTATCAATAATTAGAGAGATATGATTAGGATGTATAACTAAAATTGGAACATCATTGCAATAAATGGTGAAGCAATAGTCTGCAAATATTTCACCAATTCCTTGCCCTAACAAATGTTCAAAAGTTATTTAGGTTAGAAGACCAGAACTCTTCAGTAACCTATATATGGGATTTTACAAAGAAATATCACCGATATTTCCAAATATCTACTAGAACTTGCCCTTATTATTTTTTACCTGTACTTTAAGCGCTTCAATCAACTTATCCTTGTGATGTTCTATAGATTTAATATCTGTCACTCCAACTCTGTCTGCCGTTAAAAGGACTATTGCCGAAAACAATCCGACTTCTGTATCATTCAGAGCCAGTTCATTGAAAGTGCTGGCAAAATGGACCACTGATGATATGAATTCATTCTGAAAAGAAAAAGAGATAATTTTTTTAATTTTCGTAATAAAATAATTAATTCCTTCGCTATTCGAAGGCGCTGTCTATTTATGCCTAGATAACTATTTATGCATGCCCAAATAACTGAGAGTTTTAACCAACTAAGCCTGAGCGGTTTTGGGCAAAGCATAATCCAAATTAAATATATAATTGTTTTTTACTAGCGAGTTATTTATAAAATGAATCACTAATAATACTCTTATTGTTTAGCTTAGTAGCTCCCTGGCCAGTCAGCAGTTAGTTGTTTCGTACCATCTTGGTCTAAAATCTTCAGGGCCGGCTGCATAAACCAACAATAATAAATAAAAAGAAACATTTCAAGACAATTTACCTACTACTGATTGGCATTGGAATGAAAGATATCTATGAACCTATAATCAGTCATCAAGACACTTCGGAAATAAATCCCATGATCAAAATAAAGAAAACCAGGCTACGAATCTAGGAACTGTTCGGTATGTTTTGCTGGGAGAACCGGCAACCCCAAAGGCAGGATAAGCACCACAACGCATGTCATGGAATGTTGAAATGAACCGCACTGTCATACTACCTTTCCACAAAGCTTGAGAGCATAACAACAGAACTACATAGACTTTACAGTATAAAGTACTCCAATCTTGCTGAGGTTGTGACAGAACAAAGATTGATAGACTAAAAGCGTGTATTGCTAAAGGCACATAACAAACATAATATATATATAAACGAGCAAGAGTAACTACGCTTCAGCTTAACACAAACAATAGATAAGCAGGAACAAACCCTTCAACACGAGCAGTAAAACAAGATGACGTGCAGAAACAACATCAAATAAAGTTCTCAAACAAGTAACACAAAAAGTAAAAACATACTCGAGATCAAACAAGAACTAAAAAGAGAAACGGAAACAAGTTTAACAATCTGGCAGAGTATTTACAGATATAAGACATTTTATTGCTTGTCAAAATCACGGGAAGGTTATAGAGATTTATAATATCTCGAAATAAACTGATACCATTAACCGGCAGTGCGAAACGAAAACTATAAAATCTAAATATGTCAGGGAGTTCAGAATTCCCTGACTTTCCTTAAATTTTTTACATTTGCGTGGTATATCTGTTAAATCTAAAAAAGTAGATAAGCGAGTGTCAGAAATGCAGAGAACATAGAGGAAGCGATTATAATATTGACCTGCCCTCGTGTTGAATCATATATATTAACGCAAAATCCTAAATTCGACACCTCATTGGATGGGCGTCAAGCTCGCTTCCGGTCGTGTGGTCATCAAGCACTACTGCCTAACTTGAATGAGTGAATCAATTCATTATAATGGTCCTTGCACATATGTCATCAGTGTGCCCTGTAACGAGCCTCATCCCCTTTTCCTTCAAATATATGAATGGTTTCAGCCTACAAGTGAGCCTGCCTCAGAAATAAGCCTTATTCCGCGGTTTATGGGAGGCGTGCCTCCTCGGTTGTAGTACGGAACATTGCATTAAGGGCGATAATGATGAGGCGAAAGCAAAATAGCGCTAACGCCTGCCCCAATTGCACTTTCAAATATTTTAATTATATTAATTAGCTAGAATATCATTCAAGTTATTAACTAATTTATATGCCATATTCCTTGTAATGGTCGGTCATAATGCAGAAAAAAGAAATGTGTATCATATCTTACTAAGTTATGATCAGCTTTATTACTCACATCATACATTATTTCCAGCTGCTGTCGCGTCACCGTCGAGCCATCATCAAAAATCATACTTTGAGAGCTAGTAAACCTCGCCACATGGGTGAGCCATACTTCGAAGAAACCCAACTTGATGAGTATTAGTTGGTCGTCCTGTCCCAACGCACCAAAGCCTGGAATCCGTTTGGCAAACTCGACCACCCGTTGTACACTTGGTGTCATGCATGTTGCAAATTGCTGCCATAGCCAGCCTCTGAAAGAAAATATACATTTAGGAATCAAGTAACATTTGGAAGACTACACATGGTGTTAATAAAGTATCTGGCCAAACTTCAGGGTGCTATTCCTTATTCACTGCAAAGGGGAGCAAGTGGCTGGTGTAAACAAATAGTATCGATCGTGATTTTGAACACCGCTTTTTGACGGATAGGTTTCAATATTCAATAATGTAATGAACAATGCAGCTTTTTCGTCCCTACTTCCCCAGATGAGAGCTATTAAACAAGAAAGTCTGGCGGGATACTTCCTAGATTGGCTCGGAACGATTTATTTTTTTTACTCAACGAGTTAGATTTGGTTTATAGCAAATGGATGGGTTAAATTTTGCACAGTCATAAGAGCACTGGATGACACGACCTCGCCATAAAGGAAATGAAATATTCGTGCGTTTTGACTGCAGACCTAGATGCCTTTTATTTGTACCTGTCATTTTCCAATGATTCTGCAGTAGAAGACGCAACCGCCTCATCTTCTCCATCCTCTTCTCCGTCATCGTCCACTTCATGTTTGTACCTAGGGGGCGGCACTAAAGGTCTTCTCTGTAAACTTCGCATCCTTTCTTCGGTGTAGTTACAGTTTGCATGATGTGCCTAAATAAGAAAAAGATATTTCAAAATATAAAAAACAATTCCATAGCACGTTGTCCACGGTCCAAGCAGCATATTTACGTAGTATCGACCAAGTCTACAGTACCTTAACGTTATAGCAGTATGTAAAATATATGACAGCGACCCATATTTGCCCCATTTTCGTGAGTAATTTTGTAGCTGCCGTGACGTCGTAAGTCTTTGATTCGACGTTTGTTTAACGTCACTACATCAATCACAGATATACCAGATTTAATGCGGATTCATCGTCTTATATGATACCAGTAGGTGTTTCTGCTGGCATATTACATTAGGATATATAATTATATAACTACAGATAATACTTGATGATATTTTACATACCAAATTCTACTCGTAAAATTTGACAAATTCTGTGACTGGATATTTATTGTTCGACAAAATTTTCATACTGCCAGTTAGGGTCAAATATTAAAAGTAAAAAAAAAATTACCAACAAATTTCAAAATCCGATATCCAAAATGCCATCATTAGGAAAAATTGAAAATTGGTTTTCAAATCATTGGGTTAGTATGACAACTGTTCTGACTTGAAATTCAAAAAAGAAGAAACAAATAAAGGAAGGCTTCCATATCCTGAATAATAAGTGTTGTAATGGTTTAAATCCGTTCATTTTATTTACGATATATTCAGTGCATTTGTTTTAAGGTGCACCATAAGGTTTTAAGTACTTGTTAAATTTTTAACCCCATCATGTTAGTGTTCTAATGAAACTAAAGCAATGAGAAAGCGATGACAGAATTCCAATTGCGTCTAGGGACACCGTTCAGGATTTCATCCCTCGAACACTTAATCATTCCATCCCGGGGTTGTGCATGCGTTTGCCCCGGTGTTGTGATTGAATATCTGCTGCTCCCCGATTGGATTTAAGTACAAATACTACCTGTAAATAATTGTTTGTGTGAGTCGTTGTTGGAAAAGATGCAAGATTCGATTGTCGTACTGCATTTTTTAAATATTTTTTCCCGATTTTGGGTATGCCTTGGGTTAGTTTTGATTAGTTACTGTTAGCTGAGCCCCCGTAGCGAGCGAAGCGAGTGGAGAGCTATGCGTGAAGTGAAATATTAGTTTAATGATAAAAAAATTTGGGTTAAGAGCAGTATTATAGTGGATATACAGCAGCTTGCATGTATTTCCGCGAATATATTCCATATCTAACCCATATACCTATTAGGTATATGATCTAACTTCAAAATGCGCGGAAACGCATGCAGAGAACCGGGATGGAATGATTAAGTGTTCGAGCCTGCAGTCAGCAAGCAACCTGCCGCCTGCCGAACAAGCCACCAGCAGGCCGCCTATCAGCCAGACAAAGAGACAGACGAAAAGCAGTCAAAGTTTGAGTAGTGCATAGAAAAGTGATTTATATACGTAGTATTAAATATATGTTTATATATACACGAAATAGAACACTCACTTCTGTTGTATCTGCCAGTCGCTTTTGCGACTGTGCTGCCATAGCGGTGTAGTAATTGAACTAATCTTTGGCGGGGCATTTAAATGATGACTGGTTTGAAAATTTAATGGTTTTGAAATAGGGCAGTGCTCCGAAACTTTCTGAATTTGCTATTTTGAGTAACTATCATTCCAAAATTTCATTTTTGGAAAAAAATGTGTGAAAAATCTGGCAAAATTAAGTTTTGGAATGACAGTTATTGAAAAATAGCAATTTCTGCAAGTTTCGGAATACTGCGCAAATGTTTACTATTTAGGAAATATTTGATAACCAGGCATATTGGTGATAAATAAAACAATATCAATGTAGGTAAATAATATGCATGGTTATTAATTAATTGTTTATTACTGATTTATTAATGATGTTGATAAAATCTGTTTTTCTTTAATGCCTAACTCACAAAATGAAATATTCTGCTATGATATACTTAACTAAGGCCAGTTGCACCAATATATTTCATAAAAATTTTAACTGGACTTTTGCATATATACATTTTTCCCGATAGCATGGCGGAATTTTATGTAATTATTGGTTTGAGATGCGGATGACTTTCCACCAAAGGTGAACTTTCATCTGCTATACTTTTTTAATAACATTGCCAACCTTTAAATTAGAATTTTGGCGCATGTTAAAGATTAATAAAAGAAAGACTTCAATAACTGCAGGACGATTCGGAAGGAATCGACCAAACTACAGAAGTAGGTACACATATGATGTTTTCGGCTCAGGTAAAATGTGACGAAAGTTGTTTATTTTCCAATGATCATGGAAAAAGTACTTCTTCACTACTTGTTCTCGAGGTAGCTGTTCTAACTTCTCATTTCATATTCGAGAAATCCAGATCGAAAATACGTAAATATCTGTAACAGGTAAATATTATTTAAAATGGCAAAGTGCCATTATTGAAGAGAGTTTATACCTCCATGGTTTAAACAGTAGGCAGTACAGTGGTTTGAGAAGTGAGTCAAGGTTTTCAAAAAGTAAGTAGGTAATAAAATAACATCGATAACACAGGAATGTGTTTACAATACCTACTGGTAAAATCACGGTTCTTTTTAAAGATTAGTTTTTGAATTTTGATGTTACCTAAATATACAATTGACCTATAGAAGTGTAGTACATTACATTCGACTTTGCGGAAATTCATACTTTTGTGTCAAAAAAAAAAATAGTTTCACGTGTGCAAAAGACTAAAATTTCTGACAGTATCAATTCAGTTTCTTTTTCTCTTTTTGGGCACGCCTTGGGTTAGTTTTATTTGGTTGCACCCCAGGAGCGAGCGAAGCGAGCGGAGGGCCATGCGCGAAGTCAAATATTAGTAGAATGATAAAAAAAATAATCAATGGGATAGTGGAGCTCTTTTCCTTAACCTTGTTATGCCACTGGAATATTTATAGAATTAACACATATTTTTGACAAAATTCGTCTTTGCAAATTCAATATTTTTTATTTTTATACACTTTTTACCCTATGCAGCACTCTTACTCACCCCATTGTCCAGCAAGACAGTTGATTACTATCAGGTTTCCGCAAATAAAAAATGTCTAAAAATGAGGTAAAACCACTCAATGCATATGTTTCTGAGGAAAAAACAGCAAAATCGGTCTGACCCGTCATCTAAAAAATTACCAAAATCACTAATCTGTAATCTCGCTTTGACCAAATCTAATGTTTATTTATTAAAGATTAGGCGCCTACCTACTTTGAAAAACAATAATTAAAATTCGATTAACATGATATAAAAAATAAGAAATGAGTCCCAACAACAAATGTTTTAACTCTTAATAGGGCTTTAAGTGTTTACTCATGCAGACTAAAATGAGGTAATTGCTATATGAGGTCTTTAACTTCAAACACAGGCTTTTTGTGAAATTGGATTTATTGCACCCGCATTTAAATCAATCTGGGCTACATTTGCCTAGCCTAAACTCTATTAGGACTGTTATCTGTCTTTCTTATCCATTTAGATTTTATAGAGTAGGTAGTTAAACTAATTTTGCATGCATAAAAGGTAATTAATTATAACACAAAAGTGTTCTGTAGTAGGACTGATAGGTACTTACCGATTCATCCAAATATGGAAATCTTAACATCGTACAAGTCAGTTACAGGAAGCAACACAACAGTAAAACATATCTCACCAGTGCAAAGTTAATTCAAAAATCAAACTCTAATACAATAAATGAATATGAAATAATAATTTGACATGACTTTTGTGACGGACGTCGAAAAAAAACGTCAGAAAAACGGCGATGCAAGCGCACATCGGTGTAGTCATGAATTAAAACAAAAAGTGAAGGGGATAAATCCAGTGAAAGTTCTATTTCGTGTATATATAACATAGAAATGGAGTCCTATTTCTATGATATATAAATCACTTTTCTATGGAGTTGGAGTAGTGTCACGTATGTGCCGTGGTAGTGTTTCAAACAGTTTTCTATTATTAAAGGTACATCAAATTGCTATCAAAAATTCTATAATTCAAATATCAACTGTCGTAGGTTGGACGCATCCTACGAGGGTTGAAACTAGCAATTGTTCAAACCAGGAATAAACATAATTAATTAAAAGTAAACGAGATGGCATTGCGATGCAAAATAATAAGGTACTTAAAGGCATATCTTTGCAGTAATATGGAGGACAGAGTTCCAAAGATAATTAATTTCTATAAACAAAGTCAGCAGGTCTGTTATTGGTCAACAAGTGTAAATATGATTGGGTTAAATAAACTGCTATTGAGTGAATATTATTTGCATAGACAGAACTATCTTCATAAATAAGTGATAAGCAAATAAATTCCATACACTCTTATTGATATAGGTAGAACATTTTTTAAAATACAAAGACAGATGAAAATAGAAAAGGAAATAGAAAATAATTCTCAAATAAATTAGTTTAAGAAACTATTATTTCAGTAAGTAGGAAGATAAACGAATAATGTTATGAGGATAAGATTTAAATATATATTTATTGTTACATGCACAAAAACAATGACAACCAATTACAATGCACTCATGTTAGGGGAATTGCACCACCATACAAGGTGAAAGTTGCATTAGAGGGACTTGCAAATGGTCAGATGGAGCCAGAACGTAACAAGACTATTGATTATATGATGTATTGTAAATGAACCTTAACTTTGCAAAATGCGATGTTCTTCTCGAATTGGGGTCTTTCTCTCTCTTTTTAAACCGCAGAGGTCTTGGCAAACGTTGGGATCCAACGTTATCAGGGTGTGGGCATGTGTCAACTACTAAAACATTTAAAGTAACCGAGATTACTAAAACATTTTAACTACTAATTAATTATCACCCTGTTCTAAGTTCGATCTTGAACTTGGAAAATATTACCTAAACATTCAAGGCAAATTATAAACAACGCGAGCGAACAGCGCTGGCAAAGTCAGTCCAGTAAGTCCAGAGACACTGGAAATGGAAATGCTCAATAAATTAGAAAAATATAGTCATATAAAGCGCAAACTTCTTACAACGTAAAGGCGATCCCGCCAAATTATTAAATCGTAAATGGTACAGGGCGTTACACGGGGTTAAAAATTTAACATGTAAATGCTATGGCGTGCCTTTTAAACGTACTGTATATTTTGCTATATACTCACTTATACATTACACTATCTATTTTATAATATTCAACTATGTTTACTTTTTGTAACTATGACATTATTCAATAAATCTATGCCAAAGTACCACCCAATGCTCATTATGTTCACGTCATGTAATTGTTATTTCTTTGGACTGATAACTATTGAATGGACCAGACTTCATCTGTTCGATATGCTGCTAGTGCAATAGTGCAAAAATGTCATTATATGATGACAAATTTTCTACGTATAAAAGAACGCCCTATTCCTGCTTCGATGAGATCTTTAAACATAAGGCTATATTTTTGTGGTCCGTTTTCACAAACTCGAGAACAATTCGGATCATTGTAGGATATTAAATTAATGTTCTGGAAATCGTTAATTTTCGTTGGAAGTTTAAAATTAACGTTTCTAATTGCGTTAGCAGGTGCTAAAGATTTCACTGGTGTGTTTCATGTAGTAAGCAGACTTAAAAATAATGTAACAAGCAAATTTTGGGGAGGCGACGTGCGACGTTCAAGTGGGCGAGGACGTGACAACCCTGGAAAACGAAGCAGTAGTAGAATCGAATTGGTGTTATATAATACGGAGTATATAGATAGATTAGAAATAAGGCGTAGATATAGTTATTGTACGATAGCAGAGTCGACTCATGGCGTTATGTAATTATGATAACTGTACTGGCGAAGGTGTATTGGCGAAATAAAACTTGTTACTAAAAATTAATCGTTTACAGATCAGAAGTCGGGATAACCTACGTATTGTGTTATTTGTTGTGGAGAACGGTGAAATACGCGATTTCGGCGAGTGAAATCGCAGTGCCAACTTCTTTTCTTGTGAATGGCGATATCACAAAAACTCGTAACAAAAGGTGGGCGTTTGTTGCTATCCTTGACAGTGGATTGACATTTGGCGATTTTTCAGATATTTACGATAATAATAAACAAGTGTGTGCTAATTAATTAGTGATTATTGTAAACATTGTGGCGTATTTCAATTGTGTTTATTGGCATTGGTGTTTAAAAGGCGTTTTTCAAGTGATTTCCTATGGAGGAAGGTAGAAGTGACGCGTTAGAGCTCGATTACGAGTTGGAATTAAGCGACGGTGACCACGGCGAAGGCGATTCGGCGATGGAAGACGAAACAGTCTCCATGGTACATAAGCTGTTGAAAGGCGGTTTGGCAACTAGTATCCAGCAGATTGTGGCGGCCGAAATGGCAAGGGCGGCGAAGCAAAAGGCGGCCGAAATGGTAAAGGCGACGAAACAAAGGGCGACCGTTGATACTGGCGGTATCAAGGGCATCAGAAAAGGCGATAAATCAGGTGAGAGCGCTCCACAGGCGGTAGTAGAGCATGCTTGTAGCGATAAGGCGGACTGCGCTTGCAGTTTGGGCTGTATGGGGTCAAGGGCAAGGGCAGGCGGCGACATTCTTGACCCTTTCGATCCTGACAGTCAGGACTGTAACGTAGTCAGGTGGTTGAGCAAAATTGATCAGTTGGGCGATATTCATGAATGGTCGAACTATGAGAGAGCGTATTTTATGCAGGCGAAATTGCAAGGCGCAGCAAGGTGTTGGTTTAATCGGCTCGATGAATATGACCTCTCATGGGAAGACTGGAAGGCGGCTCTTAGGAAGGCGTTTCATAGAGTGCATGACTTTGCTCAGCTGCTCAAGGAGATGATGGCGAGGGTTAAATTGGACGGTGAAACCATGACCCATTATTATCGTGACAAAATGGCGTTGATCGAAAGGTGTGGGCTTTCAGGCACAAAGGCGCTTTCGTGTCTGATTGACAGTCTACCTCTCGATCTACAGGCAAATGCGAGGGCATTTGGTTGCTCTTCCCATGGCGACTTGTATACTGGCTTTCTGTCCTCTTTTGACAGATATCGGCGTCCATCAACCGATATTGTGGAATTAGAGGGGCAAGGAAGTCCAGGCTCATGCGCAGGCGAAGGCGACGAAGACTTTGCGTTCTTCTGAGGCGATTCTCAAATTGAGAGAGGCGTTTGGCGAAGTTCGGGTACCCAAGGCGAACTATTTCCAACTGCTGGCGCGGGCTGGTGTGTACGAGCAAGGCGTTTGCTGACTTTTTGGCGAGGCGAGGTGTAAAACACCGAGGGCGAAAGGTTAGGTTGAAAGATGCATGCAAGTGAGTCTGACTGGTGAGGTGCAAAGGGCGAATGGTCAGGTTGAATGGTGCATGCAAGTGAGTTTAACTGGCGAGGTGCAAATGGCGAATGCTCTGTTGGCGAAAGGCGAGACCTATGGCGATTTAAGGTCCAAACTTCTTTTGAGATAGCAAAAGGCGAGTGAGAACCTGACAAAGGCGTAATATAAAGGTGATATTCGATAAAAGGCGTATGGTTGCAACCGCAGGCGAAACCCTTAGGGTAGGCGATTTGGTGATATGGTGAATGCACAGATCGATAAGATCTGGTTGATTTACTGGCGAGTTAAATTAATGAGGGCATTAATTGTTGCAGGATGGCCGAATGTAACAAGCAAATTTTGGGGAGGCGACGTGCGACGTTCAAGTGGGCGAGGACGTGACAACCCTGGAAAACGAAGCAGTAGTAGAATCGAATTGGTGTTATATAATACGGAGTATATAGATAGATTAGAAATAAGGCGTAGATATAGTTATTGTACGATAGCAGAGTCGACTCATGGCGTTATGTAATTATGATAACTGTACTGGCGAAGGTGTATTGGCGAAATAAAACTTGTTACTAAAAATTAATCGTTTACAATAAAATACTATTTGATATAATTGTATAAGATATTTAAAATCTGTCTATTATTGTATTATATATATTAGGGAGAAAAGGAAATGCAAATAAATTTAAATCTATTGATTTAGTAAATTTCCATCTATTGATTTAGAATATATTTTGCATATTAAAGAGATTCTGAACAATAGACGTCAGCACATAAAATAACCGTTTATGTCGACACTTTTTTCTTCTTTAAAAAAACGAGACATAGTTAGTTGATTGGGTTGCGGGAATCGAAGTTCTGGTAAAAAGAAGCATATGAGATAGTTCCCACAGACGAGACAAATAACCAAAAAACATTCTTCGATAGATATAAATTTGATTTTTTCAAAATTAGGTAATTCGAGTGGCACTTAAAAACGATATTTGGTTTTTATTTTAGTTAAAAGGCACTAAAGAAATATTTAAGGAAAATCCAATATATAATTACAAGTGTTGAAATAAAAAAAACCTTTCATTTATTTTGAAACAAAAATATAGAAAGGTGGTAACTTATATATAAAATTATTCTTCCCCTTAAGTTCACCGTACCTAAAGTTCCCATACAAGTTTGGTAAAAGAGGTTTTTAAACGGATTATACCTTAAACAATAATCAATACACGGTGCTGTAGAGAAATAAGGCCATAGTACAAAAATAATATTTCTTATTTTATATTCGCAACTGAAAATAAGAGGTTAATAAACATCTATTCATTAAAGAAAAAATAAAATACAAATCTTTACCACAAAAAATATGACCGCTCGCATTTCGTCCTAATTATCAAACTAGTCTTATAATAGGGCCATCATCAACAACATCAAGGTAGGTAATAAGGCCGACAAAAAATTATTTAGAACCTGCATTCTGGGTACATGCAAGCTAAAAAGTATAATATTTTAATTAAAGTGTAAAGAACCACTTCCCAGTATGCACAGTTAAACAGTAACTGAGTTTAAAATCTATTATTGTCGAGTTAAAGGTAAATCAGTGAATAAGTATTCGGAAAGTCAATTAAAGTATTAAGATCTCAAACACAGTCAAACCATTAGAATTCCCCATTGCAACAAGCCGTATTCGCTACTCTCATATTAATCCAGTCATTTAAGTGAAAGCTTTATAGAATAATAAAGAGTTTTTACACGATATAATATTCCATCCTATCTCACGGAACTATCGTATATTTAAATAATATTTGTAGCGTCATTGCGCAATTCAATATTCTTGTATACATGTATGTAAAGTACCCACCTCAGTGATATTATAGATTTTTAGACTGTAGATTGCTAGGGAGTCGTTTCGGCTAGTTTCAGACGCCCGTCACTGCTACTTTTACAGATATTTTATGCATGACTCTACAACTTAATGTATGTCCAGAAGACGTAGACTTCTTCCAAACGAAGCTATTTTCTTGGGAGGTAGTTGACTAATTTCTGTATTGCTTCAAGGTACTTGAGCCTTTTGCAAAGTTGGGTTGGACATTGGCAGAGTAGATGTTCTGCGGGTTCAGATGCATTACTGCAAAATCTGCATTGCATAGTCGTCTTCTGTTTTGCCTATTGCCTTTAGGTGGTATTTTACCGGGCAGTGTCCAGTGAGCAGTCCGGTGACAGTTTTAATATCTGCTATCAGGTAAGTTGTTTTATTACCCTTGTCCTGAACCACTATGTCTGGCCTGTTGTGTTCTATTGGGTGGTCCGTGAATACTGTTCGGTTCCAGTAGATCTTGTACGCGTCGTTCTCTATGACTGGTTCTGGAGTGTAGGTGTAGTGTGGAAGGACTTCAGTCAAAAGGGTCGCGTTTTTGCATACTTCCTGATGGATTACTCTTGCCATACTGTCATGTCGCTTTTGGTACTCCGTCGGGGCGAGGCTGGTGCACCCTGATATTATATGTGCTATCGTCTCTGATTTATTA
>MU182743.1:85963-113412 GCA_016904865.1 Pissodes strobi
TTATTATTATTATTATTATTATTATTATTATTATTATTATTATTATTGTTATTATTGTTATTATTATTAATATTATTATTATTATTATTATTATTATTATTATTATTATTATGGTGTTCCAGCTGCTTCTTTCGCAGGGCAGCCTGCTTTTTCGTTGCCCTTCATGCCTTATGACCAGGAACCCACATTAAAGTTACTTGGTTGTGTGTTGCTAGTTGTTTTAGGGTTTGCTTACATTCCCAGACTAGCTTTGACATGCACTTGAAAGCTTTTAGAGCTTTTAGAGCCGCCTGGCTGTCTGAAAAGTGAGAAGAGTGCCACACACAAAGACTTCACAGAAAGCACATCTATTTATGGCAAGCACTTCCCCTTGGAAGATGGTTATATATTTGCCTAGCGGTGTGGAAAGCTTACAGTTTACAGATGGGGCTGTAATGTCCAATCCTGCTCCATTCGCTAGTTTTGAATCATCTGTATACCACAGCGATGCGTTATCGGCCTGAGGTGGTTTTTTACTCTCCCATAATTGGCGGTCATCAACAACCACTGCGAATGGGACATCCAGGTTCAACGTGACAGTCACTTGATCACTTGGTGATTTGCTGGCTTTTTCCAGTTTTATTCCTTCAAAGATGCGCAAGTGACCAGTGAAATCTCAGTGATATTGCACATATGTAATAAAATCCCATGCCCTTTCGTTTCAAGCAACGGTGCAGAATTGCACCTCATTTAAAAACGTGATACTTATCTTTTCCTTAAAACCGCTCACAAACATATACATATAACAATCTGACTAATAAAAAGTAGGATGCGAGAACGTCGACAAATATTACGTCTGTATTTATTGCTTTTGTACAGTTTCAAAATTATGGTATACTCCATTCCAAATAAGGTTGATATAATTGTCTTTTTTCTCAAATAACATTTGTTTTTTCAATGAACGATCTTTTGCCGTAATGGACCAATTAAACGTCAAAATTGTCGCTTCCAAAATCAGAAAATATGACCGAAAAAAAATATGCTGTGTAGTTGAGAACACACCATCCATGAGATCCATATCCAAAAAGTGAGACAGCATTGGGGAGATGTGCGAAACCGTACTTATTTAAACACAAGCTTATTGGTTCGAAAGATTTTTCGAATGCTGAGGATAAATATCAGAAAATATGCCTCTTTGACATTCGGCAGGCGATCCTGCATATCAAACACTTACGATTAAGATACATACCTGAGATATCCCCAAGATGATATCATAAACTGCCAAGTGCTTGCTTTCGTTATCGACGATGACGCTAGTGGCGTTAGACACTGCCGAAGTCGGCGACATTGCCTCTGTTGTGTTCGGTGAGGGGCTGACCACGGAAATAACGTCCGGGGCAGTTGTGGACACTCTAGAAGGATTGTCCTCCAGGCTACGTTCTCGAGAGCGTTTGGGTACGCGACCGTATCGTACAGCTGGAAATGCACAATCTAATAATCGTTATTTACTAGTAGAGATGCGAGCACATCTATATGTGAATGTATATTGGTGGTTGTTTATAGGCAATAAGTTCACGTTTAAACTGCAAATTACTCTGGATAAATTGTTTAACTAGAACTGGTATATATAGATGTTCTATATTAAACTTATATAGTAACTATTTGGTATCTTAATATTAGTTGCCTACTGGTTATAGCTGTAATACCTACTGTCATGTTAGTGTCAGTATTATTTGTGTTCTCAGTTTATTAAAGCATATATTCTCGAGGTTCTCTTTACTATACAATTAAATAAACTAAGAATTTTTACTTTACCAAATGGATAAACTAATGATACAGATTCCAACGCTAGCGATAACAGCATTGGATCCACTAGAGTCGATCGATAAAAAATTTTTTGGAAGCTGCTAAAGTCAACGAAGATCAAGACAAATTCAACTTGCTTCTAAATTATGTTTGCGGTTGAAAAACATTTAAGTGCGTTTAAATTATTAAAGAACTTAATACTGGTAACACAACATTCATTAAAACATATAACAGACTGTCAAAAAGAAGACCAGTGTTATCTGACGTAAGACAAGGCGACAGTCTCGGTCAAATTTTATATTTAATGTCATCATGGACGAAATCACAAGGACGTAAAAACAGCTGGTAGGGGATATAGAATGAGAAATAAAGAAATAAAAGTGGTTTGTTATGCTGATGATGCAGTTATAATATCTGAAGATGAAGACAAAACTAACAACGACTTCTGTACAGATTCGAAAAGGCGGCAGCACGCTTCAACATGATTATCTCCACTCAAAAAACCCAGTTCCTCACGATCTCCAAAGAACCCAGGCGATGCAATCTAGCCATATACGACCAAATTGTTGAACACGCAATGAGTTTCAAACTCTTTGGAGCCAACATAACCAGTAACCGAAATCTCAAGGCGGAAGTAAAGGAGCAAACAACAAATGCATCCCTAAAATCAGGATTCTTTCGAAACAAACATATGAGTATTAAGAGCAAAGTAAGAATAACTATGTTGTGGTTTGGAACCTTCAGCAAAATGTACTAAAACGGAGTTTTATCCACAATACCGAAACAGAATTAATGCACTCGACCCACGTTTCGCTAACCATGTTAGCATCATCATGATGAAATGATTAAAACAGTTTTAATCGGGAGTGGAAAGATCACGTGAAAAGAATACCGACGGTCGATTGATGAAAATAGCGAAACAGGAGAAACCAAACACAACAAGGGGGGCCGGGAGGCATATTTGTAAACAGGAGACGCGTTATCCCATCGGTAAATTTCGACATGCCCGAAGAATGTTAATATTTAGCAGACGCGTCGGCCAGAGTTCGTTTGATACGTCTGCTGTTTACTGGAGTAAGTAAGTAAGTTTAGCATAGGAATTTTTATTTTTATATTCAAATAAAGCGTAATTTGTCTGTCTGATACGTTAGTTTTTTAACTGTTTTAGCTTTGAATGTAAGATTAAAAAAAAATGCTTGAATTACCAAATAATTACGAATATAAAAGTGTGATCCTCTGCAAACTCTCCAGTAAAGAAGAGGTAGAGGTAAGTTTAATTTAAAATGTTTGTACAAACATCTTTTGTAATATTATGACCACGTTGAGATAGAGAACGGTAATGGCGTCAGGCGCGCATCGTGCATGGCACACTAGCCTATTATTGCGCAATATTTCATATTGTAGGTACAATAGTATTCACCGTTTCGAGTAGTAGATAGGTATTTGATTTAGTTAATGAATTTGTTAATACCGTGCAAACGTAAAAAGACACCCTGACAACTTTTCAAGGATTAAGATATCAATTCCATCATTTTAACTGACTTCTACATATCCGATTGACTTAAAATTTGGTATGCGTTTATAGTTCCGATGATAAAACTATGGTGTTCTTAGGTGAATGAAATATAAATACAAACTGGAGTAGCCTCCTCCCATGTACTCAATGCACAGTATTTGCGGCCAATATTAGAGTGAGAGGTCCGAGAGAGAGATAAAACTAGGACAGGCAAAAAGCGCGCGGTTTACACGTTCTTTAATGGGATAGATCGTTTTAAAAGTGTATTTAGTATACTCCAAAGGTTATAAAAGGCTACAAACTTAAATAATGACTTTAATCTTTAATCAAAAGACAAATAAACAGTTTGACATACCTATATTACTTTTTAAATTTTTAAAAAGAAACTATATTTCTAATAATAGTATTACAAAAGGTTTTCGTTTAAGAATAAATAGGCAAATATTAATAAATAGGTAAAAAGGTACATATTTACATTTTTTTACACCATAAACATTACCTAATTATTATAATTATTAAACCTAATAAACATGCATGGAAGTAAATTTTTTGAAAAAAATACTCTCGTTACCCAAATTTGATTTAAGCAGATCATTAATTATTCTTATAGAATATAAATTAATCAATAGCTAATAATAACATTATTGCTTTCTCAAATTTAAATTGAAATTATTAGCTTAAGTATTTAATATTAAAGAAAATATAACTGAAAGCAACCTTATTAACTTTAATTTAAAAAAAGATATGGGCAATAAAGGGCAATAACAAGTTTACTCAGATTAACCAAGGATGTTAATTATAGCCAATTATTTAGGCGAATATTTAAAATAGGTTAGATAGGTTTTTGTTTTTTTAGTTGAAATTGAACGGGAACTATTAAACAAAAACGAAGGATTGCAGATAACAACTACGGGCTCCTAAAATGAATTGCTTTGGTCAACTTTTGCCTGATTCTGTCAGCAACGTCATTTTTTGAGGAATTTATATGATTGAGACGGATTGTAAAATATTTTTTTAAAATTATTCATGGACATGAAGTGGATCTTGGTCTAAAGAATGTTTGGACAAACATAAAAATAATTGGTTAATATTTAAAAGCCTCATTCCTGCAGAGACCAATTTCAAAATTATATGTGACACAGAAAAAATTGTTCAATTTCTGCAGTCATACAAATCTTGACAACATTTTTAGAAGCTTTACTAAGCCCACCCCTATTTTTTCTGTTTAGAAGCATGCATGTAAAATCTAAAGTTATTAATGATCGGGCACATTCATTACAATTAGGGCTTTTAAGAAGTTTTCGACTTACAAAACCTGCAATATATTCCACCACATCGCAAATATATACACAATTTAGAATAGTCTATATTATCATAAGAAAAATACTCCTCTTCTTGGTATAACTGATCTAAACTTTTACTTAAAATCTCATTTTTAGAACATACCTTTAAAATTGAAGTACTGTCCTGAGCAAGACAACTTGCACTGTCAGGCGAAGTAATTTCTGCATGGATTAATAAATGCTTGTAGGCTTGTTCGAATTGCTAAGCTGTCGGATTATTGGAAAATCCACCCCTTCTACGAATTGCACCAAAAAACATTTTCAAATGGTCTTGACTTAATTTATAAGTCCGTAAACATTTTAAAATGTTACCTCTGGCCAACTCATCAAACAAATTACGAACACAGTACCAGCATATTATTAATCCTAGAAATCCCGTTTTCCTACCAGTTAATAAAATGGATATGCCATTGGAGTTCTTCAAACAACTTAGATAATTAATAGATGTATTTACAAAGTCAATTAAAAATGGTTCACTACCTTTATATATAGGTTTCTTAAATTGAGTATTGCCCAAAACATTTCTTGTATTTAAGAAGTCAAAAACGTTGTTTATGGTTCTGCAGAATATTGCAGTTGCTTCACTGTCTTGGAATCCAGGTATATTTAAGTATTTTCATGAAAATAGCTGAACGCATCACTGACACTAGCACTTAATGTTTGTACTGCCAGTTTAACTCTCATTTTTTCCTTGGAATAATTTATATGTCGTCTTCTAAGCACAATGACTCTTCCTGAAGTTCTAATAACTTTTTAAAATAGTCCCACTTTATGATATTTCCTCAGCCATCTTTCAAAGAGCCAAAAATATTAATCCTTATTTAAGGAAATTTTCCATTCTAAAACCGAAAATGAACTAAACGAGGCCAAACGAAATTTCTTTGAAAACTGTTCCCATGAAAATTTAAAGAAATGTTTAGGCAATCTGATCACTCGTGAAGAAACTTGATGTATGCTGTACAGAACGCATTTGAAGTTAAGAGGAAGCGACACTAACTTTGGGTTGCCCAAAATATTGTAACATTGTAATTTTTTTGTGTTTGATTTTCCGAACTTTTGAGCAACCCTGTATATGAGTTGCCCAAAAATGTCTTATTTTAAATTAATTACCTACCTAGAGACTTAATCCTTAATCATACAGTTTTGTTTATTTATTTTATTGTCCTATGGGTGTTTGTCTATTTTCCAAACGGTTTTGTCCTAAAAAATAGGTATCTTTTGTTTCAAATTCAAAACCCTGTTCTACTTACTTGTATACTACCTACTTTAAGAGATACATACTTATATGCAGCATTTAGAACTTGCATTTTTTGTCTAATATTTACAAAGAATAGGAAGTTTATGTTTAGAAAATAAGAAAACATCTATTTTTACAAGTATAATCCACTAAGGTTGATAAGTACACCAAGAAGTATTTTAAATTATCGCAAGAAATTCAAAATAACACAAAATATCTTATTAAAAAGTTTTAGTAAATATCAGACGTATCAGGCAAAAATCCATCTCACTCGTCTGCTATATACAGCTCTTGATTCCGCAAACATTTTTGCAACTGACACGTCTGCCGTTTACCAAGCGGTTTTGCCTAACTCGTCTGCTATATACTACTCTACTTCGGCTCGCGTCTTATGGCGGACGCGTCTCCTGTTTACAAATATGCGGCCGGGAGGCCTCCTAAGCGATGGTTCGAGAGCTGGACATGCGCATCACAGGATTCTGACAGAAAGAGCCAGGCATATTTATGGTATATACAGGACAGCGTCCTACATTAAGAAGAAGAAGAAGAAATTTAAATGCAACAATGTCGTCTTCAACCCTTAGTTCTCCAGTATGCGGGTTTTGCATAGCAAGTCTCAGAATATTGAATCAAAATTGTAAAACTATTAAACTCCACGAACTGGATTATCTCCCGAATCAACATAGAAGTCATAAAATTAACTTTGACGGGAGTAAACCACCCATTTCTATGTGTAATTTATCTTTCGCTAAAGTTGAACCGATTCTATTATCGCGGTGACACTCTCCTGAAGATACAAAGTTTATTACGGCTTTCAGAAGAGAAGATAATTGAGCCAAGCACTCCTTCATGGAGAGCTCAAGTATTGGTAACAGGAAATGAAAATAAAAAACGCATGGTAATAGACGATTCATTAACGATTAATAAATTTACATTATTAGACGCATATCGATTACCACCGATTGACGATATGGTAAATCAGATTTCGCATTATGATCATTGCAGTTTCATTGACTTGCGTAGTGCTTATCATCAGATACCAATATCAATTTACTAGAATTCCGTTTAAGTTACTACTTCCTCCAAAATAAAAAATGTGAAAATAATGCGTTGGCGATTGGAATTGTCCTGTTATAAGTATGACATAATATACAGAGTTGGTAAACAAAATGTAGTAGCCGACAATACTTCCAAGGCTGTATAATTTTAAATTTCAAATATACTTACAATCCCTAGACATTCCGACTGCTAGGCATTTCTTGAATCTGCAA
This sequence comes from Pissodes strobi, assembly GCA_016904865.1. NCBI lineage: Eukaryota > Metazoa > Arthropoda > Insecta > Coleoptera > Curculionidae > Pissodes > Pissodes strobi. Next base: position 93,116 of record MU182743.1, read on the forward strand.
TACTGGCATCGGTTCCGGTTCAGTCTTATAACCAGGCATTTGCCGTCTCTGAGGCACCTATATTCTATTTGCTTTTGGATACTTCGCCTAAAAAATCCCTGAAATGGAAAAAATCAGGTCAAACGTAATATATTGAGCAAGATTAATTTATGTTTTCTAGTATTAATGTAATAGGATGTTTTATGTGGCCTCTGAATTTTTTATAAAATTGAGGCTGGTTCAATTGAAATTTAATCGACAAAAAAAGCAAGCGAAATATTTATTAATTAATATTCGATTTACGGATAAATAATAGTAATAAAACCAGTATTAAAAGACAGTAGACAATAGTATTTTAAGCGTTGGCAAGAAAATGTCAATAGAATCGTAATCTTGCAATAGTTCATTTTATTTATAGGTGGCTACGAGGGTGGCTATAAGCCGTAATTATATACACCACCGACAAAGCGAGCTGCAATTATACCCAATAATTTTAAATATTTCTAAGCCATCAGCAAAAAGCTAATGAGAACTTTTCTAGAAACTTTTGTTAAATCAATCATATAGGAGTTAAATATAAAGGGAATCAAATGTGACCTCTGGGGCTGGGGTACTCTGAAAGTAACTAAATTCTATTTTATAGAATTAAGCCGTCTGAATTTTTGTCGTAAAATAACTTTCAAACCAGCAAAGAAAACAGGCATACACTCCGTGCCCGGTAAGTTTCTTCATTACTATTTAATGATCTGCTCTACCAGACACCGATCCTTCGCTATTAAAAAGAAATTAGTTACCGTTGAATTTGACTTGAGAAAATCAAGTTTATGGCGTTTTAAATTGTTATACTAAAATATCTATGGTTGATTTTTTGGGTCTGAAGTCTGAAGCCAACCTGAGAGTTCATTAGAAATCCTCTTGATTTAAGGTCACAAGATAAGCGAAAGTTGATCATTCTTTCCATTACTTTGCATAGGTGATTCTTTAGGGAGATAGGGTGATAACTATCAAGTTGGTTTGCTATGTTTATGTATAGGTATAAGGATGGAGTGTCTTCAAGTTGAGGGGAGAAGAACATGTAGCCAACTGCCAAAGGTATTTGTAGAAGTTAAGGAAGGAGGAAAAGGAGTGAGTTGGGAGATTAGTGATTAGTGGTATGAGAATTCCATCTGGTCCTGGTACCCGATTTCTTGTTTTTGACAAAGAATGATATAATTATCTTAATGAGAAGATATAATTATATAACTGTTTATGGAACAATCAAATTTGATTGATTATCTCACAGTTGATATACAAATATACCGTCAATACAATTCTAATGATAAAAAAAACCTATTTGCTTGCTTTGGCCATAAATCTAGTGTGTAGTGAACAATAAACTGGTGTCAGTGGTGTCGCAGTACCATTTTTTACTTTAAGAAGCACAGGCAATACAGGCATATTGTCAAAGAATCTAGCAGCTCTGTGTTATATTCTGTTCCACCACTGAGGAAAGAAGACGTACAAATAAAATGTTTAAAGCATTTGGAATTAATCAATGCTGACGCGAAATTTTTAGATAAACCAGATTTGTTCTAGTTTGATTTAAAATAAATAAAAAAAAATGCATGTAACATAATAGAGAGAGAGAGAGAGAGATAGAGAGAGAGAGATAGAGAGAGATATAGAGAGAGAGATAGATAGAGATAGATAGATAGAGAGATAGATAGAGAGATAGAAAGAGAGAGAGAGATAAAGATAGATATAGAGAAAGAGATAGAGATAGAGAGAGATAGAGATAGAGATAGAGGTAGAGATATAGATAGAGATATAGATAAAGATGGAGATGGAGATGGAGATAGAGATAGAGATAGAGATAGAGATAGAGACAGAGATAGATATGGAGATAGAGATAGAGATAAAATAATAGAGCGGCGTTCTGTCAAATTGATAATTATTAGTCAGTCGGCGATTAATTACCATAGTTTTCGAGTTTGTTGAACATTATTAATTTGTGCTAATAAAATAGACAGAACTTTAAAAAAAAAGTGTTTTGGTATGAAAAATGTTGTTTTAAGAACAAGAAAATAGAAAGAAATTCTGTAAGTAATGCAACCAAATTTATAATTTTCGTAAATCTAAAAACTGATTTTGAATATGTTTTTGAGGAATGAAGATGCGCAGATGCAGATGCTTATTTTTGTTTAACTGGTTGCAGTGCAGAGGGTAAAAGTTTTTATATGTCTTTGGTAAAAGTAATTCTCAGGCTTTTGAACTTATAGCTACGTTGCCAAATAAGTGATAGAAACATAGATATATTCTTCGACTTTTTCGTTTGCCTCTTCTTAATTCTTTTACATTGGAAAGGTATAGTTTTTCGTCCGATCGGATAAAAAAATGATTTCATGGAAATCTATGGCAATGCATCGAGTGTCATTTGTGCTGAGTTGTGCCCTGAGTTGTTACTGTCATCTGTCAAAATATTCAAAACGTCAATCTTTCAAAAGACACGCTGTTGCCAAATGTATTATTAAAATGTGTATTAAAATATAATGTCATACAAGAGTTCTTTTTCTAAATAAAGTTTATTAAACCGAGGGTTCTAACTGAAAATTTCATTTAATTTATAAAAAATTTATTTAATGCTAAAATATTTTTAAATTTACCTTACCTTACAGCCTTCACAAGAGGTCACTCCGTAATGATACCCTGATGCCTTATCCCCGCACACTTTACACGGAACAAATGTCTTTGTAGTTGTAGAACTGTTCGAGTCTGCAGCTACGTAGGTGCTTTGTTCTGTAACAAAAGGAAAATTTATTTAAATTCAATTAGGTAGTCTTCATTCTTTGGGTAAAATACAATTTCTCATTGACAATGAAAACCAATATATAACTACAAATTGAAATATAATAACGTACAGAAAAATATTAAATGTACAAACAATAGAAGAAAGTGTTTTTAAATTGAACATTCGAAAAACACATATAAAATATATCAATAACCTTACTAAACGAAATTATTACATAGATCCTCATCTACATCACAATATTTTCTTTCAATTAATAACTTGTTTATATCTGCGAAGTTAATCTTGCGGATAGCGGCAGTATTTTAATTTGGTGAAGTTCAATGAGCTTTTTATTTATTCCGTTGTCTATGTCTAATGGAATTCATTAATTATTTGTTTTGGGTGGCTTGAATGTTGCCACATGGCAGTTGTGCTGTTGTGCATTAATTTCAATATCTTCAAGCACATCCAGACAGTTTAGAGGCTTATGTTACGATTTAAGTAAAAATAAAAAGGCATTCAAATTTGTTTATTTCGCACAGTCAAAACCACATATTTTCTAAAAATATATACTTATTTGAAACTAACTGTAAAATAAAAAAAAACATTTAATATATTGTGCTTGTTTTAAAGAGCCTACATATTCAGAATTGGTTTTGACTAGTGTGGAACAGTTTATATTTGGTTATAATATAATATAATATGCATCAAAAGGTCTTTTTATACCCTCGTAATGTCTGTTACTAATACCAAAGAAGAATTCGTGAAACGCGGAAGAAGCCAGTATATCAATCTGCTAGAACAAAACCGCTCCACTAAAATAAATTGGCAGGATTTCTTGCTAAGGGTGTGGTGAGACAGCACGTTATGTAAGGTCGATTACTGTAAGAAGAAGCCAGACACGTTTTTGGTTAAGTTGTAAAGCTTCTCAGTGAAGCATTAGCGCAACGTGTTGTGAGTAATGGCGTGTATAGTGTATACACAATTATATTTATATATTAAGTTGAGAGGCTAAATACGAAGCATAATAACTAGGAATGAAAAGGCATATAAAATAACAACGTAAAACAATGTAAAATACAAAGCTTTTTACCCCTAGTTAAAAATGTTTTGGTATACAAAATTAATAATTATAAATATACCACCTGGCGGTCATCTGCCTAAGCACTTCATCATGAAAGCACATATTGTAGAAATTTTGCTGGCACACCAACCAGCGGTTTCATCGTTTTATGGAACTATCAATTCTGTATAATACTTAGGTAATAATGCACATCCCATTTATCACATGTATTTCAAGGCGCAACTGCTGAAGCAATAAGAGGTCCAGACTACTTCCAAAGGGAACATTAAAGTGTTGAAGAAAATTGAAGCAAAAAAACGAATTAGTTTTGTGAAAACTAGAGATGATATTTTTTCAAAAATATGTTTTGTATAAATCGAATAACACGAAAAACAGAATACGAAAATTGGGGCAAGAAGTTGACCAACCGCTTGGTCTGACTAGGTAAAATCTATCTTGTATTGCCTTCACAGAATCATTCATATAAAAGTCACGACTGGATTTAAATCCAAAAATATCCATTAGGTGACGGGAAGTTTTCAAGTGGGAAAGTGGAATATTGGTAAAATGGGGAAATTAAGATGCATGAAACTTTCAAGGAATGGTTTTACTTATATAAAAATAATATGATACAGTAGTAGATATGCTGTTATGGGCCCACGACAGCACTTTTTGTCACTTTGCCATGTAAACTTCCATAAGAAAATCTAACTTCCCTTCTAGTTTTTAAGGTCACCGAGGCTTCTAGTCTCAAGATCGACATCGCCGACTTGAGCTATAGTAATTTTAATGGTGCGGCCCACCATGTGTCGTACTAAGGAGTCTGGCCGCCATCGCGCTGATACAGCTTTAGACAGGTCTGGTACAATTTTAGACAGGTCTGAAACACCTTTAGATAAGCCTGATACAGCTCTGTCTAAAGCTGTATCAGAGCGTTGGTGTCCTTGAAAATCAGAATGGATATAAGATTTTCTTTTGGAGATTTACATGGGGAGGGGGTCGAAATTGCTATCGTGGATTTATAGCATATCTACTTATACATTTTACACATTTTCTTATATTGAAAATGGAACAGTAAATTTAAAAACAGTTCAGTTTAGCAATAATTATACGTAGATGAACTGTATCACTTAGAAATTGAGTGATTAAAATTCATTATAAGTACATACCTTCAAAAAAACTTTTAAAGAAATTACCCGATACTAGACTTAAGTAACTTTCGTTTTGGCATTCTTTAAAATAGCAAAACTAGAAAACTTCTTTCAGCCAATATCTTTAGATGAAACCTAAGTACAGAAAAAATCTAGCAACATAAGGATTTGACGCAAATAGACGAAACTTATGAACAAAGGCATGATAGAGGCCGTTTGAAACTGCAACATAACGAAAGGAGAGCAATAAAATCTACAACAAACAAACAAGCAATGGGAAAGACGAAAATCACTAAACTCCGAAACCGTAGTGGAATAAATTATTACGATTAAACTGGAGTTCTTAGAAACGACAAACGAGCTCTATTTGAATTTATATCGCGGATACAACACTACGGGATCGCAGAACTATAAAACAACACAGCACGAGGCGAAGACGATATTAGGATTGAAGCCATTAGGAAAGATGGAAAACAGCTCTTATAAGCTACATATTTTTTATATAAGCAAAAGCGCCAACAGCTTGGAATATTGCTATATTTATAATCAAACGTCTTACATGCAAATTAAATGTCTACCACCTTTCGAACAGGCTCGTTTCCGATCCACATATACGAGACCAATGATCACTTACAAGTTCTTAAAACTTTGATGAAGAAACCCGTTGAATACCACCAACTACTTGTGCTAATATTGGTGAACTATGAAAAGGCTTTCGAATCTAGCAAAAGCATTAGATATATTTCAGCCGTATACAGTATATACAGAGAAGCAATAACAACTGATAGAGTGTACTGCAGTTGCAGAGTGGTGTCCAGCAAGAGGAGACATATTTAAGAACATTAGGTTGGAATCGGTGCCAAGGTTTGCTGATAATTTTATACTGATTAGGATTGAAGTCATTAGGAAAGATGGAAAACAGCTCTTATAAGCTACATATTTTTTATATAAGCAAAAGCGCCAACAGCTTGGAATATTGCTATATTTATAATCAAACGTCTTACATGCAAATTAAATTTCTACCGCCTTTCGAACAGGTTCGTTTCCGATCCACATATACGAGTACAATGATCACTTGCAAGTTCTTAAAACTTTGATGAAGAAACCCGTTGAATACCGCCAACTACTTGTGCTAATACTGGTGAACTATGAAAAGGCTTTCGAATCTAGCAAAAGCATTAGATATATTTCAGCCGTATACAGTATATACAGAGAAGCAATAACAACTGATAGAGTGTACTGCAGTTGCAGTGTGGTGTCCGGCAAGAGGAGACATATTTAAGAACGTTAGGTTGGAATCGGTGCCACGGTTTGCTGATAATTTTATACTGATTACGGGCAGCTTAGAAGTAACATCTCTAAAATACGGACTACAGAATGCACCTTGCTGGGAATCACGTTCAGATATATAGCCCTAAATAAAGAAGATTCCAGAATCACTGATCACTGATGCACTAGAACAATGACCGCCTAAAATTTAATTCGGCTCTGCATGAAACAAGAGGGATGATAATGGCAAGATGCCTTTATAAACAGCATCCACCAAACACGGTTGGCATATGAGCAGCTGTGCCCAAGAAGAGCTGCTTGATGATGAAGGGTTTGATAAATTAAATCTAGTCTATTGTAGTAAAATGCGAATCGGTTTAAGATATATCTACAGTTACGCAATAATTCTTATCGGAAATAACAGTGGGTTGCTCGATAATGCATTGGTAATTTTTAAATCAAATATCAAAGCCGTGTAGCTATCATAGGTTACTTCGAATCACTGCCACCAAAGGCCATCGATTCCACTGTCATTTCAATTTAGTGGAGGCAAAGACTTTAGTGTGATACCTCTTAAAAAATGTCAAGGATACAGTAAATTGTGCTAAGGATTTACTACGTAATTGTTAATCGCATCGAACCTTTGGTAATAAACACTTCCCAAGACTTCGATTGAATAGTGATATCATGTTTCTTCTATAGATGCAGTTTTTAATTATTATATCATGTTTACGGCTTAATAGTCTGACGTTTTATTGACGGCACCATCTTGATCGATGATGTTGACCTATCTTCGCTTTCAAAATAGCTGTGTACGTCTGTATTTGTTTATTGTCCTATTAGTTTTTTGTCAATGGTTGCAATATGAATTTTAATTTCGATTTTTATTTTATTTAAGGTTATACATCCATAAAATACACGTTTTTGCAGCAAGCAAAACATTAACATATTGGAAGAATCTTTGCAAATCTATTCTACTCACAACGAGACTTGTCCCGAAGCAAATGGTAACTTATATTGGTGGCTTATACAGGACTGGTGTGCCACTCTCCTGCCTAATAATGGCAGTCATTTTCTCTTTCTCTTTTCTTCCTTAGATTGACTTATATAAAGTTTCAAATTAAATTATGTATGTGCTAAAATCATTAAACGTAAATAAATCCGCCTACCAATAAACCCTAACCATAATAACCAAAGAACGTCGTTCTTTTCGTCGATCAAACAAATCGATTTTTGATATCGAAAAATCAGGGTTTTGATATAAAGAAGCTTGTTCTTGGTACCTTAAGTTTAGAAAAAAAGGTTGATCTGAAAAGTGATGACCGCCCAACGCGTTATTTCACGTCCATTTCGAAATGTATGTGCGATTCATGTATTAATGATTTGATGTTAATTTACGCCCTGAAACCTGGATCGAAACGATCTAATTGGATAAAAGGCAAAAAGCAGGTCTGAGTGGCAAATCACGTCCTTGAGGTGATGAGACGAGGTATCGCGCTATACGACCAAGAAACTCTTATTTACTTTAAATAAGCCGTTTTTTATATTAGCTATCTAGTTCTATAAAATATCACGTATTTTGTTTACTATTGCTTGTGCTTGTGCTTATGCATTTTAATAAAAAATTATTCAGAGTTGTTTATTTAAAGTAATACTAAAACGGTTTTTTATTATAATGCAGATATTGATATGAACTCTAGTAATTTGTGTTAGTTGACGGCAGTCATATGAGGAAGAAAGATCACTCCCTGCCCATATCTGATTCTGTGGATTCCTCGATCCGTAAAAATAGTGACTAAAAAGGGTATTTTTCCCAGGCCCATGGGTGGAACTCATGTTGAGAATCTTCCCAAATAGCACAAAAGGTTTGATGGACTAAGGGTACGTTTAACGTGAAAACGTCTGAGGACCAAAATAAATAGTTTTATAAACGTTCGTGAGAGAACGAATTAAAAGTGACGTAAAAAACGTGCAAAATATGTCCACAAAACGTCCATATGATGTTAGTTGTAAATGCTACCAAACCAAGTAACACAGTTTCTTCCCTTTAACCGGTAGATTTATGTGTATTCTCGATACCTTACACTGGAACTTAACATATCAATTCTGAACTTAGAATGTATGTCTTAAAATTTAAAACATTAACTATTTCATACTTTGGAATATTGGAACGCACCCAGCCGGTATCGACGAATACAGTTCCGAAGGATTCGTGGTCGTCCCGAATTTTCGAACGTTCTCTTGATGGACATCTAAGATATTTTTTTGCAATTGACGTGGTTTTTCCCCTGGAAGCGATGTACGTGTAGGAAGGGAAAAGAGAAGTTTTTCAAAGCTGAAAGATTATGGTGGTAATTTTTACCATCAGGTCTGATATACTTATTAATTAATCATGAGATAAATTGGTAAATACACTGGTATTTATATTTGCTCGTATTATCGGTAATATCGTCCCGTAAACGTATTTTACGTAAAGTGAGGTTTTTTTTTTCAAAAAATATATTTATAATTTAAGTAGGGTCCATCATCTGCTCGATTTTTCACTAGTCTAGATAGTTTTTGCAGTTTCATTCCGTCCGTTTGAGTGATGCTAACCGCATGATGTGACGTGTAGCTTCACAGGAAGCGCCAAAGCTCTAATTGAGGCCGGCCAAGTAATTGTAGGAGTTAAGGACCTGCCACCGACCACTGCCAGTGGATTGCATTCTCGTACGACCATAAGAAAACAAGTAGGCCCTATATTTACCTATATTTTCGAACTTACCGTTAAATAATTTTTAATCGGTTATTATCTAACCCAAACTAATATCGAATTTCTTTACTACGTTATATGATGTTACCTTAGTTAGCAAATGTTCCGCTAACATTTAATTTTGTTAAGTGTTTATTTCACCATTGATGTTATCGCTGCACGGGATTAATTTATAATAGGTTTTTATTTAGCCGAGTACTTCTTATTTAAGGTGCTTTGTGATTATCTATGTTTAGTCAGAACTTTATAAGTTCAGATCTTAGTTAGACGCATTTCAAAAATAAAAATTAGGCAGTATTAATGATTTAGGACTCGAGATATAATTTAGTAATCTTATAACTTAGATGATACTTATTTTGGAGAATCTTCTCTTTATTTTAGGTGCGATACCATAATCTCAACTAGGTTCTTGGTGCCGTTATGTCTGTGGAAGTATTGAATATTTAAATAAATAGCTTAATTGGGACCTTTGATGTTTATTTTGGTATGCTGAAATCATAGGCAAGTTGAGTTTATAGAAGTTCCCTTAATGTTTCTCGATATTATTATATGGGGTATTTTTCTAAATTTTACTACCCTAATTTCAACGCTTAAACATCATTGATATATTCATAATAGAAAGTTTAGTGGTGCCTTCGCTCAACTGTCAAGTCTACGATCCACACCATTCTTTGTATCATGACCCACACCTATAAATATTAACAAGCTGAGTAAAGCAGGCAAATTATTAATCGTTGTGAGATTAAAAGCTACTTTAGATCTGTTGTGGTTCCTGCACCATTTTTTGCACTTTATTCATAGAAATAAATTAATTATTAATTAATAAATAATTAATTCTCTATAAAGATTACGCATTTTCTGTCGTGATCTCAAATTTGAATATAGAAAAATGTCTATTGGATGGATACTTTTACGGACCTGCAATGTCAAACCATTATTTTAGTTAATGACGTTATTAAAACATCCGTTTTGGACATCTATTCGCTACAAATATTAAACATGAGGAATGGTGTGAGTTCCAGAGAAAAACGTTTTTAGTAATTGACACAAAATACACCAAACAAATGTCATCCTCATCCATCAATAAGAAACTGAAAAAACTGAGGAAAATGTGCTTAATTCTGATAGTTCTCAGGTACTACGTTGGGGTTTGGAAGCTTCGGCAAAATGCACTAATAGCTTGGTGAATTACTTGAGATGAATAGTTTTGATAACAAAATCAATATAAAAATAACTATTACCAACAACTTGAAGGCACGGCAATGGGCAACTGATGTTTATCGCCGGTCTTAGCTAATCTATTCATGAGTAAATTTGAAAATTAAATCAGTCCAAGGGTATGGTACAGGTATATGGATAACATTTTCGCGATTTTCGACACAAAAAATACTAATATCGAAGATTCTGTAACATAAAAAAGCAGCCGTTCCCCTACCATTAAACTTACATATGAACTACCATTTTTGGATACTTTAGTAATTAGGAATGATAATAATACACTAAAATTTTATATTTATAGAAAAATACTGCCATTAACCGATATAGTCCTAATGACTCCTTCCACTGCGATTAACTCAAATTTTGCGAGCTCCCATGTTTCAACAATGATATTACACCTAGCGAATACTTATGATGTTCGAAGTTGTGTCATTTGCACTATAGCAAAATGTTTAGTGGACTTTTTCTGTTACTTTAACGAACGATCAGTTGCATACGTTTTTTTAAACGTCACCGTGCTATTAGGATTCACTTCGGTGTAACTGGCAGAAGTGGCATCCTAGGCTTCTGGTGCAACTAAGATATTACCTTACTGTCACGTGGCTCTACAACATTCGTAAGAATTAATTATGCTGACTATTGGGCAATACTTACGCAAGTGGAGACTCCAACCAAGTGCCGCCAAAACAGAGACTTGGTACTTTCACCTGATCAACAAACTAGCCAATAAGGAATTGCAAGTGCATTTTTAAGATGTGCTACTCAAACACAATAATCAACCCACATACTTAGGGGTTACTTTAGACCGAACACTGGGTTTTAAAGAACACTTGTCGAAAATATCAGCCAAGATCAGAACCCGAAATAACATCTTCCAGAAACTCTGCGGCACAACATGGAGCTAATCAGCCTCTGCACTGAGATCTTCAGCCTTAGGTTTGGTATATTCTACAGCCGAATACTGCGCCCCAATTTGGCTTAACAGCGCCCACACTAGTCTAGTTGATACCCAGCTAAACCAAACAATGCGGCTCATAACAGGTACGATTAAACCAACACCTACTCTCTGGCTACCCACGCTCAGCCACATTGCTCCTCCACACCATCGCATAGAGCACGTACTTGTCAGGGAATACAAGTACAAGAAGATCATAAATAATCCACAACTGCCGATCCATTCCGATATACCTGCCCATGGAACTTCGGTCCAGACATCCCCCCTCAGAACTGCCAAGTCACTGCATGACGCTGGTTTTGTTATAACTGCCCGAGAAGAATGGGAAGACAACGCTCCGCTCAGCTTTCACAACATGCCTTGCATATCCTGCAAGCCTCTAGGATTCGACTTGCCACGCAATACATGGTCAGCACTAAATAGAATTAGATCGAAATGTGGGAGATGTGCCGACTCACTTTTTAAATGGGGTAAAAACCTTTCCCCTCGTTGCGACTGTGGACACGATAAGCAAACAGTCCATTACATTGTTGAAGCCTGTTCACTGAGGGCCTATACCGGCGAACCATATGACTTCCCGATAGCGACTGAGGAAGCAATTGAATATATAAATAACTTAGATGTTTGTTTGTGAACTTATTCTTTTTTTTTCTGTATGTACATTGTTGCTTTTTCTTGTTTTTTAATTCATCTTTATTATTATTTTATACTTATGATGTGATTATGCCAAACGCTAAATAAATAAATAAATACAAAAAATATATTCCTCATGTGCAGGATGTGCTTTGCTCGTTCTTAGAGAACCAGTATTAGCGGTTGAACTGCCGTAATGGCCCGCAGCTGAGCAAGCTCCATCAACTTGTCACTATTAGTTATGGGACCGTTATAAATCGGAGTACGACTATTACGTGCTTTCGTATTATATGACGCACATTGTTGGGTAAATTGGTAGTTCCGAGAACCCTTAATGAATAATTCATGTAATTAAAAAGTTATTAAAATTATAATTCCTCAAGTATGAATATCAGTTTCTCAAGCAGATGATGAAAGCTTACCTTCAAAAACTGCTGCATATTTCTATATTGCGACTGGAAGATGTAGGTATTGTTTTCGATAATTTGAAAACTAAATTGCTGGAGATAAATAGTGCATCAAAGAATTTTTGAATCAAAAATGCAGTATCCAGTGTTCGTTTCCTAGGTCTGCAGTGTATATTTAGCCACATGCATGATTGCATTTGGAAATGAGAGACAAAATATAAAGGGGGCAATATTAAATCCTTGCAATTTTGCAGCAGTTTGTTAGCTACAACAATTTTCAAAGCTAAATATTATTTTTCTTCAAACGTCAGAAGAACATAATTTTTTGTCACCCAATAGATGAAGTAAGGAAGCACGCATCAGTAGCATGTCGCAAGATGGACAAATATTGAGTTTCAAGAGTTATCAAATCGAGGAAGAAAATTGCAAGAAAAATATTTGAAAATATACTAGCTTTGATGTAGATATGTTCTATATTGTTGTGGAGGTTTCATGTTTACCTTACAATTGATTGCCTGTTACTCCACTACTGTTTTCAATTTCTATGGTGGAGTCTCTTCGGCTTTGGCGTTTCGAGGATCAAATCTGTCCCCGTCGTCAAGAACGAACAAATCTAAAAATGAAAATAGTTAGTAAATACAAATAACAGTAAAAAGCTATCGCAAAAATTGTCAAGTTTTGTCAAAGTCTATTCAAAACTTGACAATTTTTGCGATAGCTGTTTACTGTTATTTGCATTTTATACTAACCATTTTCATTTTTAGATTTGTTCGTTCTTGACGTCAACCGTTTTCCAGTTTTCTTTAGGTTTTTCAGCTTCGTTAGGGTCACTAAACTAGCACTTGTGCTGTTTACACCCTGGAGCCAGAGCCGAAGAGGCTCCACCATAGAAATTGAAAACAGTAGTGGAGTAACAGGCAATCAATTGTATATTACCTTACAATTGATTGCCTGTTACTCCAATTTGGTGAAAACGTATACGTTTTCACCAAGAAACCGGTTCAAAATTTGTTATAAAAAAATTAATAACATTTTTAAACACCATGCCTTCTAGTCAATCGAATGTACAAGCCGCACACCAAATTTCGTGATTCTAACTTTTTTCGTTTTGGAATAAAACATAATATCATTTTATAATAGAAGATCGTTAGTCTGTCCTCTTAATATTATGCAATACAAGTATTTTATTGTTTTCTATATTCCCGAGATTTCAAATAATTAAATGTATAAATTTTCATATTTTAACCTAAACGTCACGTCAAAATATTCCATCAAAAGTGTCATAAGGTATAATAATAATAATAATTATAATAATAATAATAATAAGCTTTATTGTCTAACAGAAAAAGAACTTCCATTTACAAGACAATTAATTACAAAAAGTAAACACTAAATTATAAATAACAATACTACAAAATAACTTACACGTATACATATTTTCATACATTAAATTAGAAATTTATTTCTGAGTTTATTGGTGATCTGCGCTGGTGAAAGTCCGAAAATATCAATGTCGCCACACGATGTATTAAACAGGATCATTCCTCTATAGCCTGGTGCTTTAAGTAAAAAGTTTGTGTTTGGAGTTGCCAAGAAAAACGTGGAAGGATTTCTGGTACTTCGAGATGGCACGTGAAATTTAATTTGCGTTAGTAAATCGGAGCAATCGATGTAAGCTGTACAGATTTTGCTGATAAATTGCGTTAATAAAAAATTTCTGCGGTTCAACAAAGATGGGACCTGGAATCTCTGCAAAAGAAGAAGCTGATCGCTGCCTCTGGGTGGATACATTCCATCACACTTAAAGGCAAGAAACTTTAAACATTTTCTCTGAATGCTCTCCAATTGAGCCACATATCGGTCATAAACTGGGTTGAAAATAATTGCTCCATATTCGAGTTTGGATCTTATATAGCTAGTGAAAAGTGTTTTCATCGCTTGTTTGCTAGAGAAGTCCTTGGAATTGCGTATGATCAAGCCAAGCATCTTTGTTGCACTGTTGCAAATATAGTCTATATGGGGAGCAAAAGTGAGCTTTGTGTCATATATTACACCAAGATCCTCGAAGGTAGAACATCTAGTGACAATTGAGTCACCTAATTTATAGTCAAAATCAATAGAAGTTTGCGTGTTTGAAAAGGTCCCCCAAATCTGCCTGCAGGCCATAACAATCATCGAGAGGACGCACAACTTTAAAGACTTTCAGGCCATCTGCAAACAGTAGTACATTACTTGAAACTTTATTGCATATATCGTTGATGAAAAGAAGAAAGATCAATGGTGCTAGATTACTGCCCTGAGGTGCTACACTAGTTGCCTGGAATTTATTTGATTTATGTCCCCGAACTTCAACATATTGCACTCTATCACTCAAGTATGACTTAAAAAACATGGTAAGGTCGGAACTAAACCCCATTAGGTTAATTTTGTGGAGAAAAATATTATGGTCGACCCTATCGAAGGCCTTCGAAAAGTCCGTGTAAAGTGCATCAACTTGAAGTCTGTCATCAAGAGCCCGACCTACGTATTGGGAAAAGAGTGCCAAATTGGTTACGGTACTGCTGCTGAAAAAGCCATGTTGGTTTGGAGAGATAATATTTTTTACCGAGGTGAATATGCATTCGTATAAAGACATCTCGAAGACCTTCGCAAACGCACACAAAATGGATATGGGCCTATAGTTAGATATATCCGATATGTCCCCCTTTTTGAAGATAGGTGTAATTTTCGATTCTTTCTAAATTTTGGGAAAGGCACTGGTTTTGAGTGAAAGGTTGAAAATAAAGGATAGAGGCTGAAGTAACGCATGGATGCAGTCCTTGACCAAAAAGCATGGTATCTTGTCTGCGCCCTGAGTGGTTCTATCTTTTAGCTTTTTTGCTGATCGCAGTATCATATCATGTGTGATGTTCTTTAGCACAATATGTGTCCCACTATTGGTGGCATGATTTTGAATTACAGGATCGGTCGGACTGGTGTAAACACTTCTAAAGAAAGCAGCGAATGCCTTCACAATGTCAGTGGGATCGGACAGTTCTAGTTCTCCATCTTTAAATATTTCAGGGAGAGACGAAGCATTTTTTCTAGATTGTATATATGTCCAAAATTTTGTAGGATCACTTACTATAGAAGCTTCGGCCTTTCTGGCATAATCGATGTGTGCGGCATCGATCATATGTTTTGTATTAGAGCGTAGAAGTCGATACTTAGTTTTTAAAGTGTCTGAGTTGATTCGTTTTAGTTTTTTGAATATTCTATGTTTACGTTTAATACTTTTAATTATAGCAGATGTAAACCAGACAGGAAATTTCCTTTTTCGGATAATCGACCTAGGCACGCATACATTAAAGATGTTATATAACACTTCGTAAAACCTAGCACAGGCCTCATCGACATTTTCGGAGCCTGAAACAGAGGCCCAGTCTGAATTTATTATCATATTATATAATAACGGAAAGTCGGCGCGTCTGAAATTGAATCTTGATTGCTCAATATTGACAGGAAAGTTGTGTTTCTTATTCAGTTTAAGTTTAAAAGCAATATTTATTGTGGGATGGTGTGAGCCTTCGCCAACAAGCGGCGAGAGGTCCCGTGACACAATACATGAAAAACTGGATAAAACCAAGTCCAGTATTCTATTGAACGAGTTAGGGATAGTGTTATACCGGAGTAATGTGAAAAGATAGCAGAAATAATTTAAAACCGCCGCCCTGGAATCTGCATTGAAGCTTTCAGAAGTAAAAGTTGGTAAATTGAAGTCGCCTATTATTAGTAGATTTTTACCATACAGGTAGTGAATGAATTCAAGATACTCACAGAACGAAGATAATTCGGAAATAGATATATTAGGCGGTATATAATGAGGAAAGCTATTTATTCAGATGCGTTGGTACCTTTTGCTCATATTCCCGATATGCACGAAAGTTTGGCTGCTTCAGATTTTCAGTAATAAAATATTAAGGGGTGTCATGTCAAAATGCGAAATACAACTAGTTCACCCTGTATAACAGGCATCATCATTTCGAAAGTGTCTTCTAATACAGTTTTTGGTGTAGATTCTCGTCAGGATCAGGAAATCGGCTCTTTTTTAAATTAGTTCTATAGAAAAAAATAAAATCCGTATTTTTTTTTGACTAAGAAATCAATGTTTTTTCATTTTCCCAGAAAAATTAAATTTCCTGACGTTTTCGAAACAAAGAAGCATTTAGAGAGATTTTCTCTTAGAAATTTTCTATCGATTCTCGTGACTTTTTCGGCGCTAGAACGATCCAAAGTAACCTCTTTTTTTTAAATATATACGCACAACAAAATACCCCCATTTTCCGATTCACGCCAATTTTAATAGGGTTCTGGAGACTATCAAAAGGAACGTGTTCAGAAAATGTCATTAAAATTGTTTAATTTTTCTACAGTTACTTTGTATCGAAGCAAAATTTTGACGTAATAACTCGAAAACGAAAAATTTTATCATCAAAAACAATTGATCGTCGGCGGCTCCCAAGTGTTGCCTAAAAACGTGTTAAATTCCAAATTTCAAAAATTAAGATGACGCTCGTTACACTTCGCATAGCCGAGCGTGATGCGTAACGACTCAGTTTCATTCACTAACCAGGTAAAAAAGGGGGCGCCAAAAGAAATTCCACTTCAAAAACTTTATTATTAATGCTTACGAAAACTTTTGTGGATGTGTTAGTAGTGGAAAAAATCATAAATAAACAATTTTTACATGCAATATGATCAAAATTTAAATGACCAATGACATTTTGCACACCGTTCAAATTGACCAAATTATTTCAGCAATGCTATCACCATGGTGAAAATATTATCACCTTGATCTTCCCTAATTCCATCACCAGTCGATTAGGAATAATTATGCATAAATACCAAAAATAAACACACTTTATTTTTTGACACTACGTGACAAGTTTTTTTGTTAGTTTTACAAGTTCTCTTTTATATAAAAATAGTATATTGTGTAACTAGGAGGAAAAGCAAAACATTCCTGGACGACTGTGGTAATTGCTGGACGAGGCGCAGCTTGAAGTTTATTACGTAACTACGGAAATAGCATCTAAATGTTGCTTTTGATAGACGTCAGATCTGACAAACAAGGCGTTTGAATAGAACAGAAATGTTACATTCCCGGCCTAGGACGGGAATGTTATATTCCCGGACAGTTATCTTCTATTCTTGTACAGTTATTGCATGTTGCCAAGCAACGAATGCAATATACTGGAATCATGACTTTTGCGGTGAGAAAACACATCGGAAAGGTGTCGTTTTTCGTCCAATAGGATAAAAAATAAATCTTTACTCTTATGTGCGAAAAAAAACCTCTTGGCAACAATCATCTAGAATGATACAATGTCACTTATTATTCCCGATGATATAGATTCCCATGATCTCACAAAGGTTATATTATATATACCATTAGCTATTGGTAAAATTTCATTATTAATAGCTATAGTTGCCGAATAACAACTAACTCTTTGTTGCATGCTTCCTATTACAGATTAATGAACTGAAAGAAGAAAGATCTCACATTTCTTATAACAAATCTTCTCTATCATTATACCAGATAATTACATAATACCGTTCTTTTTTATTCGTTTAATCTATTAGGGGGATATCTTACAAACGTGCCTTCCCGCTAAATACCATAACGTGTAAAAAGAAAGAAAACACATCTACGTCTTAATCAAGCTCTCAAATAAATAATTAAGCCATCATGACCGATTTTTGCCCCTCGCTTCGCTCGTGTGCACATTTAAATTAATTATTCTCTGTATGGTATGGGCAATTGGGCATCCTATTTTAATTCTAGAGGTCTTGAGCATCGAACGTTAAAAGATACACCTACACCTAATGTTTATTTCTACTACACTATGCACAATGCTTTACTTAATATATAGGGTGAATCCTTTAGCCATAAAAAAATTAAAGTTCAATTGAGGTTTATTTCAAAAACATCGAACATGAAGGTTTTTATTTTTTGTCCACAAAAACATTTTTTCTATAGAAAATCTGATCACTTAAGCATCTACGCCAAAAACCGTACAAGACGCCACTTTAGAAATGATGATGCTATTTATACAGGGTGAGCTAGTTGAATTTAAACTTTTCGTCATTCCGAATCTTGACACGACACGTCACCACATAATAGTTTATTGCTGGAAAACCCAATAACCTGGGGAAACCAAACTTCCGTATCTTAATGAGGAAGGTTACGATTACATCATACCAAAAACTCCCATCGATACGATAGAAAATGCCTGATTGGTGGTTTTTTTGATTTTCGGTTTGAAAAATATGCTTTACCAACGCTATTTTCAAAAAACAATCCCTGATTCGTAAACCTCGATATCTCGATATAAAAGTTCTATAATGATTTTTCGTACGAGATCGGAAAATACGGTAAAATCGGTGTTAAAGGGAATCATTCAGAAAAAAAAAAGTGTTCCATACTTTGGAATTTTTACGAATTTGCTTTTGATGGATTGTGGAAATTTTGAAGGAATACGTCTCCAATATTTTAACATGACGGATCAGGTGAAATCTCTCTGAAGACGGTTTGAAATTGGAAAAATAGGTCAGGATCGAAAATTTTTAGACATTCTTTATCTTTGGTCATTAGATGCAGTTTCTGTCGATTTTATGGCAGATTTCGAGGTAAAATTTCACTGACAGCATATCAGTGCGTAATTTTTTTGTGGCAAGTAACTAGATTTTATTTGTCTGAAATCTCATTTAAAACGATTTAAAGCTGAAAAAAGGGCCAGGATCGGAGAATTTGAGATAAATACATGCAAAATATTTGTTCTTATTGCAATTATTCGGATCTTTTCTTTTTTGCATTCCACAGATATTATGTACGGTCGACAGCAAAAAATAACTGGGACAAGACATTCTTGTCAAGTCATCAGAGCAACAGCGAAGAACTACGGGAAAAAGCTCCGCTACTCTGTGCGAGCCGACAGACATCGTTGTCTCTACTCCCTAGGAATAAGGGTGCTACAGGACCCCGGGAATGCGGATGCCTGGATCGTGCAGACAGCCCTGTAGTTAGCGGAAAATAATAGCCTGACCGTTGCTATAGCTGCAACAGACATGGATATTCTTGACATGGATGGTCCAGCGCAGAGAACCTATCCAGAAGTTGTGTTTTTCGCCCCAGGGAACTGTGGAAGAGCTAGCAAGGTGCACAACATTGAATTTACAGGTGCGCCTTGGAACAGCTGACGATACGTCAGCTGTTCTCTGTTCTTGGAAAAGGAAAATCATCAACATTGAAAATTCTCCAGAGCAACGAACAGCTTTGTCAAGAAGTTGGAATTTTTAATCAGCCCGGAGCAGATGTAGAGATCATCATCTCCTGTGGCGAGAAAATGCTTCTTGCTTTGTATAGAGGAGCAACCAGTTAGCCGCCAAGCAAAAGCTAGATGCTGATTTGTAGCTGAAAACTTTGCCCCCTACAAGTGCAGCTGCTCGACAACATTTATTGCGCGTGCACCTGCAGGTAGATGTTCTGGCATTAGTAAAATATGAATTAGGTTGTTATTCTTTAGGTTCAAGAATGGCTTGGAATAAGAACAAAGCTGGGCGCAATGAAAAATGGGCCGAAAAAACTGAACAACCCAGCGCGGCTTGTGCCACACTGCTCCGGCCTGCCTGCTGCTCCGCCGAGTTTCCTGAACCTAATTAGGAGTGCGTGCAAGTCCGGATTTGGAAATGCGTGTGGATGCCGGTCGGCGGGGATGGTGTGCCGGGAATGGTGTCACCACTGCAGTTTAGAGTGTTCTAATGCAGAATTGCCTTATAATGAAGAAGACCCCGACGACCCAGATGACGTCTAGAGTAATTTCATTTTGATTTTTTTTAATTTCATAATTATTTGTGAAAGTGTCAAGTCATTGTATTTCTAGCCATATTTATAGAATAATTCAACTGTACATAGTAAACCTTTTATACTACTGTTTCAGTAAAATGTATGTCCACATATGATATCTTTTAAGTATTAAGTGGTATTTAGTATGAATATTTATAATAATTAAATATTTTCAAGGGCTGATAAGCTCCGCAGCATGCGCCTTCACGCACACACAC
>MU182743.1:123412-143245 GCA_016904865.1 Pissodes strobi
TCTGACGTATGGCGCTGACAGACAAAGTGCCAAGCGTGGAAATACGCAGAAGAACAGAACTAACGTAGAAAGAATAACAACTCTTAAGTGGAACTGGGCGGGACACATTGCTAGGATCAATGATAACCGATAGACCAAGAAGATAGTGGAATGGAGGCCGCGATAAGACGCATTTAGAAATTAAATAGAGGTCGCCTACCGACTAGATGGCATGATGATCTGAAACGTATCCACACCAACTGGATGCAAGTTGCTCAGGACAGGAAGCTATGGAAACAATTAAGGGAGGCCTATGTCCCGCAGTGGACTCTGGAGGCTGGTTGATGATGATGATGATGATGATGATGATGCTTTAGTTAGGTTTAACATCATTTTCATCAGGGCACTCATAGGTGACCTCAGGGCTTTGAATAAACCATGATTTGTGATCCAAGTTGGCAATAGAGATGCTGTATTAGGTCTGTTTTTGAAATTGTTTGTTTTCTTTTTGATTCCCCTCCTAATAGTACTAAGAAAGTTTCTAAAGGCAGCCGGCAACCAGTACTGACATGTGCAATCGACCCCTAGTATAAAAGCTGCCCGGTGCACTGTAGGCCCTTTACCACATTAATCCAAAGGGTGACGCCCGAGAACCAATCATTGGATGACGTAACTAATGGTTAGAATTAACCGTCTGATATTAATGCAAGCTGAACAAAACCAAAGCACCTCACAATGCAGTGCCCGATTTATAAAAACACGGATATAATCTTCCTTTGACCGAATACATTTGTCAGAAAACTTTTAGTATCAACATAATTTATGAAGTTATTCAATATTGTTTCCAATAATTTTGCATTATATATTGAAACATGTGTGAGATGGAGAGATCATCATCTTTCTTCTTCTAGCACCTTTAGCTTTGGTGGTTGGGTTTGCACAAAACCCAACCGAACCTAATCCAAATTATTCAAACTTGACCACATTGCGGAAAAGCTAAAACAAGAAATTCATCGACTTGAGTTTCATTTTATCTTTCTAATGAAACTAGTGAAGTCTTCTTTCAGTTTTTTGAGCATGCTCCAGATCCTAAGGTAGTATCAATCAATTGATATCGGTCACCAGTATTTTTTTAATATCTTCACCGTTGTTTCATCAACATTTCTGTTTTTCTCTTCCTATTTTCCTAGTCACTTTTAATATTACAGATTATTTTAATACTCTCAGGGGTAATTATCTTTTACTGCTTTATACTTACGGTTGCTTTAGTATCGCCGACATTCTGTATCCCCCTTTGCTTTTCTGGCTAATAACCTAATCCCAGAACATTTTACTTCAGGTAAATTGCGTTGATGCCACTGCACTTATTCTTACTATAGATTATTACTTACCATACTTTGTATATGTCGTATAAATAACTATTTATACTTTTTCCTAATTTATTTCTTCCAGATGAGTGTTGATATCATCAAAATGAATATATTTTACTACAGTAATTGGAAGACTTGTATAAATTACTGAAAACCATTAGGAGATTAAAGAGGCATTTTATACGTTTATGGCAGGATGGGCAAGATCCTGTGGGTACAACTTTTATCGCGGATACTAGCGACTATCGTGGCAATTAATATCTTAAATGTTTCTTCGCTTTTTAAAATAGGTACTTCAACTATCAATTAACGACAATCTTCATGCGGCCGGAACTTTGCGTATTACTTTATCATGTAACGAACGGCACAGTAAAAATCTAGCGTCTAGTGTGAAATTGAATTTATTTGTTAGAAAGTGAGTCCGCTGCTGGAGCTGGCTCTATGAAAATGATATAAAAAGCATTATTTATATTCTTAAGCAAACGACACGCGTGATGAAACAAACTTTTCAATACGTGTATTGAAAAGTACTCGTCCTCACAGATGTTATTGAATGCGTGAGTATCAGCTCCATGGAAATTTGAATTGATAATCATTTAGCTATTTAGAAGATTGGATTTGATGCATTAGATAATTAATAAGATGCATATAAACAGGTTTACCTATTAACTTGGTCAGACAGTCAGACAGGATAACCGAAAAGGATAGTCACACACCTTGTATCTAGATATCGCCAGAGTCTAAAACGTTTTTATTTTTTTACTATAGGGTTTAGGCGAAATAGCCACCTGAATATTTTAATTGCTCTTCACAAATATTAATATACGTTTCTTCTTTCTAAGACCCGTAATTTATAATGTGTCCTCTGAATAAATAATTGATGTACAATTTCACCCAATCCTCCACTAAAATTTATATCAGGCCCCTCCAAACTTAAAAAGTCAACATTACATCACAACTAAAAGAATAATAATTATAATTTAAATCACTTTCAAGGTTACGGTATTATAGTGTCATTGACACTGTTCTTCACATATTTTCCTAGTCGAGACAGCTAGGATTATTATTGGGTTTTATTACTGTTTTTAGTCAATTTTAATCTGCATAGCGACTTTTTTTTATAATTTAAAGAGATATTACTTAAGATAGTGTTGTCTTCTTCTTCTTCTAGTAGTTCCTATCCGGCAACCATATTAGCTAATATAATCACTTTATTAACTGCGGCTCTGAACAACTGTGTGGTGGTCACTGCAAACCAGGTTCTGAGATTCTTTAGCCAAGAGATTCTCCTTCTTCCTACACCTCTTTTTCCATCCACTTTGCCCTGCAAGATATTTTGGAGTAATCGATATCTGTCTGTTTTTCTCATCATATGACCGAGGTATTGGAGTTTCCGTATTTTGATGGTGTTTAGAATTTGTTTCTGTTTATTCATTCTCTGTAAAACAGACACGGTCTGTCCACAACACCCTTAGTATCCGGCGATAAATCTTTTATCTTAATCTTTTACTTGTTGCCTCGGTAAGGGTCCACGACTCCACCCCATACAACAGAACTGAAAACACATAGCAGCATAGAAATCATACCTTTGTTGCTAACGTCAAGTCGTGGTTCTTAAATATTTTACTCATATTTCCGAAAACTGCTCTGGCCTTCTCAATACAGATCTTTATCTCTTGCGGGTGGTCTCATTGGTCATTGATATTGGTGCCAAGGTACGTGTGTCTACTCACTCGTTCAATAGGCTTGCCGTTAGTTTCGATGTTACAATTGGGCACAGTGGCCTTACTTATAACCATAATTTTTGTTTTGTTTGTATTTAGACATTAATATGTACTTGTTGCTACTCATCTTCACTCTATCTACCAACAACTGCAAACCCTTCGGGCTATCAGCGAACAAGACAGTGTCATCTGCATATCGGATGTTATTTAACCTTTCTCCATTTAATAGAACTCCCACGTCAGCATCTTCCATTGCTTCTCCAAATATTTGCTCGGCATACAAATTAAATACAGAGCCCGATACTCTATCAACTGAAAAAGGCATTATAAATCAAGGCTCGGAAGAAATGCCAGATATCACGCTGGAAGAGATTGAGTTTGCGCTAAGAAAGATCAAAAATAACAGAGCACCCGGAGAAGATACGGTGGCGGTGGACGCAATTAAGATCGGGGGTCCCTGTCTGCTCCAAAAGATAAGGGTCCTATTCAATCTCTGTTTACACAACAGCACAATACCCAGCAGATGGCACAGCGCTATTGTAATACTGTTCCACAAAAAGGGAGATGCAGCCGATCTAGAAAACTACAGACCAATAAGCCTGTTAAATCACCTCTATAAGCTTTTCACAAGAATAATTATCACCAGACTAGAAAGCAAATTGAACTTCTATCACCCGTTAGAACAAGCCGGATTCAGAGCCGGTTTTGGAACCAACGACCAGCTACAAGCCATTAGAGTGCTGATCGAGCAATCGATCGAATACAACAGGCCATTGGTTCTGGCCTTTGTTGACTTCCATAAGGCCTTCGACACTATCGAGATATGCGCAGTCTTGGAAGCACTGCGGGAATGTCGCATCGATAATCGATACTCTAAGTTAATATATAACATCTATAAAAACGCAACATTGGTGGTAAAGCTGCATGACAATATGAAACAGATCCCGATTGGTAGAGGTGTGAGACAGGGAGATACGATGTCTCCAAAATGGTTTACTACAGGCCTAGAATACGCGTTTAAAAGACTGGATTTGGAAGGAAAGGATATAAATATCGACGGTCGAAGGCTGACAAACCTGCGGTTTGCGGATGACATAGTGCTGACCGCAGAAAATCTCGGGGACATTAAGCTAATGCTGCAGGAGCTTAAGGACGTGTGTGCTGCAGTAGGTCTAGAAATCAGTTTCTCTAAAACAAAATTCATGACAAATCTGGTTCCTAGTGGAAACATAGTTATAGAGGATAAAGAAATAAAACCAGCGTATAAATATACATATCTTGGTCACGAAATCCGAATCTCAAGAGACAACCAGACATGTGAACTAGGGAGAAGAATAACCCTCTCTTGGGCAGCCTTTGGAAAACTTAGAGACGTGTTTAAGAGCGATCTACCTATATGTCTAAAAAGAAAAGTCTTCAATCAGTGTGTACTACCGGTCATGACCTATGGGGCTGAAAGACTAACTTTGACCATAACATCTTCAAATAGGCTTAGAACAGCTCAGCGCAAAATGGAAAGATCTACGCCGAAGAACAGGAGTCACCAGACTCAAATTGTACTGGGCTGGACACGTGGTCCGATCAACAGATGGAAGATGGACGAAAAGGCTGCTGGAATGGAGACCCCGAGCCGATAAGCGTAGCAGAGGAAGATCCCCAACTCGGTGGACGGATGACATAAAGAGAGTCGCCACAAATTGGATCCAGACAGCTCAAGACAGAAAGAAGTGGGCAGAAATAGGGGAGGCCTATGTCCAGCAGTGGACACAAAGGGCTGGGTGATGATGATGATGATGATGATACAAATTAAAGATCAATGGATATTGTCTCCATTGATCTTTAATTTGTATCATCATCATCATCATGCATCCCTGTCTAACACCTCGTAGAATCCTGACCTCATCCGTATTTTCTTCCCCTAACCTCACCGAAGCAGACTGATTCCAACAGGTTTGTAATTATTCTTAAATCTTTATCATCCAATCCAATATTTTTCAAGACGTCTATCATTGTCTGATCTTGTACTCTATCGAACGCTTTTTGATAATCGATAAAACAAGCGTATATGTCAACATTTGTATCTCTACATCTCTGAAAGAGTACCTGAATGCTGAACAGGGCATCACGTGCACCCAGTGCATTTCTGCACCCGAACTCAGTTGGTGTTGTATGTTTCTCACACAGTTTATATATTCTTCTGTGTATTATTTTCAGAAATAGTTCCAGCATGTGGCTCATTAGACTTATTGTTCTGTAATCTCCACATGATTTAGCTCCAGGTTTCTTGGGCAATGTGATAAATTCGGCTTTAAGCCATTGGGAGGGAATATCACCAGAGTCATAAATTCGATCGAAAATCGAAGTAAGCCATTTTACGCTGTCCCAATCGAGTAGCTTTAGGAATTCTGCCTCTATGTTATCTGGCCCTGGTGCTTTGCCATCTTTCATTGCTTTCATGGCCGCTTTTACCTCTTCTTCAATGATGCTCGGACCCGTTTGGCAATCCATTGGCGGTGCCTCTGGACTAAACTTCTCCTTTATCCACAATGACGACTCCCTCCTGATCTACTGTATTTATTTTATATTTTCCGGTCATTTCTCTTACTTTCCTATGAACGTTATAACTGTCAAATTTCTCTTGAAATGCTTCTAGTTCCTCGCATTGCTTCATTAATTAATTTTGTTTGGCTTCTCTAATTTTTGTCTGAATTGTTTTCTGGATGTTCTTATACTTATCACGGATATTTTGAGCAAGTCTTCTTTCTTGCATTAGTGTTGTGATATACAATATTTTTGGAGAGGTTATTTAATATATTTAATAACATAATCATATCGTATGGCTAAGTATGAAAATAATTTGGTTATTATGAATTATGATCTAATGATATATTCAATTTTCCAGCTGTGTCAAGATACTCCAACTGGAACTTTCTTGAAAGAAATAAAAACAAATTATTAATTTACTTAAACTGAACCAGGTGCGTATCCACCAAAGAATCATTGCGAGCAAACGTTTGCAAACGGTTGTAACTGTTTGCAGTTCTATTGTTGATATTCGTCTCCACCAGCCAATTATTCGCAAACAACTGTACCCAAAAAAGCAAAACGCACACACAAACAAAAAATCCCGTTGATGTACCGACATCGACACATCCACTAAGCGCGCAAAATGTTTGCGGTTTTTTGCAAACTCAAAATTTGTTTGGTGGAGACGTATATCACGCGCATTAGCAAACGTTTGCAATCATTTGGTCGTGTTCCGAGCGGTGGTGTCGGTACATCAAAGGGATTTGTTGTTTGTGTGTGCGCTTTGCTTTTTTAGGTACAGTTGTTTGCGAAAAATTGGCTGGTGGAGACGAATGTCAACAATAGAACTGCAAACAGTTACAAGCTCGCAATGATTTTGCCAAGTCCTACATTTCGCGAATGGTTACCCAGAATACAATGAAATGGGTTATAAACTCATTTGAACCTTAGCTATGCATGTGATGCTTAATGCAACGTTCTAGAAGAATGGTCTAGAGAGAATTCAATATCACTACGTTCAGTCCAATAGACAAAGATGAAGCTGATTCTCTCAGTCGACTCCAAATGAATGAACACTCTCTAGTTTTACGATAGGAAAAAGCTCGTCTTCTCATTTCTTTAATTATGGCGTCCCAAGAAGCTGTATTAAAAGCGTTTCTTACACCCAACGTTACTAGTACCGACCACCTTCTCTTGCCAGCTCCGCCAGCTCCTAGTCTGATGAGGTATTAAGATTAGTTTATGGACCAGGGGTGAAAATCGTGGGATACGCGGACGACTTGGCGCTCATAGTAGCTGCAAGAACCAAACAATACCTGATTGATGCGGTAAACGCTGCGCTACTTAGGATCAGCGAATGGATGGACAGCAGAGGACTTTCTTTAGCACCAGAGAAAACTGAGGCGGTTATCCTGAATGGCCCCAGGGACAGAAGGGAGATTCAGTTCAGACTGGGAAATGAAACAATCACACCATCTCCACAAATAAAATACCTTGGGATAATTGTGGGCCAAAACATGCATTTTGGAAGTCATTTAACCGAAGCAGCGAAAAAGACTGAGGCGGCAACAGCAGCACTGGTGCAAATAATGCCTAACATTGGCGGTCCTAGCTTCGAAAAACGTAGGCTACTCCTTACAGTATCACAGTCAGTACTGTTATATGGTTTTCCAGTGTGGAGCTATATGTTGAACTTTAAGAAGTACAAAAACATGTTAGAGGGAGTTCAACCCAAAGCGCTATTAAGGGTTGCAAGGGCATACAGGACGGTGTCTAGCCAGGCGGTGCAAGTGGTTTGTGGTCTTTGTGGAGTACCACCTCTTTCTGAAATTATTAAAGAACAAAGTAGCATTTTAGAGGGCGAACCCAGAGATGTAGCTAAACGAAACACCATAGATCGCTGGCAACAAAGATGGACTAACGAGGAAACAAGGACAAGGAAACTCTTTCCAAATTTAAAATCGTGGGTCGAATGTGAGCACCGGAAAACTGATTATTTTCTGACACAGGCACTAACCGGACATGGCTCCTTCAGGAAATATACTTATAAAATAAAAAAGGTTTTGGATGAATCATGCGTCTAGTGTGGGCAAGAAGACAGTCCGGAGCACACACTATTTCATTGTGAAAGATGGATAACAGAGCGTTACAGGGCAGAGTTCGATCTGGGTTTTCCTGTGACCCCTAACAATATGGTGGAAACTATGGTGGAAAGCAAAAATGGGTGGAGGATAATATACACAATGATGAAAGCTATAATGAGCCGCAAAGAAAGTGAAGAACGGGAGCTAGCCGAAATGGCAGGCTAAAAACTTAAAAGACTTTCTAGAACGTTCTGTAGTACTTAACAGGAAGCATGGTTTTGAAGCATACCCCTAAAGGTGATACCAACCATGTTCAAGGAATTGGAACAAGGAGGAAAGGGTAAGCGCTCTCTGGAAAGAGACGTTAACCCCACACTACCCCGGGCGCTAGACCACCAATGCCTGTGGGTGTCTGATAAGCAGATTTCCTAAACCTCCCCAAAAAAAAAAAGAAAAAAGAAAAAAAAGTCTTACGATAGGAGGTTAAATACCTTGGCACAATACTGGACAAGGAACCGGAAGCGAAGATATCTGAAGATACCCCAAGCGGGGGTCTAAAACCGCGACTTCTGTATCCGATGTATCCGGATTTCGTTGTAATTGGAAGGTTCCATACGGTGTTAGCAACATTGTTACTTTTTTGTAAAACGAAAGATGCCATAAATAGACACGGCGATTTTGAAAATTTTTGACCACCCCTCGTAGCACCGTTGTGCCCTAACTTACAACAACAAGTAAAAATTGCTGCTTATAGAGTTTTTTACATATAATTCAGTGGCGTATTGATATCTTTTCTAATTGCATACATATTTTAAATGAGGCCCGCGTGAAGTGACGTATTATGCATCCTAAAGAAGGAAATATGCAAAAACGCATGAAATGTAAAAAACTAACCCGTAGGTCTGAAATTATCCACTTTAAAATAAGATCCCTCCACCTAAGAAAAAATGTACCCATACAACTGGCACCAGTCCAATTTCACACAAGGCATTCTTAAATAATACAAATGTGAACATTAAGCATAACAGCTTAATCCCATCAGCTATAACCCACATGGTTATCTATTCAATTAGAGCATACGATAATGGTCACGTCATAATCCGAGTTGCTAGCCAATGAGAAATGCGATCATGATAGCAGCCAATTCCGAGTTGGTGGGTCGAGACTCTTGACACTGAATTCTGTTCAAATTTGGAAACTTTATTAATCGACATCGTTAATTTCTCATGGGTTGAAACATGAGTTCCATACATCATCTGTTGCATTTGAAGCTGCGTAATATCTGCGTTATGACCTCATTAGGTGAATTAGTGACGACAAAAGAAAAAGCTAATTTATTTCTAGAAGAAGTCAAGCTTATTCCTTCGAGATTATCAACACCATCACAATGAAGCGGTATGCCCATGAAAGTTGAGAAATCGGAACAGAAAAAGATGGGATGGAATTGGAGATGTTCCAGCAATAATCTCAGAAAAACAATTAATCCGTTGGATCGTATGTTCTTTGATTTGTAACATGGTGGTGAAATTTTGAGTAAAAGTACAAATAAAGCTCCAAACTATACTTGTTGCTATTTATACTCAAAATAGACTTGCGTTAACTCACACATGTACATACATGTGAACATACATGATAGTTACATTTATTTGAAACTTTATAAACACAACAACAAATGAGGGACGATGAAAAAGTAATAAGCAGTTGCAATGCTGACATTGCAACAATTGACTGGGCCGTTCCAGGAACAACTCTTGACATAAAGTTTATCGACACCATCTGCAAATACTGAGAATCTCGCAAACGAATTAAGACTTTAAATTACTCTTTGTTACTAGACTTCGATTATTGTAAGAATAAGCCGCGCATGTTATTATGATGCTTCAAACTTCAAATAATAGCGACTGATATTTAGAAATAAACAACTGTAATTGGGTCTTCTCAATTTTCATTAAGCTTTTGTCGTCATCTTCGTCTGCTTAGATGTCAGATTTTGCGATTAAATCAGCTATCTGTTCAGCACCTATTATTCGACATCAATCGTAATCAATAATTAAACATATCTATTCTATGTTAGTCCGGAATATCAGAGTTCTATAGCGATGAAATAATTTTTAAAACTTGTATGAACAATATATACAAATCTGAATTTGACTTGGAGAAAATGCATTTTTTCGGCGAAGAGTAAGAGCTTAAAGATGATTTATCGAATGGGCATTGTTTCGGAGAAATAGGGTGTTACGTGCTAAATTCCTCGTTTAATATTTTCACTTCTTTAAAGTGGCACGATCCGGTCTTCTCTTAATATGAGATATTAAACAGAATAAGAACGAATTTATTTACGATAAAAGAAAAAAGCTCTCACGATATTTCGACTAAACTATTGCATAATAGATATTTAACGAACAAGTGTATTAAGAAAGGCAATTAATAATCGAAATATTTGAACGCACGGATATAGCGAGTATTAGCTTTAATAAGATTGATTAAGATACAGATTTTTCAATACGATAAAAGTTTATAACCAATCAAAGTGCAACATACAGCAATATGACAGTTTATAGTTACTATTTATTTAGAAAATTAAAATTAAAAAAAAAAGCTAAAGTACACATTTAATGGTTATTAAGACACTCGCATTCATTACGACACTCGGCTATGGATCGGGTCATAATTCTCATATTCGTGTTTTAATAGCTATCATTAAATGCTCATTAATATCTAGATATTAATAGGAAGACCATGTGTGTATCTATGTATTTTTCACATGTCTTGAAGAAATGTGCTCATCTAATAAATGACGCACCTGGCTTCTTCTTACAGAAATCCAATTCTCCAGTTAAAAGTTCATTGTATCATATTTGTCTAATGAAGTGATAAATGATTCGTGTAAACTATCTGATCAAAATAATTATTATAATTAGCAGTGGTTCCATTATACAGGGTGTTATATAATAATGTAAATGATTATCGTGCGAGCGTTGTATTTTTCTATTAAATATTTGCCTACAAGTTATTCAGTATTTAGAAAAATATTAAAAAAGTACTCACTCTTATTTTGCTTCATTATGCAACAACAAAATAATAAGAAGACTATAAAAATGCCATGTTTCTGCTAGCCGGTAGGGACAGATGCCGCGAACTTAGATGGATGACGCACATAACATTGCGAAATATCATTAACCGATATGTTTTTTAAATTTGCATGTATCCCCGTACATCGAACAAATTTCATGGAACCATTTTCTGCACTTTAAGCACTGAAGCCAGTCTTTTCTGTAGTTTCGTGTTTCTCAAAACGCTTCGCAGTGACATTCTTCCTGTTTTAAAAGTTGCACCAGTGGCCCGTCATTACTCTCAGTCCATATTGGCTCCTTATCTGGCATTGCACTTTTTTATTTTTAATATTTAATTTAAAATGATTCTCTTCTCTTTTTGTTTGCTCATGTTTTGTCGTTTGCAATTTTTATAACAACGTTTTTATACAACTTCGCATAGCTTTACTCTTTTATTGAACAAAACGGGTAATGTTGGTACTGGAGACACCTTATGCATTAGTTTATTAGGAGAAAAATATTGCGGCAACTTTCCTTTCTGTTGGGAAAGATACCGCACCCTAAGGCGTTTGTAGCCTACATAACTACTACATGAATAGCTTTTAGCTATTTCTATTACTAGGTAGGGAAAGTGCATTATTTCTTCCCGAAGACCAACACGAATGTTGTAGGTATGTTCTATATTGTTGTGGAGGATTCATGTTTACCTTACAATTTCCAACCCGAATATACTTACTTATATAGTTTTTCACATAATGATATGTCTAGTAATACCAAATAATATTATATGCTGTAGAATATTCTTTGGTAATACACTACTCAAAAAATTAGAGGAACACTTCTTTGTATCTCTATAACTTTAATTGTGGAAACGATATACAGATGAGACATTTAAATTCCAAAAGCCACACATGTTATCCTAATAAATTAATCAATTTAAGAATCAAGAAACTATTTATTCTTAAGATATGATTAACAAGTTAAAAACAATATGAAATACAAAGCAATATGTCGTGTGTCCACCACCAGCATGAATAACTTCATGACACCTCCTTGGCATGCTTCTTATGGTTCTTCGAAGTTTTTCTTGGGTATACTGTTCCATTCTTCGATCAAAGCTTCTTCTAGCTGCTGGAGACTTTGGGGTGCATTTGGACGCTTCCGAATGCGTCTGTCCAACAAATCGCAATCGAAACTAAGCATATGCCACTTTATCGCCACTTTGTTTTTTTTGTATTATTTTTAAATTGTTAATCATACCTTAAGGACAAATAATGGTCTCTTGATTTTAAAATTTATTAATTTATTAGGATAACATGTGTAGCTTTAGGAATTTAAATGTCTCATATGTATATCATTGCCAAAATAAAAGTTATAGAGATGCAAAGAAGTGTCCCTCAAATTTTTTTGAGCAGTGTATACGAGATGTTCTATGTAAAAATATACTCTCATTGTTCCACGTACTTTGAGACACTCTGTATAATATGAGAATAGAAAATCCGTTAATTTTCTCAATAACGCCCCACTTGCCTCTTACATAATATATTAACACAAATTCATAAAAAGGCAATTACTATTTAATGATGATTGCTAACGAGAATGTTCAGTGTTCTAGGAATTTACTACCATAGTTTAGAACTCACGCTAATTTGAAATTCATGATTTTATATAATTTAGATAATTAGTTGGGTTCATCCTAGTTTCTTATTACGCGGATGTTCTCATGAAATTCATTTTGTTCCATTCAAATATACAGGTCACCGCTTTTATAACGAAACAAACTTTTACGACTACTATCATGCGCTTTTATAGATCTCTCAAATGAGATAGGCATTGTGGTGCTCCGCAGAATCGAAATGATAGGCATAAATTCTGCAAACGTGCATACAAGTGCTCTCTCACGGGAATTCCTCTATACGTGTCTAGGCCATATTCTCTATCAGATGACTATCTTAAAACTAAAGTATGCCAGGTATTTCAAATTTCTTGTTAGAAATGCGATTTTACCGTAGAATATATTTTGTGGAATTTTCATTATCCATATTTGAAGGTAAGAATGTTCAATATATTCCGTTGAAATATTGAGATTTTTTGTATAGGAGCCATGAACACATTCAATTAATAATAATTATTGCTATGGAACTAACCCAAACACAATATTACACTAGACAGGACATTCAGAAAGTAGTATCAGAAGTGATTCCAGAAATAGATATTGCAGAAATATGGACTGCATCACTTAAGCAAATGAAAAAAGAAAAATGGCCGGATGAAGATTAGATTATTAGCGAGGTGATAAAAATGGGAAGAGAGGAACTAAGAGAAAGTGTCAAAATCCTATTAAATAAATGTTTGATGGAGGGAAAAATCACAGAGTATTGGCATAATGCAGAGGTCACCATACTGATCGAAAAATTAGATCAATATAACCTAAAGAACTATGGCCCGATTAGCTTGTTATCACACTTATACTAGCTATTAACAAAAATATTAACAAATAGGCTGACAAACAAATTTGACCCATACCAACCATCTGATCTGGCGGGATTCCGCAAGGGATTCAGCACTATTGACTATCTGCAAAGTATACGCACGCTGATCGAAAAGACAACGGAATACAATATACCCCTAGATGTTTCTTTCGTTGACTAGCATATTCGACTCAGTCGAAACATGAGTAATCTTTAACGCTCTAGATAATGCGAGAATCAACTTTCAGATATTAAGTCCTCATAAAATAATAATAAATTACTTTATTGTAATACTTAAAAATTACAAAGGGCAAAGTTGAAGCTAGGCTTCTTAATTAACCTAATTATTATGAGAGTTTAGACATAAGATATTTGGTAACAGTGAGTAATAAATAATGGCGTTATTTATAAAATAAGAATAAGAACAATCCATTCCATTATGATGATCAGGACGTAAGGTGGTATAGACTGCGGTAGAGACTGAAGTGAAAATTGTCAATTTATATTTTACAATACCGAAACGAAATTTTTGAACTGGTCACTAACCAAGGAGATGAGTATTTAACATCTCCTGATGATCATAACTTGGTTAGCGAAACGCTCGTCGAGTACAAAAATTCTACTTTAGAATTGTGGATAAAATTGTGTTGTAGGGCATTTTGTCGAAGGTTTCAAACCCCAACTTAGTTATAATAAGTTCTTACTGTGTAGGTCGTAGACAAAAGTAATTTGATGTTTGTTAATTTTTTTTTATAAAGCATTTTTTCTAGTTTCTTCAATGCCATATTTTATAATTTGAAAAACTCAACTGTCGCTGATCAATCCACATCTAAAGAATTACTGCAGCTTAGTTTTCTATATACTTACAGCATCGAAATTATTATGTCAGCACATACCTGAAACAAGAAAAATAATTATACTATGTTAAACAAAATATTAATTATTAGTCTATTCGTTACTATGTTGTACCAGAATATCTGTTTGGAACATTAAGAATGTATCCATTTATGCTGTATAATTTAGAAAATGCGGAATTTCAAGTGATTTGTAGCTTCAGTAAGGGGGAAGGGAGGGTGAGGGGAAGTTTTTAATTTATTTAAGCAAGGTCTTAAATATTATGCAAGTAATTTCCATAGATTATATTACAGTCTCATTAAAAAGTATTATAATTCGACTATCAAGTCATTGTTTATATTTTCCTAGATTTTCGATTTCCGCTTCAGTTATCCTCCTCCTCAGTCCGTGACCCTACGCAAGGATATGGTGACGTCATGATGCTTGCTTGACTGTGATTGACCATTCATCTCTATATTGTGCTTTGTGAGATGATTTCGGGAGGGATAGTCCTGTGATTTTTTAAATCTGATCAAACCATCGTGAAGGAGATCTGCCTCTTGATCTTCTGCCTTCGAATCCACCTTCGACGATCAGTCTTTCCATGCCCTCTCTCCTTCTAGTGATATGACCAAAGTACCTCAGAATGTTTCTGTTTATTATTGTACTGAGTCTGGTATTAATATTTAGTTCTTGGAGCGCAGACTCATTTGTGCCATGTGCTGTCCATGGTATTCGCAATATCCTTCTGTATACCCACATCTCAAAGGCGTTGATTCTGTTAGCGTCAGCTTTCTCAATAGTCCACGTTTCAGAAGCATATGTTGCAATAGGGAAGATCAATGTGGATGCAAGGCGAAGTTTCGTAGCTTTAGTTATATCGGTGTCTTTCCGGATTTTCGTCAGTTTAGCTCTTGTTGACCTAGCCATCATTAGTCTTCGTCTTATACCTTCTTCACATCCGCCATTATTTGTTATTATCGATCCTAGGTAGTTGAACTTTTTGACTACTTCATATCCCGCTATGCTTGTGACTTCTGCTTGGTTATTTCTAGCTCGGTCAATTATCAAAACTTTTGTTTTTTTTGCATTGATTGTTAGTCCGTATTGTTGACTTACGTTGTTGAATTTCTGCATTATCTCTTCTAGTTCTCTATGGGATGCAGCTAATATCAGGGTGTCGTCTGCGTATCTTAAGTTATTAATTTTACGTCCTCCCACTGCTATTCCTCCAGCCCAGTCATCGAAAACTGTTCGCATGATATGCTCACTATATATATTAAATAGTAGTGGTAACAGTACACATTCTTGGCGAACTCCTGCACCCAACTTAAACCTATCAGAGTAGGTATAGTTATCACGTTTATCATAATATAAATAACGTCGGATGGGAAACAAGACCACGGTGATGAGCTATCACTTTAAGAGTTTCAGATAGATCATGATTATATTTTTAACATCTTCATTTACACCGTCGATACTACCTTCTTGCCACATAGAAATCAAATAATTAATAATTTTGTTTGCAAATTCTCTCCCGTTATCTGACTGTACTTAACGCGTTCCCAAATGTGCAGAAAATGACCAACACAATTCCTTCAATAATCTTAGCATTCAATGGTTTAATCTATACGAACTTTATTATTTGGATCTTGATATTACCAGTGGACAGGGTGATTCAAATAACTCTTTAAAGGAAAATATCTCTATTATTTTTGTAAATGGAAAAAAATATTTCGAGCAAAAGTTGTTTGATTTTATCTGCTTTTATACATGCTTTTGTTTTTGTTTTAATGTATACAGAGCGTTTCAAAAAAGCAAAGCATATGCCCTTTTTTAATGTAATATACCATATATTTTATTGATTTTGATTTTTCTGTTAAATTCTACATATTACATTCTTTTTCAAAATAATAAAGGTTTTTAGAATTACGAAATACCATGATTTTTCGATATAATTGCTTTCCTATTAGAAGAGGTCTTGGAAATAATGATGCCTTTTATATAGGGTGAGCTAGTTCAATTTAAACATTTCCTCATTTCGAGTTTTGACACGACACGTGTTTTTGGAATTTTGGGATTATATTCATTGTCCAATTTTAGTAAATTAACACACTTTTCTACCTCAGTATAAATTTTGGCAAACCAATGCCAACCCGCTCGTCTAAAAGCATTAAAAGCTTAATGTTGGTTTACGTTTGCTTTATTATTAACAATTGTTTGGTGGTAGACGTACTATGGGGCTTAAAACATCCAAAAAATATTCAACATTCCGTCCTTATGCTGTGTATTTTACAAGTATATTTGACACGCCTATGCCAGATAATTGTCAATAATAAAGCAAATATTAACCAAACAATAAGCTTTAATGGCTTTACACAAAACAAACAGTGAAAATGGGATTGACGTATAATAACAAAAAGTGTATAATTAAAAACTGAGTGATCCATGCGATGTGCCAAGAATTAAAATACATGGGCTGCAACAGCTGATAATCTTGGATGACCTTGGCTTAATTTGCCGTGTTTCATTAAAACCCCTGTTTAATTACCGTTGGAAAAAATTACAGTCTCGGTCGCTGAATTATGCCAGAAAAATGGCTTTTTGAAAAGCCTTAAAGATTATATCAATTGGACCTTATTTGGGCATGCAGAGACACTTCAAACTAAGCGATTTTTAGGCCATACCGGGTTATGTGTGGAGTACCATTTTATATTTGCAAGCCTTTGATTATTTTAAATAAGAAAGCTGGGTTCCACCTAAAAATTCTACTCACTTCATTAGGATGCACTAAAACACGATACATGCCAAGCAAATGGATTGGAGAATTGGCTTGCCAATTTGATTTATAGCGGACATCTTAGAGGTGTCTTGGGAGTGTGGAAATACTCAGAGAGGAACTCAAGTTAGCAAACAGCTTCCGGTAAAAGTAAGTATTCATTTGCAAGCTAAGCTCGAATGTATATACAGCTCTCAAGTGTGCAAAATAATTTCGTTTTTAAACCCTGTTTTTAACTTAGGTAATGATTATTGTAAATCGCATAACTCAATTTTCCTATTAGCATATTATAATCAGTTTTGGATAACGCATGTGCTTCCAGCCTTGGCGCTAGTAAGCAAATGCAATTTTATTTTATCTAGAAAATTAGAAAAATTCTTGTAAAAATTGTAATTTATTTATATATAACTAACTCCAATAAAAACTAAAATACATATTATCAAAGTGCAATCCCAGATAAGCCACATCAGATGCGCAACTTCTTATCTAACGCGTGCAAACGTGCTTATGTTAATCTACGCCGCCTACGGATGGCCAGCCATCCGAGGATATAGTCAGTTGATATTTTAGATTCGTGATGCTTGGGCGGCGATATCTATAGTGCGAGAGCTTATTATATATTTAAACGTTCAAACATATAATTTTTTTAACACTTTTGTAATTTTGTGGTTTTGAAAATGCCTGGTTATAAGTGCTTTTATTTACATTGTTCAACCAGAAGTGGGGATAAAAAATTAATATTTAAATTACCTCAAGATCCTGTAAGGCATGTTGGTTATTAGTAACATTTATAAATTTTTACCACTACATTAATATTCACATGCCTTAAAATGAGGAAATAAATTAGTTTTATTCAGAGTGTCTATTTTCTTGGAAAGTTCTTTACAGGTGTCACAATTATAGCATTTTCAAAACCACAAAATTACAAAATTGTTAAATGTTAAATGATATGTTTGAAATATATAATAAGCTCTCGCACTATAGATATCTTTGCCCAAGCATCACGAATCTAAAATATCAACTGAAGTCTCTAACTATATCCTCGGATGGCTGGCCATCCGTAGGGGGCGGATATTAACATAAACACGTTTGCACGCGTTAGATAGGTATTTTAGTTGGAGTTAGGAAGAAATTAATTTTCTATTATGTTGTAAATTAGGCAGGTATTATTATTATAAATATATACATCCATTTAGTTTTTAAATTGATTATAATTCTTTAGAATCATATTAAGAAATCCATAGAATCATTGCGGGTCAAAATATTGATATACATTTTTAACCAAAATATGTTTCGGTTCTAGGATCAAAATGATGTAAAAAGAGTAGGCCTATATTTAAATAATATCAGATTTAAAGCAAATTATGACATCTTAAAGAAGTGCATTAAAAAAGTCCGATTTATTTTTCAAAAATTTAAAAATAAATTCTGAATTCGAAAAAGTCGTTTTTTTCCGGATATCTTCGGAAATATTCGAAATCTCTAAATTTTCAAAACGGCATTCTGTCAAGCCTTAGATTGCGAAACTTTGCAACCATTCAACTGTCTCCGTATCTCGAACAGTTTTCATCCTTATACGTAGACTCGAAATTGTGGCACCCTGTATATATCGATTTGGCGATAACAAACGAGGGGCGCCCGATTACATTTCGATTACGTGAGAAAAGGATTGTGCACCACACGGTGCTCTGAATTAAAAAGTGCTTATTTGGGTTATGTGATGCATCCGTGTTTCTCAAAAGTAAAAACCCCAAAAACCTGCCAAAAACCTAAAAATGAGGATAACATTTGGAAACAAGGAGTTTCATTATCAAAATAGACATTTTTAACTTATTTAGTATTTTGCTCGACAAACTTTAATTTTGCTCTACGTGGTGACAGTTAACGTGATAATTTATATTAATTTTTATTCTATGAGAACATAGACGAGAGTGAATTTATTAGCTGTAGTAGGGTTTAAATAACTAGATAGCAGTTATTACTAATATAATTAAAACATAGAAAAAGTAAAAACTGTCGCGCTAAAACTAACACATTGACAGCTGATATTGATCGATGAGTTAGCGAGACAGTTATGGTTCTTTAGAATTTAGTTATACTTACACTTTTTCGTCCAGTCATTTTCCATGCTTCATTTATCCGTGACACATGCATTATTACTAGCTTGTCGTTGGCCTTGTTTCACATTTTAATGACCTTGGACTTGAAATATTTTAACCTTCGTTAAAACCGTATTTATTGATCCGATCATGTAAATTAATACTGCAGCATAATACTATTAATACTGTAGGCCGTGTGCTATTCATTTTATAGGTTTCATTCAGATGAAGATATAAACTGTTAATTAGACGTAATTTTTCTCAAGTATTTCTTAATAAATTATGTGTCCCAAAAGGACAAGCTGTACATTTCTTTTTTAAAAATCATGACTAATCATATTGTATCTTTGTAAAACGAGTTGGTTGAAAGCACTTTTTCATACTAAATTTGAACAGATGCCAGTTTTTCATAATATCCTTGAATTTTGAAGCTTTGATAATTTATGCACAAGATAAATAAAATAAATACTCAAAAATATGTTTTTTAAATGCGTATTTTATGGATTGACAGTTTATGAAAACTCCTATTCCACGTTAGGCTACAATTTACATTTATTACGTCTTTTATATATAAAATTCATTATACAGGTTTCATTCAGATAGAGACATGAACTGTGAGTTAGAGGAAATTTTTCACAAATATTTCTAAATATATTATGTGTCCCAAAAGAACAAGCTGTATATTTATTTTTTTAAAATCATGACTAATGGTATGGTATCTTTGTAAAACGAGTTGGTTGAAAGCACTTTTTCACACTAATTTTAAATAGATTCCAGTTTTTCATTATATCCTTGAATTTTAAATCTTTGATAATTTATGCACAAGATAAAAAAAATAAATCCTCAAAAATATGTTTTTTTAATGCCTATTTTATGGATTGACAGTTTATGAAAACTCCTATTCAACGTTAGTC
>MU182743.1:148540-174321 GCA_016904865.1 Pissodes strobi
TTTATCGAAAATTAGGTAACGATTCAAAGGCTTCTCTATCCATATGTCCAGGGTTTAATGCCTATTAATAGATTTATGACCTTTTATTCGAACGCAGATTGCAGTGATTTATCGATGTAATTATAAATTCCCAGTAAATAATGAGTGAACGTTGATTGGCGTGTTAAACACGCATCCAATGTTGAACACCCTCTTTTAATAAATCTAAAGAATGATTTATTATTCTATATAAGCATTAACCAAAGCTGCGCGGTAATTCAACCTCTAATTTTTTTCATACATTCTAGCAATAATAATTGGACTCATCGGTTTCAGAATTAGACTCCTTTGTTCGTTAAATGTGATCTAAAGTACGAAAGTAGCTCAGCAATTGTTGTCTCTATCATAGAAGTCAGACATAGAAGCATAATATGTAATTAGAACATATCGACATATTAGTGCGATAGCTACATAGCAGATCTGCTTCGACACTTTTCAGTATATCCTTACTATGCAAAAGTCCTTTAACCTAACCCTCTATCCCAAATTATTTAATGTCTAATATTTATAATCAGCTACAGCTTATTTAAAGATAAAATAATATCGCAGCAAGAAATATTACCTTCATGTGTGCATTTTTTTGCCCATGCTCATATTCGATGTAATCTTGGAATTTAGTTATTTTGAATGGATTAATTTTCTTTAGAAGAAAATTATTTTTAAACTTTTACGAAATTAATCTTATTTTCCGTCAGTTTATTTCAATTCGCCCTGATTGCATAAAACAAAACTGTGGGGAACTAATCTAATTGATTGCTGCTTCTAGAGAAAACCAGGTGGCGATTCAGGTGCCATTAATATATTCTGCTTCATGTGGATACGGCAGAAGGTAAGAAATTTATAGCTACTCACCAGATTTATGGCCTCTTATTCGCCTGCCGATTGGAAAGATTCACGGCGAGACGTGAAAAGTTATTGACGTCATTGTAACTTCATAGTAAATGAAGCGTCATCATTGATTAGAGTGACGGCAGTTATCCAAGGCCGATCACAATCCCTGAATACGTATACAAATAATTGGCATCTGAATTATTCTTAGCGTGCTTATGTATCATTTTCTACATAACACGTCCGATTTCAAAAATTTGACCTGACGAAAACCTGATTGCGTCCGGATATTTTTATTTTACTTCAGGATTCTGTCCGCTTCAAAACCTGACCGGCGAACCTGATGGTGTGAAAGAGGTCTCAGGTTGTCGGATGGAACATGATGCTTATACAAAAGATACTTTAAAAATTAATTTTGAACTTTCTCCAATCTTGATATGTGACATTGATAGTATGGAGACCAGATGACACAGCAGTATTCTAAGATACTTCTTATGAGACAATTATAAAGAGATGTAATGGCTTTAGTGTCGACCATGAGTTTAGTGTTTCTCTTTATAAACCCCAGAAGTCTAAAATATTTTGATATTATTTGATCCAGATGGAGGTTAAAGGTAAGCTTCTGGTCAAATATTACTCCTATATCGTTAAACGACTGAACTGATCCAAGCACCGTCTCATTTATTTTATATTCCATGACCAAAGGACTATGGCATCTATAAAAACTCATCTATTTGCATTTGTCCACGTTCAGCCTCAACCAATTCTTGTCACACCAGTCAACGAGTCGATCAAGATCACTCTGAAAGTCAATACTCTCATCAACGATGTTAAAAAATTTAAGGTCGTCTGCGTACAATAGGCACTTTGCAACTCGAAAGCAGGAAGAGACATCATTAACAAATAAGGAGAAAAGTACAGGTCCTATATATGTGAGCCCTGGGGTACCCCTGATTGAACATTTACTACCCTTGATGAGACCCCTCCAATGAGAACCCCTGATCAACAATTTGTGGTATACACTGTCGAACGCTTTTGATAAGTCGGTATAAATAACATCGATCTGATATCCTCCAGATTTGAAACCAGAAAATCCTGTGCATTTTTTAGGGATCCCATGCATTCTCCTTCTTAAGAGAGTTTATATACGACCAAAAATGCTTGATATTTATCCGGGTTCATATGCTCAACATTAGAAATGTATCTGGCATAACACAATTCTATTTGCACTTTACTTTCTCTACGAGCATTCCAGTATAGATTGTAATCACTTTCTAGGCCAGAAACTTTAAACTTACGGTAAAGTCTGTTTTTTTGTGCAAGTAACCTCTTGACATACGGAGAATACCATTTTGTAAATTTATTCTCAGTCACTACCCTCTTTGGGACGTACATTTCAATCGCTGCAAACAAGACATCATAAAGTTTCTCCACAATTTGGTTGATATCGTCCACATCATCAATAAATGCCCAATCTGCCTTACTTAAATAAAAGTTAATGTTATGGTAATTTGCTTTAGGGTATTCATATATTGTTATATTGGTCTTGTTCCGATAAAACCAATGTTGGAAACATCAAAGTAAAGTTCAAGCGGAGGGTGGTGACTATCAAAACCGACAAGCTGAAACGAACTTCTTTCAATCCTACACACAGAAATATCGCTGACAAAAACAAGGTCTAGGACCCTTCCAAGTTCATTAGGAAAGTAGTTGTACTGTTGAAGTTCGAGAAAACTCATAATGTCGATCACTGTTTCCTCTACTGGTTTCAGAGTGCCTATACCTGAGGGCATCAAATAGTCGCCGTCGTTTATCCATTTCAAAGACGGCAGATTAAAGTCACCGAGAACAAAAAACGAAGAGTTGTGAAATCTGTTGACCAATTCCTCACAGGTGACCGAGAAGTGTGAGTAAGTATCTATAGTAGCTCCTGCTCCTCAAAACTCGTTTGAATCCACACAGTTTCGTACGTAGGAATAGTCGGAACGATAATCCTATTCGATGCATACTGTGTTCTGACAGCAATCAAAACACCACCTCCTCGCTCACAATTTAGTTCCTGGTAGTTACGGTCGCAGCGGAAGACATGGTAATCTTCAGAGAAGAATTCACGGTCGTAATGAGCCTCTGTTAACCAAGTCTCTGTTAACACAATACAATCGTAGTCAGAGCACATGGTCGCAGGCAATATTTGAGATGCTTTAGTGCGCAATCCTCTGACGTTTTGATAAAATATTGAGCTAAGGCACCGTTGTTCTTGTATTATTGGTTGATCCGTTTTATTCGACCCTGTGGAAAAGAATCATCAATTATAGTCTGCGGTAAAGAACCCTCAATAAGAGCCTGTGGGAAAGACGTTTCAATTGGAGCATCATCCTGTACTACATTTGCGCCCTTATCCCAATATTTTAAAAATATACTGAAATCACCACCGCCGTATTTTTTAGATTATAGAAGCGTTAAAATAATGATAGAACTAAGAACTAATATCGCATTCAGATGCAATGAGTCATCGAGTTTACAAAATTGTAATTGTAAAGCAAAATGCGAATCGGTATTTAAGAAAAATGACATGATGATTGCGGCTAGAAGACGAAACATCAGATTCAAAATGTGAGGCCACCATTTTGCGGATAAAAAGTGACAATGGAAATACGAAGTGTATTTTTTCCATAAGCGTACGTATCTAATGTCTTTATCACAGGCATTTTAGCTCGGAAAGTGTCATTTTCCCGAACGCACACTTGAGTATATTTTTGAACAAAAAGGTAGGTAGCTGGTGACAAAGTCAAAGACAAAAAAGCACTTTATTGCCTAGAAAATACATTTTCATTGACAAAGCAGGTTACTTGCTAATATGATTCCTCACCTACATAAAATAAATATAACACAACATTCGAGAAAGTTATTAAAATCTAAAACCTAAAGCAGAGACAAAACAACAAATAACATTATCAAGAGAGTGAGTCAGCATAATACTCGCTCAAGTTGTAGTACATTTTCCCAACAAGCAATGGTTTAAGAGATCTCCTGAAACATTTTAAATTACTAACAGTCCTAATCTGATTCGGTAAGTTATTTAACATTTTTCAGCCTTCATATATCGAAGAATTTTTCGTTAATGTTCTTGTTAGTATTAGCAAGGGTAAGTCGAGAGCCCGCCGCGTGTCATGCTGAGGGGCAAGACCCCGAATGCTATGACGATTCTTGTATATCAGTGATGCTGTTTCAAGAATAAACAAAGAGGTAAAGTAAGAATTC
The DNA here is from genome assembly GCA_016904865.1 of Pissodes strobi. NCBI lineage: Eukaryota > Metazoa > Arthropoda > Insecta > Coleoptera > Curculionidae > Pissodes > Pissodes strobi. The sequence goes on from MU182743.1 coordinate 152,669, forward strand.
CCTGAGACAGAAAGTGAGTTCGGCAAGATTCTCTCTGACCCATATTTGCGATGAAGCGAACAGCCTGAAGAACGAACCAAATATTCAGCAGATATCGGCTACTAACACCCCAAAATGGAATTCCGTATCTGAGGTGTGATTCAAACAGGGCAAAATAGATTGTCCGTGCCATCACTAATTGCAAAACATCCCCACGAAAGCCTCAACTTCAAAACGTGATCTTCAAATCGAAGTTCATCAGTCAAAATACCCAGGAACTTAGTCACCGCCGCCTCTTGAAGAAGATCGTCCCCCAACTGCAAGCCGTACATATTACACTTAAACCCTACGATGTTAGTTTTCGCAATATTAAAAGAAAGGCGGTTGGCATCGCACCACTCTTTAATCTTTAACAAGTCATTAGTGATTCTTTCCCTAAGTTGTTAAGTATCCTCACTGTGCCACACAACAGAGGTGTCGGCATCAAAGAGTGTAAATTTTTCTGAAATTTTAACTTGGATAAGGTCATTTACATAGATCAATAAGAGAAAGGGTCCCAAGACAGACCCCTGCGGAACCCCGCACTCAACCTCCATAGCCGCCGACCGCACACCAGACACAACCACTGACTGATTGCCACCACTAAGCTAGGAGGCAAGCCATGCAAGAGTCGATCGCTAAACCCATATCTCTCGAGTTTTGACAGCAGTATTCCGTGGTACACGCAGTCAAATGCCTTCGACAGAGCACAAAGCATAGCTGCCGCCATTGTCCTCCGTTGATATAGTTGTAAACCCCCTCCAGGAAACTAAAGATGAGGTCATGGGTACCCTTTGAGTCTTGAAATCTAAATTGATTTAGCGTAATCACATTATGTGTCTCGAGGTACTTCCATATGTTCCTCTTTGCAATTTTCTCAACAACTTTTGAGAGGGTAGGCAACAGGACGAAAGCTAGAGGGTTCGTCGAGATCGCCCCCTTGTGTAGAGGTATGACTATTGCCGGTTTAAGGCATGACGGAAATACACCATTAAAGGAGTCGTCATTGATAGCTGCAGCCAAGGAATCCAGAGCGCAGTAGGCAACCGCGAGATTCCATCATCACCAGCGGATTTTATATTTCTTATGCTGATCAGTGCCTCTTTAACCTCATGAATCTGAGGGGGGGAAAAAACAAAACGAGCTATGCTGTCGACAAACTTAGGGTCAAACTACCCACTGCAATAAAATGTATTCAATCCATCTGGGTCAATTCCAATCTTGTGACAGCCATGACCCGATCTGTTGCACAACTCGTCAACGATAGACCAGCTCTCCCGCTGCCTATTCCTACCGGAGAAGCCTCTCACTATAATATAGTATTTTTGCAGCATTAACAACCTGCCGGTATATACTGAGGTACCTATTACAGTAGGAGCTAAAGCCTACATTATCAAAATGAAGAAATTATAGCAGCAGCTAATGAAGCAAGTTTGAATTTCTTACCCGTGAAGTCAAAAAAAAGATATGAGAAGCGATACAACAATACCATTTTATTGATTGATGTAATACTAAAAAGGTAAAATCAACAAAAGAGGAAGTATTTTCAGCATATTTTTTGGAAATGTTCAAATCCTGGAAACCAAACACGTTATGGTCCAGATATTCAATGATAAAACGTATTTGTAAAGTTAAAAAAGATTTGGATATTGACAAATTTAATAAAATAACTGCCTTTATGAAAAGACAAAATGTTGGATTTCGTCCGAAAAAAATCAAAAATTTGTAGTCAAGAAGACTTAAAAAAATTTATGAGTGAGGCATCCGATAAAATTTACCTGATGATTAAGTTGGTGACGAATTTTGGATGGGCTGGTGATTGCAGACGAGAGGAAAAACGATAATCAACATCGACGATATAGAAGATAAAGAAGACCTAGCAATTGTTAGTTTTATACTAACTCCAAAAATCATTTCGCAAGATCCCTCCTGATACGTAAAGAAACAAATATGGGGTATTTTCTTCATATATACAGAAAATATATAAACTTACGTCCAAAAGAAATTCCTCATCGCCGATTATTTATACAGTGCCAAATTGGAAAATGTACTGTCTAACCTCTGAAATCGCAGCCTATTTACACCTTCAAAATTCGGAACTGTTAGGCAGTCCTCGGCTACTTATCATGCCGATTATGGAGAAGTTATGACAATATTAAACGTTAAGGAGGGTGGAAATCAACTTCTGTTGCTGAGGAGTACTTAGAGGACCCTATAAATCGGAAAAAAGAGACGTCCAACATTTGAACGCTCTATCATCTTCAAAATGCATTTTAGAGCCATAAACGTCTTATCCAGACGTACCATCAGTAATCAGGATCTACGATTTGACGCCTGTTTCCAATATTTGTTCCTCGTATTAGAGCAATATTCTTCCAAAAAGCAGTTAACTTCAACCCACACGCTGGCTTCCACAATTAACCTACATATCCCTGTAACATTCCGATTTGGCCAAAAATGCTGTATTTTGCGGTAAGAATTATTGAAAAGAGGTCAATACTCATCGGTTAATTAATTTTAAATGTATTGATTCGATTTGCTGTCAATAAGCTTAAAATTGCCGCATTCCTTAATGTAAATTAACTCTATTCCAAATATATATTAACGATATATTTCTATTAGCTTTTATAACAGTTTGTGACTATATTTATTTTAGTTGATAAGCGAAGCACAGGTGGCTTAGGTTTGATCCAATCACTAAAATAGGATATTATTGTTATTGGGGCAGCTTTGCTTAATTTATATTACATTACCGTAGAACGGCCAGCAAACCGTTCTATATTTTTAAGAATTGTGTTAATAAAACCTGCTTTTAGGCTTCATAGATTCGTCCAATTCATATTTTATTTTCGGTTTAAATATTTCATAACTTTCTGGTACCGCTGTCTTGGAATCTCATATTTACTTTTGGACGCGACCGGTTGTAACTTTTGTAATATTCTGTTGGCAGTATTGGGTAATAGGAATGGGCTATTTCCCATGATTGCTGCTGTCGATTTCGATTTTAAAAATTTTTAACACTTCGTTTGAGAACATTTTCTAGTATTTCTTGAACAATTTAATTTCAGCTCATTAATTGTGGCTCCCGCCGTCGTTTTACCACCATAATAAACGAGAATTAAGTCGTTTATTATCTTAGAATTATTCCTTGTATCGAATCACTTGGCATGTTTCAGTCCATCACTTCTTGCTGATCTGACGTAGTTTTTAATCTCGTGGAAGGATAAAGGCAAATTGACTGAAACGAATAGAGGGTCCTTCTAAAAATATCCTTCGAGGCGAAAAGAAGGTTTGCTGTAGTGCAGTCATAGAGACTCAACATTTAGTATTGTGATTTAATACTATCCTTTCTTTGGGGATGTATTGTGTTGGTTTCTGTTTGTGTTTTGACACGACCGATTTATCGGGATTTAACTTCTGCACTAGGTAAGCATTTTCTCTGGAATTAATTATTTTTTTCGCTATTGCTTGTGAAGCACGCGGACGACGCTATGACGCTAATGGATTTTCCCATATTTCTAGAGGCTTTCCAAGTTCGTCGTATAAGACCGAGACCGTCGACTTTCTAGCAACCCTCACACACGAGCGAGGTAATTATTGCTACAGTTTTTTGTCTAGTTTTTTGTCTAAATTAACGATTTAATTGCCTTGTCTGTGTTAACCTTTTCTTTTGTATATTGTCCACCATTTGCATTCCATGGTTTATCTTATCTACTCCATTTTATCAAATCTAAATTTTTATTTTAATGTGACTTTAGTTTTGATCATATGGAGAAGTTTATATTTTCTTTTAGGGGCGATTCACACCTATCTTTTTTTATATTCAAGTTGTCTGTACCGTAGTATTTCGTTTTCAAATTCAAATTCAAATTCTTTATTCACAATAAGGCATATATACAAGTACTTTTGCACGTCCAATAAGAAAATTTAAAATTTAATAATAGCTATGTCAGTATAACAATAGAGTTAAGAGCAGTGATGATACAATACAATACACAACAGGAAATAAAATAAAATAAAATAAAGAAAAAAATATACCATAAATAAAATGTAGATAGACACACTAATAATTAAAATGTTACAGACAATATTTGAATCAGTGCAAAAAGGAGAAAGCCAGAGTAGCTATAAATTTGGGGGAGCTTTCTCGAAATGTACTACATATTCATGGCACTCAATAAAAATTCTTGTTCATCATAAAAAGCATTTCCCTTCAAGAACATTCTCACTTTACTCTCAAATCTTTGTTGATCAAGCGATTTAACTGCACCGGGCAAGGCATTGAAGAATTTAATTCCATAGTGGTTAGACCCATCCCTGGCTTGTGCAGTCCTGCTGTGATTAATTGTTAGAAGATTTCTACCCCTGGTGTTATAGTAATGAAAATCAAGATTTTGGGTGTATTCCTCCCGGTGTCTCCTTACATGAACCAGGCATATATAGATGTATAAGGAAGGAAGTGTCATTATACCTAACGATGTGAAAGCCTGCCTACAGCACTGCCTGTATCTCAGTCGTGCAATAACTCTTATGCATCTCCTCTGAACTGCGAAGACCCTTTTAGCATGTGTGGAGTGGCCCCAGCAAAGAAGAGCATATGTCAGATGGCTGGAGACATATGCATAGTATGCATTTAGCAGGACTTTCCCCGATACACACCGCTGCAGATTCCTAAGGATATATGTCCCCTTGTTGACCTTTTTATGACACTGTCACAGTGTTCTGCCCATGTCAATTTAGGATCCAAAGTAACACCAAGAAATCTCACAGACAGGGGCTCGGAGTAAGAATCAAAAGGCCTGAGGCAAAATGTAAGTGTTTGTGTCTTTGTTTCATTTATACAGAGTCTATTGGCCAGGAGCCATTCATGTACACGAGCCTGTAGATCCACCATCCAATCATGCAGTGCTTTTATTTGCTGATGATCATTGGAAGTCCATTGATAATTTTTTGGGGGAATTTTGCTTTATAAAGAAAATATATTTATGCAAGGGGGGGCTATATTTTTTAAAGTAAGGGGCTTTGTCTAATGCGTATTGGGTTATTGCAGGGTTCAATTACCGGGCTACCAGTTCTGCTACCGGGCTACCAGTTCTATTACGTGGCTACAAGTCCTAACTCCGGGCCAGTTCCATCACCAGGTTACAAATCATATCTCCGGGCTTTAGCCGTGTACGACAGCCGATTCTATCGCAGGGCTACAAGCCTTAACACCGTGCTATCGTGTCCTCGGCTAGTTTCACCCTCGGGGCCATCGAGGACCATAGCAGTACCAACAGGTACAGTACCAGAGTTCGACGGATCTAAGGGACATCGTACAAGAGCTTAAGTTTATTTATTCATTTATTTTTCTGTCCGACTGATATAATAGCTCTTATTCCTTTAATATAAATCAGGCATTGACCGCCAAGCTCTAAGATAGCTCTCATTAATTTTATTTTTCATTTATTCACTTGTTTATCTGACCGATTAATATAATCGCTCTGAATTTACTCTTTTTTTTTAATATAAATCAAGCATTGACAGTCGGGCTTTAAGACAGTTTCAATAATTTTATTCTTTTCATTCATTTATCGAGTCCATTGATTTAATTATTGTGGTCATTTAACATTACCTATTATTATTGCTACATATATAATTGGTGCAGCAACCAGCGCACGCATACATATATGTAATTAGCTTAGGTAAAATCAAAGTGATCACTTCGTATTGTAGTATTTAGCGCATTTAGTTGTAAGACTTACAGTACCGAGCGTTAACAACAGAATTGGTCTCCGTACAATCTCCATATTGTACTCTATTTATCAATTACGTTAATGGTCATTTGACATTCCTTTGTCTTTAAAATTGCAAATTTTACTGTAGTATTGTTGCTGTGTTTAAAAAAAAGACTTAGCAGCAAATATATTGTTCCTTAAATTATAGATTGTGTTTTCTGGTTAAGTTAAGATTGAGTACCTAGCCACCCTGCACAACACCAGCGGAGCTTTTTCAGTTTAGTTGGGAAAAACTGGTGGCGCTCTACGACCCCACTACCGGGGCCGGGCATTACTTTGTATTCACTCTTGATATGTTACTTTTGTTTCCGTTTGGGTTAATACAGATTTAAGAACATTAAACTTTTGATTTATTTTCATCAGCTTGCAGAAAAAATGTTGTTCCTAACTCATGCGGAAAGTGTCTTTCCGCACTTGTTAGGAAAATAGCTATTGCATTATCTCTTCAATTAAAGTAAATTAAAAATAGAAACCGAAATTTCTCGACGGAACGTTTCACATTTTTTATCGCTCTATCTTTTATTGTTTCCCAATGATGAACATCGAATCTGTAACACCCTGTATTTATATGAAAGCCTCACCGCTCAATCGAACCACTAATAACTTTAAATATATTAACAAATAGGAAACCAAATACAGTCGGTACTTTCATATTACTCTAAATTCATAGATAAATACGATTTATGAATATGTAGCCCATTTCCTTAATTATAAAAGACTGTTGTTCAAAATATATATCAACTAATAAAAATCATTCAAGCGGGGTAATTGATTTAATTCCATATATTTTACAGTCTGTACTTAATATTGTATGTGTCTTAGAGGTTCAACAAACTTCCGTCAAACAAATTCTGTTTTTTTATTCATGTATTAGTCGCGACGGATGCTAATATATTAATTAAAATTCCGTACAAATACAGTTTTCTCTTAGCATGACCTGCCCAATGTTTTATACCAGTATTTTAGGAGACATGTACCTAATATTATGTAACTGTAACTAGAGACGGGCTGGCCAGTTAGACAATCGGACTTGGAAGCCAGGTTTGCCTGACTTTGAGATTTGTTTTACACATATAATTGTATTGTAATAATAATAAATCATCTGCGCCATATGCTCAATAGTAGCAAATTTTCAAATGCAGTTCGTATGATATTCTGTGTGAATATGGTAATATTTCTATACGAAGGCTAAGTTAGGCATGCTATTGCTAAATAACTCATGATCATAATGGATGCCTCGCTCGAAAAAGGAATTTTCTTGGACCCTATTTTATCTTATATTTTTATTTGCCTTTCTTGGGATTTGGTCCTTTTTAATATCAATAACACATTAAACTAATACATGTATTTAATAACGTGACGTTATAATATTGCAGGACGAAACAATTTCATTAATACATTCACATATCAAAAGGTCATTACATTTAAACATAATGAGTAACTAGAAAAATTTTTGTTTATCCAAATACGTACCTTGAAAATGTATTTGAAAGTTTCGATGTTCTGTGTATTGTTACCAGTGCCTTTTATTATTCTTTTTTTATCATAGCCCATTTAGGGAAGGTTGTTTTGAAAATTAATTATAGCGGTATTGAATGTTAAGGGTGTAGGGGCACATGGACATAATTATTTTACTTTAAATTATATGATATTCTCTATGAGATTATTGTAAATTTGGCTCAAATTTCCCATGTCAGCCATCATTCACTATCATCCTCTTTTTATTTCAATAATTTCCTTTTTGCCAGCTTGTGATAGTTTGATATGTCGGTTTAGAATTTTGGTCTCGTTAGAAATCAAAGTATGCTTAGTATTTTTTTCATGTTTGTTAAGTGCTGTTGTTGCGTTGTTTGTATATTTATGATTTTTCTTGGGTTTAGGGTCATAAATGTAAACATTATTATTTATTTAACGTTTCGCCCTTAGTTTAAGGCATTCTCAAAAATATATTTATTTATAAATAGAAATAACACATTAATCATGTTAAAATACCATTACAGAGCAAAACTATTTCATTAATACATGCACATATCAAAAGGTCATTACACTTAAAAATAATAATTAAGCTAGAGAAAGTTTTGTTTATCCAAATACGCACCTTGAAAATTTATTTGAGAGTTATACATTTACATTTACAGGCCCAGACAACAAAATACAATATTTTACCTATTAAGAGCTTTTATGAGGAGATGAGGAGAAAAATCAGTAACCATCCACGTGAAGTCACAAACAACACCATATTGCGACACAAAAAAAGCAAACGTAACTCCCTTTCGAGGAATACAGTGAAAATATCCCAGTGAAATTATGGATCGGGTCTAGACACAAGCATATTAGACACTAAAAGTAATATCAAAATTATTGCCTGAGACTCAAAATGCGTTCGATAGAGGATCATCTACATGGTATTTAAAAAAACTAGCCTACCGCAACACCAACGCTGTCATCCATATGGCTGACTTTTGAAGAGTGCCCTTGTTAGATTTTCTCCGGATGAAGGCGACAAAAACGCTATGCACAAGCTCACCGGATGTCTCTTTCCACAGCTTAAGCTAGCAAATATCTACAAGCTGACATTATCTCATAAAATTCGGTATAATTTGTCTTATTCCATTACGGTGCACTATGGCAACCCGTTACGAGCAATGACATCATTTGAGGTCCGAACCTACTCATATTTTGTGATTTTTCTCTTCTCAGCTACGCTGCACTGCGACATCGACAGGTATGCCATATACTTCACCCTAATCTTAAATATTAACGCATATCAAGCGGCCTCAAAAGTAAATATTTACAAATTCAATATCGATAACATGGCTATTCAGAGCACTCATCTCTAGCTGGTTGGACAGTACTACTTTACGCTACTTGCAAGGCAAAAATATCAACTCCAAATGGCAATTTGATTTCCGAAATGGCATAGATCCGCAAACAAACTAATAAAATTGAAGACGAATTATTATTCAATTTAGAACCGAAACAATATGGGATTTTATGATGGTATGAACACACAAGTAACTTCTACCATGAATTAGCAACTGTACAAGGTAATATTATTTATCCCTAAGTGACACATTGTGAGTTTATTTTTCATGATTGTTTGATTCTCTTTTAACACTTTAAAAGTACTAGTCAACTTCGGTTCATCTAGGAAAGTTAAAACTTAAGTTAATTAAATGAAGAGAAGCTTGAAACACCAAAGTTAAAATAGAAAGTTCAATAGACCATCTAGGAATTTGGCTAAGGAAGTCCAGTTACCCCCAGAGAATCGATATAAAAAGCTACTACACCCATACAAGGTATGCAATTTATAAAATCAAACTACGAGATCATTCAAGTGCAAATATCAGGCGAGTTCAATGTTAAAGGCAAGCATGTTCTGGAAATAAATTTGGAGCTAAAGCCCTTGAAACCCATCTAATGTCAAATGTTTGCTTTTAGTTGAAGCAAAAGAAATGCGTTCAGATCACTACAACAAGACGTAGATGTAAATTGCTGGATTTTACCCGGAATTGCTTTACTTTGCACTATGATTAATATATAACAACGGTGTCGGTAAATTTGTATGCATCAAAGAGGACGAGCGCTTGCCTCGCTGTTGTTCGTGGAGTCATCCACACGTCCAGACATTTGTAGTTCGCTTTTAACAACGGCTGGAGATTGTGAGAGTGGTTTTGTTTCACCTTTCCCCTAGTAAGCAAGTGATGTTTTGTATTGTGGCATTTTTGCGTAGATTATATATTGTTTATATACATACATATTCATTATTTAGGTAGGTACTTTTCTTTATGCAGCATATTTTTACTTTACTTTTATTAAGTTGAAATCCAGCAGGTATCTAGGATTTTATTTCGAGGGGAGTCTGACCATTTGCGGGATAATAGTCTCTCAGGCCTAGAGCCATAAAAACCCGCCACATAACACGACAAAAGCAGCCGCAACAATTGTCACAGAATCAACGCTATTCATGTTTATTTTCAAATTAAACCTTTCTGGCGAACATTCAGCGTTTCCCTCTTTTTCGATCGGAGTTCGGCAATGCCCGCATGAGTGGATGAAAAAGCGAATTCCGTTTGGCTAGATTCGGTGTGCGGCCCCGGCTTTACGTTTCTGCTACAGGGTAATTCTCTTTCCAATACAATAAAGTACACAGACACAAGTCATTACTCCTGTTACCCAGGAATTACAATTTAGTTACATGGATTTTCCCCGGAATTTCTTGTCGAGCGAACGAGGCTACGGATAGATTAAAAAAACGGCATTTCTCCAAGTCAAAATATGACCGAAGCCATGCAGTTAACCGTTTTAAGCAGTATTTTAAAAAATAGATAGAAATAGCACTATTCCTGTAACAAAATTAAATTCGTAAAAAGATGATTCCATGGACACACCATAATTTTGTCAGTATATGTATGTGGTATAGTCACTATTGCATTGAAAATAGGTAATTTTGACATACATCGAGGTTTATAATATATTTTATTTTATTTTTTATAGAAAGGCTAACCACATCAAAAGTTATCAGGGCCCCAGGGTGTTATTCGGATTAATTTTAATGTGTTGTAACGTTGTAAATGTTACAAAATACAGTAGTGCGATTTTCTCCTTTTACTGGTCGATTTGTGTTATCGATACTCTCGCTACCTTACTTCTCGCGACCTTACTTCGGTATTCCGAGCTGCTCGAAAGGTACATCCGTTTGCAACGCCATTTAACAGATGTGGTATGTATTCTTTTTTGAGAGAATTGTCAGGCCTTCTAGTCTGGACACCCACAGCGTTCAGAAAGAGAAAAGCGACCAATTTGGTATCTAAAACTATCGTGGTTATTTTTGACCATGACCATCCAGTCTAATTACCGTCTGCTTTCGTAGTGGAATTATTCGGCAAACATAATGCCCAGTGTAGTTTCTGAAAATATCGGCCATATCGTTTGATACCGATCAAAATGTTTAACCACTAGTGTGGTTACCCTTCTTATGGAAAAAAGGCTTGTTACATGTTAGTTTATCTATATTGAAAAGAGAAAATTATTGATAATTTAACTAGGGACCTTATGCTACCTTCCGGGAGACCTTCTGTGAGAGGACAGATTGCCTTCCTTTGAGGCTGACGTCTTTGGGCCTTTCTATGCCGACCTAGCGAGTTCCTGTTTTCATAAAGCCGTACCGAGGTATTTTGTCAAGGTGATACGACCACATGGTGGAGACGTACCTTCGCAGGAAACGCCAGTGTCCGCAAATCTACTAGATACAAGTAAAATCTGCTTTCTTTCTTATTACTGACCTTTCGTATATTGTATCTAATATCGTTATATAGCATTTTGATTAATGAATTACCGTTAAACTACTGTAGGTCATTTGCTAGCCTTATCGTATGTATTATCGTTATATATCATTTGGATTAATGAAATATCTTGAAACGACTGTAGGATCTTGCCATTTTGCTTATCGAACTTACCTTTAAAAAGCTGTAGATTATCTGATATCGCGTATATTTCTTCTTTTTTTCTCGAGTGGAGAATTTATTTTGTTAATGTTATAATAATTAATTGATTTATTTTAACTTTAATTAGATTCATCGAATATACCTTTACCTGAATGTAGGTCATCTCTTATCGTATATCATACCTACTGTCGTTTTTAGTTTACCGTAATTGAGTTATTGAAATTATCGTTGGATGGCGATTATTTAATTTTGTCTTTGCTTATCACCGATATAGTATTACCTTAAATGGTAAATATCTCGATGATGCTTTCGTGATTATCTGAATTACGTGTGTATTACACTTAGCGACCTGAACAATAAGGTTTTACTGTAATCAGCTGTATGCCTCATAGCAGTGAACAGGTTTTATTTAGCTGCAATTTGCAACTTTAAGTTTTTGCCTTAAAACCGGAATCGAACTGAGCTCAATTCGTTTTAACCGTAGATACATACCGGCTAGATCTATATATGTTTATATCATTGGCTACTTCATTGTTTTGTATGGTTTTATTAACTTTTTATTGATATAATGATATTATCGTATCGCTGCCATGAGATTCATTTAGATTAATTTTGCTTAATAATCATTTCGTTTTTACCTATAAGTACTTACCGTTTGCATTTTTACGTTTCCTAGACCGTGAGCGCTACTGGTTGCGCTGATGATCTAGGAAACGTAAAAAGGCACACACTCCGTTCCCTAGACAGTGGGCGTAACAGTGAGTGACTGATACTCAAAATAAATACCTGAGAGTAGGAAATAAGTAACACTCGCTACAGGGACGCAACCAACAAAAACTAACCAAAACTAACCCAAGGCATGCCCAAAATGAAGAAAAACTTTTTACGAACATAACATTAAAAAAAATAAAGAAAAAACCCCGACGGGAATCGAACCCGGGCCACCGTATCACAGGCACAAGATCGGACCACTGCACTACCAGAGCAGTTGAAAGCAATTTGCTGGACCCTAAAGACATGGGTAATTCTGCAACATTGTTAACATTTGGGCTAGACTGTCTAGGGAACGGAGTGATTTGCCTCGCCTTACATTTCCTACCTGGTCAGCGCAACCAGTAGCGTTCACGGTGTAGGAAACGTAAAAATGCTTGCGGTTTAGATCTATATATAATTACCTCATTGGTTATCTTATTGATTTAGTATGTCTTTATTAACTTTTTATTGATATAATGATATTATCGCTGCCATGAGATTCATTTAGCTTAGTTTTGTTTAGTACTCACTTCGTTTATAACTGTTGATATTTACCGGCTATATCTATATATGTTTACTTCACCGGTTATCTTATTGATTTTGTATAAAGCTAGTTGAGCAAAATATGTCCTATTTATAGTGTTTCGTGATTGACTGGATTTAGTCAAACCTTTAAGAATTCAATGTTTAAATGAAATTATTCCAGGATAGGAATTGGGCAATATTAATGTTATAAGACCTAGATTAGAACTTAGTATCTAGTTTTGTTTCTTTATAGGCGTTACCATAACTCCAAATTAATATGAGATAAAACTTAATTGTCTTTAAAGTGGCTGTAGAAATTCTTCATTTTTAAATAAATAATTGGGATCACGAAGTTTATTTTGGTAAGTTAGTATCAAACGTACCTTTTATTAATAAACACCTTTGGTTTCTAAATCTCTTAACGTGTAAAAATAATTGATATATTCCTAGTTACAAATGTAGTAGCGCCATCACCTAACTGAAAACACATAGACCCACACCTTTAAATAAAATGAACACCGATGAGTAAAACTAGCATATGCACTGTTGAGCAATTGACAAATCGTGTTACATGGTTAGAGCCCAACGTTTAAGGCAGGTTACAGTGTACGAGTTTTTCTAAAAAGTGTTGTGAATATCTTATAAAAGAGTATTATGTTATCTGAATAAGTAAATGAATTCACCACCATTTATCAACTGCTTATTACAGAAAGAAGAGAAGCAAATAGCCACTATAATATAGTGATATTTGAACCAGTGAATATATTGTGTATCGCGTATGATAACAGTGGATCAACACAAATGAAAAGGGATAAAGATTCTTAAGTACATATATAGCGAGAGGGTGTATTGGTGAATATATGCAAATTATTATTGGACGTTTTAGTATATTACGATACAAGTGTGGTAAGTGTGTAAGTAAAGGTATACTTATTAAGTGTGTGCGTTTTTAGTACGATAATAGTATGGTGCTCTATTGTGTAGGTTTAAACCTTTATGGTAATTAAATTGCTTTTTATGCTTTTTAACATTTATATCTGTTGGTCAATCCATTCAGTGAGCTCTTGGCTCTTGGTTTAGTATTGTGTAACTATTGTCATTTAAAAGAAACATTATTTACGAGTAATTTAATCAATTCTCATCTACGCTATGGTTGCGTTACCTTTACATGCTACAAGAATTTTAATAGTCATATATCTGTTTAACTATTTAAATGCTATTTATTCCGCGTACGTTAAATTTCGTTTTGCGCAAGTTAAGTGGTGTTCTATCATCGTTAGAACCAAGCAGCTTTCAAAGAAATTAACAGGACATTTTGAACCGTTTCTCTAGGAACCGAAGCCCAAAGAACATAGCGAATTTTAAACGTATTTTCGTACATGAGTTTGATACCTTTTGTAAAACTAACTGAGAAAACCAATAGCCGAATTCCATTAATGCGTTAGAAAGAAAACGGTATAAAATAATGTGTTGGCCTAATGCATTAATCTCATGGCACACGGACTATCCGATAAAAAAAACCATTTAAACAATGCAAGTTGATATTTTCTAGCAACCTTTCAATTCACGAGAAACCCTACAACCCAACAAACTTTTTTCTATCTAATATTGCCCAAATATGAGGCGCAACCCTGTACATTGCGTTTTTGATGCTGGTCAAATCACAGTTTTTCAATAATTGTCTCAATTTTTTAAGAGAGCTTTCATACATCTGTTCAGTTGAGCAACTGTTTATCCGAAGAACCATCTGAATCAGCAAAGCTTAATACATCCAAATCAAATTTGGGAGAATAAGATTATCCATATATGACTCAGTGTCTATACGGTTTTGTTAAATCTGTGGATAGGAGACCTTTTTTGTTATTTACATATGTTGACCTTTAGTTACAATAATTAATTTAAATTCGTAGCAGACGAAAAAAAAATATTATTCCGCATATTGTTAGCCCTGAACTTGAACCACTTTCATTTTAAAATCACATTTGTTACAAAATGTGATAAACAAGAATTCAAATTTTGAGATATTTTGATGAAGGGGTGCAAGGAACTTTATAATGTCTACTTATCAAATGAATAGGAGACCACAAATGAGCTGGATATTAAGAAATACGGACAATCCATTAGCATTCAGGATGTCCTCTGATTTTCCGATCTTAAAAGCTAAAAACTTAAGATATCAGAAACTAGCGGCCTCATGTCGCTAGACTAGAGTCAAATTAGTGCGCTATATGCTTTAAGCCTCTTGAAGTGATAGTATTCAAGCGAATAAGTCTTAACGTCAGTCTTGAAGCTTCGTCACTAAGAAGTTAAGACTTAAGTAGCTATTTTAAAAGTAATATCGTGCAGAATTTGATCAAAACTTGGTGAAGATGGATGCAAGTAAGGTGCATATTGGCCTACTGGAAGGGAAGAGTAAAATTGATCTACATGGAAGTATAAGATATGCATTTTGTTCTAGATGCTATAGATGTTGTCGAAGATAAATTAGTGCTAATTTCACCTTTAGGTGAAAGAGCAACAAAAGACCAAAAGAACAAGTATAGAAAGGAGTTAACATCTTTTATCCAGGCTGACAGTAACTGTAAATATGGCACAAAAAACACTGCAGAAAGTGATGAGATTTACAAGCACAAAAGAGGTAAGGTTGGAGTTTCAGAGACTGTATGATGGCAATGTTGAGGACAAGATATTATATGACATGTGCATATAGTTCTTTAGCTACAAGAGATAGCTTGAAGATGACGTTGCGACATATACTAACCCAAACCGAAAAACTTATGGAATCAACTTCAAGCTGAGGTTTCTGAAGAAGAACTAGTAAATCACAGTGGATCACCCATAAGTGCGATCTTCCTGAATTACTGTTGTCTTGCATGGTACTATGGCTACTATCTAACTTAAATGGTACGTTAGACGATTTGACAAATCAATTTTCTTCATACGAGAAGGCTATGTCAAACAAAAATGAGAGAGAATGATACACTGTCAGCTGTACAAAAGACAAAGACAAGAAAATTCGGTGATAACATTTAAGAAATGCAATAATTACAAGACATAATAATAATGAGCACAGAAGGTGACGAAGGTAGCTATTGGTCGATAATGGCGCCATTCCAGGAGTCACATATAGTAACTAAAGCTATTTGTGATACAGTAAGTGCTTTGGGTAAGGGTACCATCATAGTTGAAGTACATGTAAGTAATCAGAAGAAAAGACTAAGACTCTCTAATGTTTGGCTGGCTCCTAGGATTGAGAAGAATTATTCTGTAGTGTCAGCATAAGACAGAAATCCAGACAGCCAGTTTGTTTTCAGTTCAGATAGGTATCTCTAATCTTAGTGTTGGTTGATGCACCAATCTAATTGGAAAAAAAAACAAGAACAATGGTATGTTCAAGTTGGTGGTGAAAAATCCGAACACCACAAAATGACATTCAAGTCAATTCGACGTGCACCGAAAATCTGCTTCATGAAAGGTTGGGTCATCAAAACAAAAGATATGTGAAGAAAGTGTTATCCCGGTAACTTGGAATAAAAGTCAACTTGGATACAGAATTTCGCGAAGGATGCGCTTATGGGAAGTCGCACATTCAAAAATTTGGAACTAGAGAAAGAGCAATGGCAGAAGGAAAACTGACACATGCAAATATTTATGAATCTTGTAAAGCTACACAGGCTGAAAATCGATAACTAGTTCTGTTCAAAGATGATTTTAGCGGATACCGTTATGTTGATTTCATAAAAGGGAAGTCCGAAGTAGCTAAGAAGCTGAAAATCGTTTTGGTTGAGGTGACAGATCTGGGACACTCTGCCAAAGTCCTTTTGATTGATGATTGAGATGAATTTGTTTACAACCAGGTGATTTGATTTTTGGAGAAAAATGGTACAAATCATAGAGCCATGCCACACAAAAGAAGATGGGTATACAGATGAGACAACCGAATGATTACAGAAATTCAAATGTCTCTAATGCATTCAAGTGATGACCTACCTCAATTTTTGTGGGCGGTAATAGTAGCAGCCTACATTCCCAATCGACCAGGCATTTCAAGTGTTGAGGTTTAGGTTAAGAAAAAGCTAAATTTGAAACATCTGAGGATCATGTTATGCCCATTAAGCATTGTTAAAGAAAAAAGGAGAGGAAAGCTATAAAAGGAGTTTTAGCTGGTTAAAATAACGACGATGGGTATCGTATTTGGTCAAGAAAAACCAAGCAATACGATCTCGTAATGTGGTGTTCCATGAGAAAACTGCTTACACTTTCAACGAGTCGATGCAGTCGGTTTTGCCTGAAGAAATACAAGTTTATGCAGAAATATCAGATTACGACCATAAAGAAAAAAGAACAGCACCTGAAGGGGATCCGGCTCATAAAAATGACACAGAAAACATAAAAGATCCCGATTTTTATCATGAAAATATATAATGGAAGAGCTTGTTAGTAGTAAAAGGTTAAGATCAAGAGAAAATTTAAAGAAATCAGAAGATTTGAAGAATATATCATGTCAGTTGCCTCAGAAATACTAAATCCAAAAAACCGGAAAATTACCAGGAAGCTGTTCATGGTGAAGAATTGGTTATTGGCGATGAGGAAAGAATTAGATTCCCTTCTCAAAAATAACACGTGCGTTGTTCTTGATGCGAGAGAGCTATTTTTTGTAAATGGGTGTTTAAGATAAAAAGAAACCCCGATAGAAAAATATAAAGCAAGATTAGTCATTAAAAGCTACTCATAGAATAACAGTATTGATGTCCAGGGAAAAAATCTGATACTTTAAGGGCAGTTTTAAGTATTGCTGCATCGGCATGATGACTTAGTAGGTAAAGCCTCTGTCCATCGTGGCGACACGCCGGGCTTGACCGAGTTCAATTGTCGGCCCGGGCATCATACTTTGTAAAAGTTTGGTTCTCTGTAATTTAGCGGAGCCGCAGGCAAGTGTAAAATGTATCTGCACCAGTCTCCACAGTGGGATCGGATATCTCGTGGGGTTGAAGGGTAAACTCACTCCCTTGCTAATCTATAGATCACTGGCGACTAAAGTTGTGTCGCGACCAAGGGTGGAAGAACCTGCGGTGAGGCGTGGGCCGGGGTTGTACAGACAGCCCAGGCTCGTGCCAAAATCCGAGGGCTAAAAGCCTTTGGGCGGGATACGGCTAGGGTTAAAAGTGATCGAGGACCGTGGTTCGGAACCAACGAAAAACTGTAGGTCCCGTCGAGGGCACAACGGGCCCAATTGGTGGCCTAGGTTCACGGCCCGCTAATGGGCCACCCCTCCTGATCTTTACCCTTTTTTAAGTATTGCTGCGAATGAGAACATGGAGTTTACTCAATTTGGCATGTGTACATGTACAGTATTGCTATGTGGTAAAATCAATGAAAAAGTCTTCATTTAACAACCGGAGGGGTATGGAGATGGAACAAATCATATTAGTCGTCTTCAAAGGAGCCTTTATGGCCTCAAGCAGGTGCCACGCTGTGTTCGAATACTAGATTTGTTAGCTTCTCACAGCTTAGCTTAGACAAACTTAAGTATAAGAAGAGATAACAGATCCGTGTTTTTTCAGAAATACACAAGGAAGAAATGCTATTCATTGGTATTATACGTTGATGATTTGTGTAACAATAATAGCATGAAAGATTTTTTCCTGTATAATGAGCCGAATTCAATAACTATCAGTGTCACTCCTTCATGCAGACAAAAGCCTCTCCCTGATGGGGATTATGAAAACTCTATGAGCTCAACTCAGAAGTTGATGTGATGTTTCACTTATATTATATTATTAATTATTTTTTAATTTATTTAATTTATATTAATTTAACACACTGAATAGTTGCAAGGTGCAAACGACCTGTCACAGTGAGGTAACATTACTGTTTACTACATGTCGCCGATTACAATGCAATCAATTATTATAGACCGTTATTCTATCAACCAAAACAAATCGATGCGGAATATTAAGTTGTGTTTGCATTCCTGCCTCATTGTACTCTTAGAAAATAGATTAACAAGGTTACAGGGAAGTTCAAGCGGTACTACCAGACTAAGGTGAATTATCCCAGTTTAATAAAGAGGCTTATTAGGAATTGTAAGTAAGAAGC
Source organism: Pissodes strobi (assembly GCA_016904865.1). Classification (NCBI taxonomy): domain Eukaryota; kingdom Metazoa; phylum Arthropoda; class Insecta; order Coleoptera; family Curculionidae; genus Pissodes; species Pissodes strobi. The sequence continues at coordinate 171,288 of MU182743.1, forward strand.
ATACACGAACCCTTTGGGTTAGTTTATGGTGTATGGTAAGAAGTTTAATGACTTTCAAATATATGCAACTGCAGGTGCTCTTTCACATAAAGAAAAAAAATATTGGTAATGCATATTGCTTGTCCTAATGTCAATCCAATCACCTGAGGATACTAATCCTAATAAGTAACCATTGTTAGGAATACTATTTTCAATCATACATTGAAAAACGAAGAGAAAAGTTGACAAAGATTATGCCTCTCACAATTTCTGAGCTGCTGCATCGTGTATTGCTACTTTATTACTAAAACTCCAATATCTCGCTCTCTTGGGCCCAAGATTCAGCATCACTCGCTGAAGAGATAATGTCTTTGTAAAAATGTTTTGGCAATTGGCGCCTTCTTCATTCAAGCGACAAAGGGCTCTAGGGGACAAGAAATGAAAGTCGTTTGATTTTAATAAGAAATATTTTTTTGTTAAGATAAAAGATATTTATTATTTATTGGACATATCTTATCAAATTTGCCATATCAGCTTATTAAAAAACAAATTCTTCAAGATTTATTTGTTAAATTTAGAAATGTATTTCAGTTACAATTTTTGCTGCAAGTGTAGAATCTGTTTTTATTGTATTTTTAACTTAATCAATATGCAAAGACAACATATTGATCATGAAACACAGCTAAGAGCCATTGGTGTTATGAACATCCGCAACGTTTGAGAAGCTACAAATTCTACCAAGAGCGCTGTAGGACGGTTGTGACAGTGTTTGGAAGAAACTGGTGATGTGCAGAAAAGTCATAGTGGTTCAACAAGAGCGACACAATCGGTGCATGATCAATTGGTTTGCCTTCAAGCAATAAGGAACCACAAGTTTACTGCCAGCTAACTAAGGACAAACATTCGCGGCATTCATGTCACCGCTGGTTACATGCACGCAATCTTAACGCTAGACGTTACATTAGAGTTCTAATATTATCCCGTGCAAATCACAGAAAGAAATTGGAATCGGCTGAAGAACATCAAATTTTGCAAGAACGAGAATGGGCATGCATTCTTTTCACCAATGCATCGAGGTTTGATTTACGACCTAACAGTGTCGCGCACAAGAGCAATAGCAATAAATTATTGAGCAAGACAACATTGACAATTTGATAAGAAGTATGCCCAATAGATGTCGAGCTTTCATTCACCACAGAGGCGGTCATGCACTGATTTCTTCAGCAACGTGATTAATAACGTGGGCTAAACATGTTACAAGAACTAAATTCGGATAAAAAATCTTTAAATTGTTTCCAGCTTTACCCATGTAAGGAGCAATATCTGGCAAAATAATTAAAAACTTTTCGTGCGGTACAGCATCGGCACGAAAAAAAAATCACCCTGCACAAAACGTGATATTGTCAATGAATTGGCCTTTTCCATTTACTTTGAAAAATACGGCTTAGATAATTTATCCTTAATCATGATATGAACTATGGACCCACCAGAAGAATCAGTGGTTTCATCGAAACAGACAAAAAAATTATTAATTCCTATTTCAGAACAATTTTTTTGAATTAAGCCGAAATATAAGGAATCAGCATTGTTACGTTTTAAAGTTCTATCACTTGAAATGTTAAACTAGCAATACTTCTGAAGAAATGACCTAAAATTATCGTTATATAGTTTCAAGAGAGGTATATTATATTAAAACACCACTAATCTTAGCCATTTTCACTTATTGATAAGATATTTCACCAAAGCAAAAGACGTCTTAGTTAAAAGTAAGTATGCGTTGTTCCATATTCAACATAGTAAAACCAATTAGAAATATTCCGCCAACCTTTTTACCCTCATCATTTACAATTTTGGATATTTCTCGACGTCTCTGTTATTCTCCAGCCATTTGGTCTGGTTTTTTATTATCAGACTATAAAACCATAACATTTTATTAAGATACAACGAGAAGCGCTACAGTAAAGAATGGGAGCCGAAAAATTTTGTTTGAAAACGAAGCTTTAAGCGCATTTTCTCAATGTTTTCAATAAAATAAGAAAACCGTGATTTGCCCAAAAAATGCAAATTATCCAAAATATGCAAAATCAAAAGCATTCAAGTTTGCATAAAGCCTATGGTATAAATTTTCAGAAGAAAATATTGACATATCAAAATATCCCAAGTTGAAATCGTTTGTAAAGGAGGAACGATAACTACAATTCCAACCAAGGCACCTGCTCATGAATGCTGATAGGCATGCTCCTCCATTGACTTATGCGCGCAATGAAATTTGAAAATCTCAAAGTTGTCCTCGATTTGAAAAATAGATTGCTGCATACGTTTATTGTTACATCTATGCAAAAAAGGATGGTATTTATCATTCTGCAAACACATATGAATATCAGACCAAAGGTTGGCACTGCAAATCCTCGTTTATTTCTGTGATATAATGTTTCAAGCAATCTGTGAAGAAAAATGTATGCCGGACATTCATTTCGAAGAACCTTCGCTATTTAATTGGCCACTAAAATGGTCGAAGTTTTAGCCCTCAAAACGTACGGAGGGTGAAACTCTTCGACCGTTACGGAAAGCTGTGTAGCGGATAGGAAGACCAAATAAAATGAAAATGACCCAAATGAAAGCGCCTGCAGTTACGCTGAATGCGAAGGTTCATCTAGTACGTTTAGCATAGAAATTAATTATAAATATACATAGTTAAAATATTTTTGATAATTTATTTCTAAAGATGTAAATTCCCACTTACGTCCCGTCGTCAATAACAACTAATACCTTTTTAGTAAAATCTGCTTAACCCTTTCATAACAATGACATAATAACACACTTACAATTTCTTCGTTTTTACACAGTTTGACAAAATTGGCAGCTGTTACGAACTATTCGCTAGTTTGTATTAAAATTTATGATCATCTTAATTCTATTTGGTTCGAACGTAACATCGAACCGCAATTTATCATTGGTAGTAGATCCCGATTCTTAGGCAGAGGAGAGCAAGAGCTTTTTGTAGCGACCAGCTTTCCATATACCTGTCTTTTCTCTCCACCTTGGCTCTAGTCAT
>MU182743.1:174721-244058 GCA_016904865.1 Pissodes strobi
ATCACCGACCGACATGTAGTAAATGGTAATGTTACAGGAACTTCATTGTGGAAGGTCGTTTACACCTTGTAATAAAATACATGCAGCCCATTAAATTAATTTATATACAAAGTAAGATGTCACAACAGCTGTAGTTGAACTCGGTCGACTGGGCAATGGATTTTAGTAGGTCATAGTTTTCCAACAAACCCGCACAAGCTTTGGTGACTAAAGCTTAACCCGAAAATATATTGCGTCTATAGTATATAATAATGCATCTTCCTTCGAATTGATTAATTTTTAAACTAATACAATTATGAGGAAATATTTTTATACGTAACCCTACCTCCACTGAACGTTCGGCTGTTCTCCTAGCATCCAAACCGATGTACTGGGAAAATTAGGTCTATTAAAATAATTTACAGGAACATTATTCATTTACTATTATACGCAATTTTTTAATAGAAACTATTGATTAATTTGACAAAGCCGTTTATTAATCATTTTTATAAAGGTCACTGTATCCAAATGACACCAGTGATTAAATCTTTATGTGTTACAGGTTACAGATTTCTTTTTAGACTCCCACGTAGAAAAATACTCTAAACTTACAAAATATTAGAGTTTTGGCACAGATAAATCGGCGAACGTGTGCTTAAAGCTCAAAGATCCGCTGCTTGTCCTTGTCTACAGGCTACTTTCTGAGAATATTAATGAAATTTCAGATGGAATGAACGGCATCTCGAAGAAAATATGGTTACTTGATAACCATTAGAAGGCGGGGTTGTACTCTTTTGGTGCTGTTTATCTCACCTCACCGAAATCCATTCCTGTACGTAGACCTCCGTCCTCCGCCATCTTTCGCCATGTTTGTGGGCCTTATGCCACCATAAACGACATCAAACCTGCATGTCTTTTAACATCATCCGTCCATCGAGTGGGTGACATCTTCTAGACCTCCCTCTCTTTAGAAAGAGCCTTCGGCCATCCATAACTTTAGTGACATTTCGGATCTAATAGTTTCCCCTTCGATCTCATAAAGATATTTCAAGCATCTGCCGTTCCATGGCTCTTTGAGTAATTCTAAGTTTATACATGGATTTCTTAGTTAGGGTTCATGTTTGAAGTCCATATGTCAAAACAGGCAAAATGCATTGAGCGAAGTTGTCTTGATCGTTTACGCATTGGTATATTAATGTTTTTAAGTGTGGTTCTGAGGTTGCTGAACACACTCGATGCGAATCTCCTCTTTCTATCATTTCGATGTTCTAATTTTTCCTACCCAAAGCAACTGTGTGACCTAAATATGCATAACTTTTCATGCTTTCTAACTTATTGCTCCTTATTTCAATTGATGGGTTTGTGCTACACATGATTTTGATCTTGGAGATATTCATATCAAGACCAATTTTGGAGCATTCTCTGTCTAGGTCTGTTAGCATTTGTTGAATGTCTTCTGCGTTTTCCGCTATGAGGACGATCTCATCGGCGCCGCGCCGGCGCGACGTATCCTTGATTGTTCAACCTTTCCCCATCAATTGGAGTTGCTTTGTTCCGCCAGTCTAAATTTTTAAAGGCATGTTCTAGCGCCAGCGTGAGTAATTTTGGCGATAACTTATCGTAACTTATACCTCGTTTAATCCTAACCGGATTAGTTTTTTCGTGAAGTTGTATGGTTAAGGTTGCGTTATCGTATATGTACTTCAAGAGTCGTATATCATCTGTAGTCCCTTCTTGCAAGAGTGAATTAAGAAAATCCCAGTGTTCCATTACTTCCATTTGTTTAAAAACCATTTGAACATGTTTTTCCATTTGTTCAAAAACCATTTGAACATGTTTTCAAATCTAGCGATTTAATTCGTATTATATTCATATTCCACGCCACTGTGTATCGCATTCCAAGCATATACATAAAATAGATATATGATTCCAAGCAATGCCCTTTAAAAACTCGCGGCGATACTCTTAGCGTCATCTGTTGTCACAAAGTTTATTCATCATCCAAGGTGACACCGAGATATTTCGGTTTGTCCGTGTATTGTAGTAGATTACCTTCCCATGACTTCCGATTCGTCTTCGGTCGAGAGTGCACGTGTGGGGTATCGGCCATTTTGTTCCAGCTTCATATACATATATGTTAGTTTTGGGGGCTCATGGTGATCTTTCAGGGACCGGGTAGTTTCCCCGAAGAAGATTCGGACGTCCAGCCGGGGGTTGAGCCCCGTGCAAGCATCAGATTTTGTGAACGTCCAGCCGGTGGTGTTCGAACCTTAAAACAAGCCGTGTAAGTACAAGTCTGAGCCCCCAGGAGTACATACTCGACATACTGGAGGCTCTAAAAATAGTACTTCTATCCATTAGGTGTAACTTATCTGGGATGGGTCGCCCCAGCTCTAACTATGCCGGATAGAGGTCTTTTCTGGCTGAATTTGCTCAAGCAAAAGGCCAATAGAGAGTTTACTACTACTACTATTACCTTCCCATCTGACTTGTAGTTTTCTATTTGCGTTTCTGTTGTTTAGATGGAAAGCGCTTACCTGGGTTTTCACCCACTAACGTACAAACACCATTGTCATGGCGTCCAACAAAAGGTTAACACCAGAAATGCCCTTCTAAGGAAACTGGCAGGAAACGAGTGGGGATCCTCTCCAGATACCCTGCAGATGACTGCACAGGCTATATGTTCCTGAACTGCGGAATACGCATGTCCAGTGTGAAACCGTTCATCCCACGCAAAAAAGGTAGATATAGCCCTGAATGAAACGTGCAGGATCATAACGGGATGCATGAAACCTACCCCGCTAAACGTACTACATAGGGCATCGGGTTTTTCAACACCAGCGGAACGACGCGACGTGAAAGTGCAGAATACACCGAAAGATTCAAACCAACTTTCGACGAACGCCATCCCATGCACGACTTGGTCCCGATAGAAGGAAGACTTACGTCCCGACGAAGTTTCCTGAGGCATATCCCAATCGAGCCACCGAAAAACTATCCCTTGAAACAGGAAACACCAACCGGCAGGATGCTCGACCGGAGGACGTAGAGAACCTTAAACAGGATGCGCACCGGTGTGGCTTCCGTGAAGGTAAATAGAATAAGATGAGGACAACTAAGCGAAGACAACAACTTATGCGAATGCGGAGAGCCACAAGACATGACCCACCTTCTCCAGTGCACCAGGTGCCAAAAAAATGTAACCCCGATGACTTGTGGAAGTCTAGCGACGCAGCGACCGACATAGCCCGCTACTGGGCGGAACACTTAAAATGAATTTAGATCCGGACTCGAAAAAGTAGTAAAGTAAAGTAAGTATTCATCATCAGTTTAACTAGAGGCAGAATTGCTTTAAACCATACAATCCACTTATTTGAAAAGACAAGCTCCTACACAAGCTGCTACAAGCAGAAACGCATCCGACCAATCACAGTGGTTCCGACAGCGACTACCGGAAACAGTCAATTTAGCGTCCCTAATATTCCGATCTATAATAATCGAATTTTATAAAGACTATGCCGATTTCGACCAGGTTTGTGTTACAATTCATATTTTAATTTAGACAAACGGTGATGTTAAGTTTTTGTATAACTTCACTAAATTTAATATAATAGTACGGAACTACCGAAGGGATATTTCAGGGGGTAAATTCACGCGCCAAGGGGCCAGGACGCGACCTCATCTTCTTGAAGAGACTTGTTCCTCGACACTCTCCCAAGTAAGTCGCGATAGTCCCCGCTCCCCGTGGTTCTCGGCCATGAAAGTTATTACCTGATTCTCGCACAAGTAAGTCGCTATAGTAAGCGTTCCATGTGGCACTCGGCCATGTAAGTAAACTGATTATTTCACAGTCACTCTCTCAAAAGCCGAAAAGTAAACGGCGTGTTTGGCACTCGGCCTATATTCTATCTGCTTTATTATAATAATAATATAAAGTTTCCCATAAGTGCTATTTCCATTTCTCAGAGTGTAGCCTACCTATGCTTCCCAGCATAGCGTGTTTTATAATCCAATTTGTTGGGTGTATTAAAACCGCATTTCTACAAAAGCATGCCTTTCATGCTCTCTTCTTAAATTGAATTTTTCTCTTACATTTTTCTCAATTCACTCCAACTTGAGTCATTCTTATTTGCAAAAAGTTGAGGCACATTGTATATAGAAGCTAAGGAGAGACTTAGTAAGTGTTTTAAGTGACTTTCCCTTTGTTGGAAGATAAATTGCTCAGCGATTGAACGTTGCTCGTCAATTGGTGAATATATTGTACATAGTAGCTTATTGTGAACATTAAGGTAATATTTATCCTTTTATTATTGCTTGTATATTACTGTATTTCATCTCAGCGTTATCTCAGTTAATCAAGCTCACACTGAGTGGTTCCGTAGGAACTTTCAGAAACATTTAACTGTGTTTAGCTGGAAGGTTGTATATATTTATAACCGTATACTTTGTTAGGATTATAATTGTTTATGCATTTTTTTGTCTTTATAAGTATTGTTATTCTGATATGGTGTGAAGTCGATACCACAGATTACCCAATCGGTGGATAATCTGTGTCCGCACCGTCAGAATTAAATATCTACTTTAAATGTTTGTATTTGTATATTTACGAGGTTTAGGTTGTTTCTAAGTAAAATAACATATTAATATATTCATATAATGCTAAAAATTCTTGTTTTATTTTCAAATTCACTTTAGAACTAGCCCCTATGGTAATTTATACTGCCCATATGCAGTCTCTGTTTGTTTAGAATATCGACCAAGATCGAATCTACAACACCATTGATCGAACCCCACAATGCTAAAAAATATCTCAAAGTTGTATTCAACGGACTTTTCCAGTTGGATTCTCATAGTCAAAAAAATGTTCGCAAGTACTATAACCTTCCCTAAAGGAGACCTGTTTTGTGGGTTCGCATTCATCCATCTTCCGTGGTATTCTGTTCGTCAAAATTTTCGTGAACAGGTTTTACATTTGTGAGAGAAGGCTAATTGGTTCTAGGTTGGCATCTCCAAGCACAACAATTGCGTTATCCCATCTATAGGGTATAGTACCATCATCTATAGTACATCTAGATCTGCAAGTTTTAGAATTTATATTATCTCCTGATGCCTTGTTGTTTTTCATGTTCTGTAGTACGTACTGTATTTCTAGTATGGTTATGCAAGGTATATCTTCTGATATCACATTTATTACTTTCGGTTTTCTGATACCTTTTGCTATATTGTCTTGCATTCTGGTGTCATAGAGATTTTCGTAGAACCTTTCTGTTACTTTTATCATTTCCTTCCAGTCTCTTGTTTCTTCTCCGTCCTCGTTTTTGAGGCTACGGATGTGATGTTTACTACCATGTCTAAGGCTGTTCACTCCCTTGTTTTCTATCAATGTTTCCTTTTCAACTTCATAGTGTCTCCGCAGATCCCTATAATGATTGACTTTTTTGTGACATCGGATGTTTGTAATGGAAATTTAAATATCTTCCAGACCAAGCCTCTTTAGTGTACGATTCAGTTTGGATAGTGTTCTGCTCATGATGCAGAGTTGAATAAACCAAGATTTAATTATTAACGTCTATTTCCATAGTAAAATTAAGTTTAGGGTGGTATTCATTGAAGGTCTCCAAAATATGTTGGGTAATGTTTTTAGGGATTATTGTGTACTTAGAAAAGAATGGCAGATTATATGCTTCTCGTATTGTTCTTGCTTTATAATTAGTTGATGGGACATAGTTCATCCCTAAAATACATCAACATACCATATATTTAAATTGGCATCCACCGATGCTTTAACATTTACAAATTACTGTAACTTTCTTATTTCTCGGCAATCGAATTTTACGTAACCCTCGATTGAAAGTAGTCTTTCATCGGCAATGCAGCGTGGTAGGTTAACTCAATGCAGACACATTATACAACCAGCAATGAATTTAAAAGCAAAAAGATCAATAAAGTAGTAATGCACTTTCTATTCTATTTCCCATGATCTTTATGCATTTAGTTCGTGGTTTTTGCTCTGCGGAAATAATTGAAGTTATATTATCTTCCTGACTTGGATATATATAATAATAAACGTTCTATTTTGTGTCAAATTCTATAGGTTTAAGGCCCGGTTTAATATTGTGCAGGTAAAGCTTCTGTCAGAATTATCTTGATGATAGGGCTAAAATTGGGTTTATCAATATGTGACTTAACATATAATTTTTTTGATATTTTGATTTCATTGATTTGTTTGTGTTCTCGTTGGGGTCAAATTTTAAATTAATAATAAATAAAGGACGTTTTTATGTATATATTTTCCCTGAATCAGATGATTCTTCTCATGAGGAAATTGAAGATTATATCAATATAAGACCCAGAATATTCCACGATCCCCCAAATCATATGAATTATTGGGATGATTATGATTCATTTACTCGATTTGGACTAACGAAGGAATCAGTTCAACTTATTCAATTGAGGAAATACCGTTATCCTACAGAAAGATAAATATGTTTAAAATACTACTGTTTTACAATTAAATACCGGTACCTATTCTATTGTAAACAGCATATTATGAACAAATCTAGTGTTGTTTTTTCAGGAATTTTGCAATAAGCCCACTACAACAACTTTCGCTGTCTACGATATTTCATGATATCTGGAGGAGATCAACTATGTCATATATTGTGAGAAGAGTTACCAGAGCAATTTGTGCCATTAAAAATAATTTTGTTTCATTGCCGACTGAAAGGGAAAAAATATTATCTATCGAGCAAGGGTTTTTTGGCATTGCTGGGTTTCTCCGAGATTTATTGGTTATAGATGGCACACATGTCAAAGTTCAATGTCCAGGCTGAATATTTCCAAAATAGCAAATGTTTTTTTTTCATTCAATGTGACTAGCTTGCGATAACAATTTAAAAATTAGAAGCATTATGGCTCGCAGACTTGGATCGGCCAATTACCAGATTGCATTCGTGAATTCTGCATTACAATTTGATACTGGATTCGCAAATTGTCTGATTATACCAGATAGTGGCCATACAGTAAAAAATTTCTAATGGCAACACTAAATAATCCAACTAGGTAATGTGGGTGAAAGAAGGTATCAGGCATCCTGAATAGGAACCCGAAATTTAATAGAAAGATGCATAGGTGTATGGAAACCGGGCTACATCTATGATGGAAACCAAGAATTCCCTGTTTGGTTCTAGGATTGAAGACAAACATCAAAGTAACTCATGATATCATAGTTGCAACATCAGTATTGTATAACGTAGCAAGAACACAAGGAGAACCTGAAAATGTTGTGGTCAATGAAGAAATTGAGGAACTTATAAATCAACCGATGCCAGGAAATAATGAAATTGATGGACTTAATCATGTCTACAGATATGAGTTAATACAATATTTTCCAACATTTTAATAATTTATTTATTATCATTTGACTTAACATTACTAAAATATTATGCGGTAATTAATATAAAACATATATTATATAGGAAGGTTATAGACATAAAAGTTTTATTTACTTTTCATCATCATATAGCCTCTGTTTCTGTCCACTGCTGGACATAGGCATCCTCAAGGTTTTTCCATCTATTTCTATCTTGTGCTGTTTTAACCCAATTCTTCGCAATTCTTTTGATGTCATCTGTCCACCGGGTGGGAGGTCTACCACGGCTACGCGTGTCACTCTTTGGCCTCCATTCCAGAATCTTCTTTGTCCACCTCGTAATTTTGCCACATGTCCCGTCCATCTCCATTTGAGCTTCGCAATGCGTTCAATAACATCATCTACCCGTGATCTGCTACGTATCTCATCATTTCTTACTATGTCTCTCAGCGTCAGGCCAAGCATTGACCGTTCCATTTTTCTTTGGGTTGTATTTTACTCTTTTACTGATTTTTTTTGTAAGAGTAAGAGTTTCGGCCCCGTATGTGAGAACTGGCTGAACAACCTTCTTTTGATGCTGATGGGCACGACAGATTTAAAGATGTATCTTAATTTGCCGTAGTCAGCCCAGCTCAGGGATATTCTTCTTTGTAACTCACATATCTGGTTATCTCTACTTATTTTTATCTCGTGTGCCAGATATGTATATTTGTATGTGAGTTCAATCTCTTCTTGTCCGATCTTAATGTTGTCACTGGGTATTAGGTTTGTCATCATTTTGGTTTTGGTTTCGTTAATTTTCAGTCCCACCTTTCCTGTTACTGTAATCATTTTTCCAGCATGTCTTTAGATTCTTTTAGGTCATCTATTATCAACACTATGTCATACGCAAAGCGAAGGTTGTTTAAGTATTCTCCGTCAACGCTTATTCCTTTGCTCTCCTAATTCAACGTTCAAGGTACTGTTGAGAATAATTTTGGTGACATTGTGTCGCCTTGCCTTACCTCTCTCGCATTGCTCCAGCGACTTTAAGATAGCTTCGATATTCATCGTGTCGAAAGCTTTGCGACAGTCTACAATGATCAATACCAAGGGTCTGTTGTATTCGATGGTTTTTTCAATTAAGGTCTTCAGACATTGTAGGTGGTCATTTGTACTATACCATGAGCAAAACCCAGCCTGCTCTCGAGGTTGCTAGAAATCGAGTTTTCTTTGCATCCTCTTGGTAAGTATACGTGGATATAATTTATATAGGTGATTAGCAGGCTAATGGGTCTGTAATTCGCAAGGTCAGTGCAATCTCCCTTTTTGTGGAGACTGATCATTATGGCGTTATTCCATTTTTCAGGGATTTCTTGCTTATGTAGCCACAATTTAAATAGTTTCTGTATTTTATATATTAGTTCATGTCCCCCAATTTTGATTGCTTCTGTTGTTACTCGATCTTCTCCTGGAGTTTTGCCCTTTTCCATCTTTCTAAGAGCGTGTTTTATTTCGTCTGTCGTTATATCCGGAATTTCTTCTGAGCCTTGGTTTACTATTTTTGTTGGTACATAACTTTCGTGGTTTACTATCATTTGGTACTGGTATGCGTATAGCTCTCCATAGAACTCTTCAATTATACGCAGTATTTGTTCTCTGTTGTGTGCAATTCTTCCATTTTTGTTTTTTAATTTGAAAATCTGCTCTTTCCGAGTAGATAGTTTTTTCTTTAATACTTTTGTACCTTTGTTTTCTTCTATAGTTCGTATTACTTGTTCATTTTTATGCATCCTCAAATCTTTCTTTATGGCTTTCGATAGATCCTTGTTGCTATGTTCAATTTAATTTGGCTTGTATTTTCCTTCTCTTTTCCATTTTTGGTCTCGTTTCGGGACTTATGTTTCTTTCTTGTTGGTGCTTCGGACATAATTTATCCTGGGCATCTGCGATTGATTCGGTTATTATATTGATGAGGCTGTTAATATCGTCTGTTGGAGGTTTTAGGTTTAGAGAGTCTATCATGTATTGTTCGAATTTGGTTGTCTCTTCTAGTGGGGTCCATGGTTTGTTATTGTCGCTCTCACTAATCGATGGTCACTAGATGTAGCGAATTTGCAACATCTTTGACAATATATCTTTTATCAGTTATAATAAAGTCAATTTCGTTTTGGTGTTACCATCAGGGCCTTGCCACGTCCATCGTCTGTGTGGCTTCTTGTAGAAAAAGCTGTTCATTTGGTACATATTTCTTTCTAATAGGAAATGGAGTAATTTGTCACTGCATGGAGTACCATAGTTGCTCAGTACGGTTACTGATGGTTCTGTTTTTTGTCAAATTTTTGCATTGAAGCCTCCGCTTACAATAGTAAAGTATATTACGTTTTCATCCAGTGCTTTAGACAGGTCCTCATAAAATTCGTCTGATTTTTCTTCATCATGACTTGTAGTTGGTGCATACACTTGAATGATTTTTATGGAACAGCGGGAATTCAAACGTAAGATGATGTATGTCACTTTACTGGAAATTGCTCGCCCCATTAAGATTTTATCTGAGAGCTTTCTATTTAAAAAGAAACCTGATCCTCCAGTGGACTCTGCTTCTGTGCCAGTGTGGTAAAAAGTGTGATCTTAGGATTTCTAATGCTTCGTCGCTTCGCCTTATTTCGCACATTCCATCTACGTCTCATCCGATGGTTTCCGGTTCTTATTCCATTTCTTCAGTCTTCTGATAGTAATAATCTGACGTTATAGGTTGGAACTTTCAATCTGAAAATTTTCTTAGGTGATTTAATCAACGAGTTCTTGCCCCCCTCCCATATTCCGTGGGGCAGACCGACTTAGCGGTGTGGGATTACGAATGTGACATTCGACCCACCTGGAGATTTTTTTTTTCAGAAAACATTGTCCTCATCTTGAGGGTAATTGGCCACGCTGGCCAAATTATGTGGGTTGGCGAGGTGTAAGGGATGTGTGGTGTTTGGGTTAGAATATTCGGTTGGTTAAGGACAAGGTTTTCCCTCGGTGTGGTTTTCAGGGTATAACCAAGGCTCGCGTGGGCAGGGTCACCGAACATCTTTTGTTGTTCGTTGGCAGGGTCGCATCCCTGAAGTAGGTCTATCTCATACCGAGGTCGTTGAGAGTACCTACCCGCTACTCTGATTTACTTTTACTTTTTCCAAAAAAGTTGCTTTTTACAAGGAAGTTCTGCTTTACGCGCATTTTTTGAAAAGTTAGAATTTTATTTCCCACAAATTTTACTCCATATAAAAAATACAAGTTTATATGAAAAAATAAACCTCTGATGCTTTTGCTTTTATTGTTATCAAATTATTACAATTTAGATAAAAAAATTGAACAAAAAACATATCTTAATCATAATGTCCCCTATTAAAACTACTTTTCACAACAGTCTATATTTAGAAAAAACAGTTGTCTTCGGTTTGGCCGATAGGGTTTTAAGATTTAGATAAAGCTATCATTAACTCGGTATTTTTTTCAAGACCTCTCAAAATGCAAATGCATCAATTCTGTAGCTGGATAAAATTCGGCGGTTGCAAATTTATTACATTACGTCCTCTTAAAATAATTATTTATACCGTATCTTCTACTAACTCATTCATTATAATATAATAACGTTCTTTAAAGCGTCGAATTCACTTATTATAAAAAGAATTAATGTAATTCAAGTTCGGTAACACAGAAATATCGCTTCTAAACTTGACATTGATACATCCGACAAGTTCGAGGTAGCTAATTTCGTAAGCAATTTTATGTATGAATATGCAGATCAGTTGGGATATTATTAAGTTCGTTTAGGATGATGAGGATCATACCGGGTGGAAATAGAAATATTTTGCCTCGATTCATGGAATTGAAGTTGTGAAGTACGGAGTTGAGCAAGGAGGAGAGGGCGACAAAGTTGAGGGTTGTGAGAGTTTAGTAATATGTTGGGTATGTCATACCTGAGAAAGCAAAGGCAGAAAACTGACTTGACATGGGCTGGGCTGCCTTTCGCAACTTAATAGAAGTTTTTTTTATAGCAGTGGCACACACACTAAAAGGAGATCCTATGGTGCTCGGCGAGCGGTGTGTGTGCGAAGATGTTGATTGACACGGTTCTTGAATAGTTGTAGGTTGTAATTAGGGGGAAACAGATGTCCTGGGAGTGAGTTCCAAAGTGATGCAGTGCGCCAAACAAAGGAGTTCTTGTAAAGCGATGTTCTTGGTGTTTCCAGTTTTACGACGAACTGGTGCACTCTTGCCGTCTGGCGTGACTGTCTGGCATGCGTTACCATAGGCGGGATGAGGCAGGCTAAATCTTGAGAACATCTGCCGTGAAAGTATCTGTAAAACAGGGACATATCAGCCACATATCTGCGGTGTTCCAGACTATCCAGATTCCGGGTCAACTCCGGGTCGCCGACGAGACGCACAGCTCTCTTCTGAATGGAATCCAGCAGCTTTAGGGTATGCTTTGGTGCGGCACTCCAGATGTGTGAGCAATATTCTTACTTCTTACTTGCGCTTTGTAGAGGAAGATCAACTGTTGCGGTGTATACAGTTTTTAGTTGCGAAATAGCGCACCAAGCTTCTGGGAGGCTGATTTTGCGATGTTAGCAACGTGGTCATGCCAGGACATATTGCTGTCGACCGAGAGACCCAGTAGACCGATTGGCGAGGATGAAGGAATGGTCGATCCTGCTATAATGATGTCAGGGCCCGCATTGCATTGAACTGGACCAAATTTCTGTCGCCCCAAGTTTGAACTTTCTCCAGGTCTTGATTAATTGCTGTAATCTGCTCCTGTCTGCGGTAAAGGTTTTTCTGATCTAAATTGGGAGATAAGGATACTGTCATGTGCAAAACTGTAAACAGGATTATTCGTTTCGGTCAGCAGGTCATTAATATAGATGAGGAACAGAATTGGTGAAAGTATTGCGCCCTGAGGCACGCCCGCGTTAATGGTGAATGTGTCTGTGATGTGTATATCAACTGCAACGTGCAGAGATCTGTTCTTAAGGAAACTGGTAAGCCAGCTGCAGAGAGAGGCTGGCAGTCCGAAGGACGGCGTCGGCAGTTTGTTGAGAAATCTGTCATGCTAAACTCTGTCGAATGTCCTCGAAATATCCAACGCAATCGTTCGAGACCCTCCGTAGTTCTCAATAGCCCTACTCCATATATGAGTGACATAGGCCAATATATCTCCTGTCGATCTCTCTTCGCGACAGGCGTATTTATTAACGCTGATTATTCTGTTGTTCTCGAGGTACTTGAGTAGTTGCTGATTGACTACACGTTCCATGCCTTTTCCTTTTGAGATTATTGGAAGCAAGGCAATTGGGCGATAGTTTGAGGGCGTGGTTTTCTTGCCTTTTTTTGGAACAGATTGCACTTTCCAAGAAGATGGGTAAATCTCTTTTCGGTAAGACAGAGAAATAAGCCTGGAAAAAACGGGTGTTAGTTCGTTGGCGCAATTCTTTAACACGATGGCAGGTATTCCGTCCGGTCCTGATGCATTTTACGTATCTAGTTCTTTAAGGATTTTACGAATATCACGGTGATGAAACTTGACTTCTGCCATGGTATGTTGATGTTCGATATGGTGGGGAGAGCCTTGCCTTGGGGGACGTTTAAGGTAGAGTGCGTGTATTGAAATCTGGCATTCATATATGTCTCAAGACGAAGGGTTAAAACCTCTTTGGTAAAATGATTTTGGATATTTTATAACATTTTTGAGAGCATATGGGTTAAAATAATTAAGTTATCTACGATTTTTTCAGGTCGTCGATATATTTGTGGTCCACGCTTGAATAAGATTTAGCTCAGAGACAACAATCTTAGCTTTATTAAAGGCGCTAATTTAATATTCAAAAGTGTGTTAAAGGCAAGGGATTATACACATGAATACGGAAAATCTGGAAAATTGCTTTATAACTCTGCCAGTGCTGAATCATCCACCAATGTTTATAATAATCATGGACAATCCAAGCTACCATTCTGGTCTATCAGAATAAATCCTAAGAAAATCCTGGATCAAGATCAAGCAGAGACCAATCGGCTGGTTAAAGAAAAATAACATTAACTTTTCAGAAAAAGCCATGTACGTAACGACTGCTCTAGTGAAAAAAAACTTCTTGATAATAAATATTAATGGATCAATTGTGGATTTATTTATTATTTTGTATATGCACTTCTGATATCCTTTGTCAATTATAAATATTTGCAGATGACACCCAAATATATTTTTGCTTTGATGTCGAAGATGGTGCTGAAGCAGAAAACTTTATTAATCAAAGCCTAATAACTAAGATGATAATCTAAAAGTAAACCCCACAAAATGTTGGCTAAAGATATTCGGTCACAAAGACAAATCAAATTTAATTTATTTAAAAATGACCTGTATATTTATATCTACGGTGTTATATTGACATTTTTAACTTTGCTCAATATCTGTGAGTAATTTTGGACAACCAGCTTGGATTCTTGGATTCAGAGAACACGTTAAAAATTATTCAGAAGTCTTAGTTACCTAAGACTAATATTTACTTCTCAATATCTACCAACCCACTTCTAGAAGTATTGCTACATATCCAGGCAATATTGAAGATGTTGTTTCACTGGCAAATTTATGTTGTGATCATCTAATAGTAGTAAATTGAACTAAGTAATAATTAATTATAACATGGTCCTAATTAGTCGCAAAGTATTGTAACGAGCGCTGGAGAATAGAAAACCAATATATAAGTCTGGTCACTATATCAGCTCCATAAGAATTTATTGATGGTAATCATACTTTTTTTTATTAATATCACCGACTCACTCGGTACATAAGCCCAGGGATTCTTGTTTTCGAATATACAGTTCAACGGCCTTGGAGGAATCAAAAGAAATGATCAGAACCTGTTTCTTTTTTTAAGTTGTTAAAGAGTCTTATGTAAGTGGCTTGGCTTATATTACATGCATGAATCGACGATCTTGAATAAATATTCTTTTTTATTACAGCTCTTGGAATTGGAAGTTCTTTTGATGATGAGCTTGGGTCAAGACATAAAGGAAGTTAATGGGCCTCGCAGTATAAATATTACCATTTGGGGAACAAAAGTTTTTAAACTATCCATAAGATTTTAGCTCTACTATTAAATGATAATTGAATTTCTTCATGATCTCAAAAATCAAATCAAATAGCAGCAATTCTAAGATATCATAAACTTATATTGCATATACTTCTATGTAACTAATTAATATAAAACGTGTTCCTACTTAAGTAAATCTTGTAAAGTGACAAAAAAATAAACGTTATGTACTTCTTTAATAATTTATTGCTGTAAATAGTAAATAATAATAAAAGTAGTTGAAAAACTGTGTAATATCCTCCACCAAATACCAACACCATAACCGGAAATTCTCACCTTGCTTGGCACTAATACCGCTGGTAATACTGCCTTGAGGGGATAGGAGCAAGGTACTCACATCCCCTAGATCGGCAGTGCTGGGGTGCAAGGGGGGTGGTTGAATATGTATTGGAGTTAGCTGTAACTGAGAAGGAGGAGGAGGAGAGTCCCCGGCTGAGGGTGATTCTACTGAGCCTGGGTCGCTAAATCCTCCCTGAGAAAAAGAAAATATTTCTTTTAAGCTCTATAAATACCATTGTATCAATGTTTTAAAATCCGTTTACCCGAGTGGGTTGTGATATGTCCTAATTAAGTGTTTGAAAAAGAGAAACATGAGATGAAATACAGAACGTTGTTTTATATTTAGGTTTGATGTCGATTTAAGCTAAACAGGTAAAATAAAAGTGTAATTAGGTTATCCAAACCACTAGAAAGATAATTTAAAACCATATGCTAATGATAACTATAGCATATGATCTAGTAAAATAGTATATTACATAACAACTGTTGAAAGTATCAGTTTTCAAACGTTATTAAGCGCGTTTTGGGTTTAAAGCCACGATTATTGAGCCATTTTATCTTTATGAAAATCTCCCTTGAAGGGTTCGCGTTAACATTGGTCTATATCCCAGAATCCAGACAACAATATGGCACTTCTTTAAAATGTATAAAAGTTTTCATATAAGTTGTAGAATAAGAAGTTATGTTAAGCTTGTACCAGTTATTAAGACACTTACTTATAAGAAATTAGATTTTCTATAATTGTAATCAAATTATAAAATTCTCATACTTTTTAAATATACAATATTCCTTGAAAGAGAATAAAAATAATATTTGATTTTATTTACATGACCAATTTGTCAGATTTTTGAGACACCCTGCATGTTCACAACAAATTTCCCACAGAGAGAGTCATATACTTTATCTCTCTTGCGAGATGAAAATTTTCAAGCGTGTCGTGACGCGGCCTTCAAAAATCACTTTCGTGCAGCCAAAGAAGTATTCACTTTAAAACTGAATTGTAAAAGCATGGAAAGTAATCTGAAAGATACCAGTGCAATGTTTATGAACGTACTTTGTAACAGGAATTTAAGAAATGTGTACTCTGTATCCTTCTACTGAACGTACCCTGGTGAAGTCTACGTGAAGTCCAAGTATAAAGTAACACAAGACTATACGTACACACCCATTCTCTGAAATCAACCATGAAACTATGATATTATGATTTATGAAAGCTTCGTGTAGTGTGTAGCATATCGACATATATTTTACTTCACGCATAGCCCTCTGCTCGCTTCGCTCGCTCTGGGGTTCAACTAACCAAAACTAACTCAAATGAAACCAAATTTTTATCATCAAAAAAGCTTGTACTGCGTGTAGTATTTTCGGTCCAATGAGTCCAGTGGGTCTGGTGGAGCCATTCGATTCCCGTCAGTAGTGAGACTTTTTTCTATTTTCTTAAAGGTTATGTTTTAGGCGACCAGCTATTTTGATTTAATGAGAACTATACTGTTTTTGAGAGCTTTTGAAGGTTGTTCTGGTTTTTAAACATACAACGCAGTTCATACAAAAAATTGCATTAATTTGGAATTTTAACGACTTTTGGGTAAAAATTGGTTGTGGCACCCTCAAAATTAGCCTTCGCCGGGTATCGCTAATCACATCACCCCCCCCCCCCCCCCCCCCCCCCCCCCCCCCCCCCCCCCCCCCCCCCCCCCTATATAACTAAGAGTTAAAATCCGCCCTCAGTTCTGGTTTTAATTTCGGAATAGTTGGTCACCTTAGTTATGTTTGTTTCTTTTTTAAAATTTGGGTTAGTTTCGGTTAGTTTTGTTTGGTTGCACCCCGGAACGAGCGAAGGTTTATAAAGATTTCACTTCTACCGTGTGTGAACTGCATACATGATTTTTTTGGATATAATTACTTACCTATTTAGATACCTGCTCCTACCGGGAGATAAACGTTTGTCAGTCTAATTTACTGAATCATCTTTATATTTGAGCTGTAATATATGTACAGTGTGTCCAAAAAAGTATGCAACATATGGGAAACTTTTTTATTATTGGTTTCTCAGAAAATTTTATTCTTGATAAAAGTTGGTGCTTGCCCTAAGACAGTAAATGAGTATTTCAAATTTTCCGTACTGCTTTTAGTGCGGGCGCAAATGTCATTTTTCCGAAATCGCGTCAAGAGTAAAGTACCTTAATTTATAAAGATACAGCAAAATCTTATAAGGAAAAGTTCTTCCAAATGAAAAAAGTAATCTAAATATGAAATTTGAGTTAAGTACATCAACTTTTAATTTTTCTTCTTTTTTTCTCGATTTTTTCTTATACGTCACGCCACTGGCGAATGTTTTGTTCTTTTGTTATTAGTATACTTGCCAAGTAACTTCAAAATTTATTTAAGATAGAAATTAGTTACATAGTTGCATAATGTTGTAGTTTTTCCAGAGATAATAGCCAGTTTAAGTATCACTGTGTTGCAAACACATTTAAACACTTTTGATTCAAAATTTTTTCCACTCAAAATCAGGAATAGACCCAACTGTTTTTATTTCATGTAAAACAACTAATAATTTATTTATCTTTTGCAACCGATGAGTAAAATATGCCCAAGTATCTTAAAAAGCCATATAAAATATTTGGTCTCGAAGAGTAGGCCATGCATTTGGAATAAAAACAAATAAATAGCAATAATTTTACTTCGCTCTGACATATGAAATTAATTATTATTGAGTCAGTCATTCCAATTGTATTTTGTAATAATTATTGTGGACAATTATTTGGACCAAAATTGTTTAAATTTGTTTGCAACACATTGATACCTAAACTGGCTTCTATCTCTGTAAAAACTGAAACATTAACATTATGCAACTATGTAACTAATGTCTACTTTAAATAAATTTTGAAGTTGCTTGGCAAGTACACTAATAACAAAAGAACAAAGCATACACCGATGGCGTAACGTTTGAGAAAAAAATCGACAAAAAAAGGGAAATTAAAATTTGATGTACTTAACTCAAATTTCATATTTAGATTACTTTTTTAATTTGGAAGAACTTTTCTTTATAAGATTTTGCTGTATCTTTATAAATTAAGGTACTTTACCCTTGACGCGATTTCGGAAAAAAGACGTTTGCGTCCGCACTAAAAGCAGTACGTAAAATTTGGAAAACTCGTTTACTGTTTTAGGGCAAGCACCAACTTTTATGAAGAATAACATTTTTTGAGAATCCAATAATAAAGAAGTTTCCCATATGTTGCATACTTTTTTGGACACACTATATAGTTTTTTAATTATGTTTACTAAATTTGAAAATGACTAGATACTGGACAATTAAAACTTATAATCTCTCATAAAAAAGAAAATAAGTAGGAAAAACGTATAATTTCTAGCCTAAATTAAATATTCTGCATGCACTAACCCAAACTAACCACCCCCCCCCCCCCCCCCCCACCCCATTTTAACCTTGTCACATTCTGACGTCCTAGTGCATTTATAAATAATTGCTTCTTTCTCATTTTCATTTTAATTCATTCGACAATTTTCCTCTGAGTTTCTTCAATATTGTTACTTCTTTCTCTATAGACTGTATTTTTCAAATGGGTGGGGTGTTAGATCTGAGGAGTTCGCGGGACAGTTTATTGTTCCATATCTAACCATTCACACTTGATAACTAACCCCCCTCCGATTAGAGGCGGGAATTTTTTGGTAGATTGGCCCGAAGAGAGGATCAAGCATCCTCTGAAAAATTGGATGATAGCAAGCTTAGTGTTCTTCTTATTAATATTCAGTCCTTAAGACACAAAACAGATGAATTATTTCTGTTATTAGAAGAGCTTAATTTTTCCAGAAATCATTGCCATAACTGAACATTTGTTAAATGTTGATGAGCCTGTGTTTGTCAAAAATTATACTACAAAAACTAGATTTATTAGAAGTAAGTTATCTCATGGAGGTACTATGATAATGTCTACTAACAACGACTTTTCGGCAGTAACTAGTTCGATAATTTGTTGTCTGAGAAAGTATTCAATTTTTCCATCGTCTATCATAATGCCTATGACCTCTATCTTGTTTGTATTTACAGAACATCTGACGCTGACACGCATATATTCAGTCAAAGATTACTGAGCTTGCTTGAGTCCTTGCCTTTAAAAAGCAATCAATTTTGTGTGGCAACGTTAATATTGACTTTTCCAGTGTGTGTGCTGCTCAAGAGTCTTTTCGGTTCATTTTCGACTCTTTTGGTATGTATAATCATGCATATTAAATCACCAACTAGAATAACTATAACTAGTTCTAGTACTATAGACTATGTCGTGTCATCTTTTGATCCAGAATTCGATGACTGTGCTGTCTTTAACTCGGGTTTCTCTGATCATGAGGCAGTGTTAACAGAATTTTCGGTAAAATCCAAATGCAAAATTGCTTCACAGAAATTTTGCCATATTTTTTCGGATAAAAATTTTCTAAATTTCAAGTACCTATGTCTAACCTAACCTGACTGGGTTGTCCTCTTTGATGATGTCGATATCGAATTTTCTAGATTTCTAAAAACTTTATCTACTCTGGCGTTCAAATCCTTTTCTCTTAGGCCTATCAAAATTAAACAACATTAACCCTGGTCAACTAAAGGCTTACGCACATCTGCAAAGAACATGCGTTCATTATCTCACCTAAAAAATTACTCGGACAACGTCTTCTTCCATAATTACGTGAAACTTTACAGAAAAGTCTATCATAAGACAATAAAAGCTGCCAAGGACATTTATTATAATGAGAGGCTGGCTAAACCCTATAACGTTGCTAAAGAATCCTGGTCTATTGTGAATGACTTCAGGAATAAAACTTCTTCGTCTAACACAGTCGCTAATTCACTTGAGAGAGAACCTAAACAATTACTTTGTAAATTTGGCCAAAGATTTAATGACCACCATAACTCCTTCTCATGATCCACTTTCATATATCTCTAATGCTAATGTGAATTTACACCATTTCTTCTTTACGCCTGCGCCTGTAATACTTGCTGAGCTTCGCAGTACAATTAAAGACGTTAAAGACAAATCCTCATCTAGAACTGATGGGCTTACTCTGAAAATTTTCTTAAACCTACCAGAATGCACATTAAACTATCTTACTACTTTAATTAACAAGTCATTCCAAAATGGGGTTTTTCCAAACTGTCTTAAGACGGCAATAATTATTCGTTTGAATAAAAAAGGAGATAAGGACCAAGCTTCGAACTATCGCCCAATTTGCACTCCTTCCCACATTATAAACGACCAAAAGGCTCTCTAAATATAAAATACTTACTACCCATCAATTTGGATTTTTAAGTAACAAATGCACAAATGATGCTATGTTTTCCCTCTTTAATTATGTATACTCCAACCTGAACAACCATCACTCTACAGCAACAGTTTTCTGTGATTTCTCTAAAGCTTTCGATTGTGCTAATCATAATATCTTAATTAACAAATTGCAGTACTACGGATTCAGAGCAGTGCCTCTAGAATGGTTTAAGTCGTATCTTAACAAGAGAAGTCAGCTTGTGAGGGTGAATACGTCGATGTCTTCTTGCAAGCCAATAGATTGTGGAGTACGCCAGAGTTCAGTACTAGACCATATTTTGTGTCTGCTGTTTATTAACGGCATTACTTATCTGAGCATTAGCGGTAAAGTCTGCCTCTTTGCGCACGATACTAGTTTCACTTGGAGCAACCCGGATATTACGGCGTTTCACAGAACTGTATCTAGTGACTTAATCACCATTTAATGGTGCGATTTTAATCTCCCGTGCCTCACCGTTTATAAAACTAAAGTTTTGTCATATAAAAGTATGTTGCAATCTGTTGTGCGTAATAACACCACTATTGTCGTAATTGCGCAAATTATTTATTTGCCGATCCAATTGTTTACGTAGATCCGCTAGACCTCTTCCACCTACATGTCTTGGCAAGGTTATTCGCTCCGCAGCGCTTCTCAGATGGTGTTTGTGTGCTCTTGTAAGTAAGATTCTTGTTTTCCGCTGGAGATTTTCAATTTCAATGTCAGTGCCGGTCCATTCTACCAATCCAAACGAGTATCCAAAAACTGAGACGGCATAAGTATTGATAGCCTTGCAGAAATTTGTGCTGTTAAGTTGAGTTTTTGCCAAACGTTTTATCCTTCTAGTAAATTCTTCTGTTAATTCAGCCTTCATTGCGCCAATATTATTATTATTATTATTATTATTATTATTATTATTATTATTATTGTTGTATTATTATTATTATGAAGAAATTCTCTTATTGCCAGAATAATATGGGTAGATGTTCCTTCTTGTTGCCAAATTATATTTTGCTGAATTTGAAGTGTTCAATTTCATTTTCCAAAAGTTCCAGCTATTTTAACCCATTTAGGTGTCATGGATAAGAACCGAACCTGAGACATATGCATCAAAATGCCGGCCGCACCAAAGTTCTATTCAGAAATGCACTTGAGAAGCAATGGGCTCAACAGCTTGTGGATTTTCATCTGACCAAATATGATAGTTTTTTCTATTATAAATGGTAAATATAGTCTCATCGGCCTACAAAATTATATTGAAATAATTTAGATCTTGAACTTCCTCTTGCAACTAGAACAAATTCATGTCTCCAACCTAAGACCTTATGCTCCAAAATGCCGCACTAGATTTGCATTAAAAAATATCCTTGAGAAACAATGGACTAAACAGCTTTTGTATGGAAGTTTTTCTATTACAAATATGGGCAGTGATAGTGGTAAATATCGCCTTATCGGTCTACAAAATTGTATTGGAATAATTTGGTTCTTGACTAAAACTTCCTCTTGTAATTGGAATAAATTCATGTCTTCTACCTAAGATCTGCTGCCCTAAACTTGTATTGAGAAATATTCTTAAAAATGAATCGGCTCAACTGCTTTTGGATTTTCATCGGACCAAATATAACAGTTGTTCCTATTATAAATATCAGCAGTGATAAATATCACCTTATCGGTCCACAAACTTGTATTGAAATAATTCGAATCTTGATTCAAGCTTCCTCTTATAATTGAAACAAATGCATGCAGGGTCGGATTTACCACTAGGCACACTAGGCAATTGCCTAGGGGCGCCAAACCTCAAAGGGGCGCCGACGTTAGCCAGCGTTTTGGCTTTTTAATTAATTGTAACCTGGGAAAACCGGAAAACAGAAAAAGATAAATTTACCTGAATTTAATTTAAATTGTTTTTTTTTTTTAATAATATTTAAATAATTATTTCTTATTTTATTTGTATAAAGTATAATTTGATTGCATTATTTGCTAATAACAAGGATAATACGTCAAAATAGCGCATAAAATGTTCACATATTCGCGTTCGCGTACAGATTTGCCTAACGCTGAGGCGTTAGGCAAATCCCGCTGAGGCTGAGGCCTAATATAGCAATCCTTATTAGTTAACAAATCTTGTGAATCCAACTATATCCAAAAATAGCTTTGAAAAACCGGTAACAAAAGCTGAGGCCACGGAACTACTTAAGGATTTCAATTCATTAGAAATTGGAATTTTAACTGCATCTTGGTCCGACGCGACATGTTGGATAAATGTCGTCAAGCCAGCAAATCACTCCAAACTGTTGATACAGATTTATCTACCGCTATAAAAATCTATAGGTCATTAATAGGGTACTTTCGATCTATTAGAGATAACTATAATTTTTATGAAGAGCGGGGAAAGAAGAAAATTACAAAAAAGACCAAGAAAGAGAAAACAAGAACAATACAATTTGTGAAGGCGGTGGCGTAGATGTCACGTTTGATGGAAAAGTGATCTTAGGATTAACGTTTATAATAATATTCTGGACTTCTTGAATCAAGAACCTATAAACGTCGAGTCTAAGTATATAACGAAACAGAAAAAAAATTTGGGTTTTAAAGTAATATAAAAACCATGAATGATGCGGAGATCCGCGCTAATTCAAAAATATTGCAAAATAATTTATGTTCCCATGATTTAGATGAACCATTCATTGAGGAGACCCTCCAATTTATATATTTTATTAAAGAGTTTGACGATATCAGCAATATCAAGCACTATCTTAAATTTATTAGATACAAAAACTTGGTAACTATGTTTCCAAATATCGAGATAGTGTCAAGAATTTTGTTTAACACTACCAGTTAAAAATACGTCAGGACTAAGATCATTATCGACACTAAATCGAACAAAAACGTACTTACGGAACTCGGTTGGCTAAGAAATTCTAACCAACTTGGCGGTTCTTTCTATTAGCAGTGACATTACTAACAAAGTTGATTTCCAAGAAATAATATGGGAGTTTGCCAAAAAAAAAGAGTCGAAAAAGAATATAAAATATTTCTTGTTCAAGTTTTTTTTTAATGAACTGTTATCCATTTGATTTTTTATTTGTATTAAGAGTATTATTATTAGTATATTTATAATGCAGTACCACACCTATTTTTACGTTACGTTGGCAAGCAATGTTTTAAATAAAAATTATGTGCAATTTTTTTTGCTTTACGATAATACCTTAACCTTATTTCTTGTTTTATACCGATAAGAAAATTGTGGGGGGGCGCTTGGAAAAAAGTGCCTAGGGGCGCTTTTATTGTAAATCCGGCACTGAATGCATGTCTTCTTCTTTTCTGTCGTTTTATTGTTGTACTGGCCTAATTTTAAAATTGTGGTATTCGTATTCATTTAAAGTTCTCTGAACTATTCCATAACTAACTTTCTTGTTCCGTGGTCCATACCTTATACCTCAGGCAGTCTCTAACAGGTTTTCTTGAAAATTAAGCAATATAATAAGATTCATTTCTTTGTTTCGTCCTTTTAGAGATGCTGTTCCTTGCAATAGCTTCCTAGTATTAATTATTATAGTTGGTAATATAGTGCTCTACGACCATTCTGATCATTTTCCCTATATTTTTCTCCTGTTCTTGCAAGAATATTAAGATTCTTGAAACCATTTTCAACCTTTCAACAATGGAATTGCTTATTTTGTCAAATATTAGCAAAAAATAAAGATGAATCAGTAAATCAGACTTTCAAACATTTGAAAAATAAGCCTTTACCTCCAAGTCAGTGGCCTCAAGTATCTAAATAGGTAAGCAATACATCGAAATAATCATATTATTACGTTATTCTAAAACCTTCAATATTTCCAAAACCGTTCTGATACCTGATATACAGGGTGTTATTTAAGTAAGAGGCCAAACTTCAGGAGGTAACTCGTTGAGTGATTTTAAGACAAAAAGTTTATATAAACATGGGTCCGGAAATGCATTGTTTCCAAGATACAGGGTGTCAAACCTTATATAAATATTTTTTTGTGTAGAAATCTTAATAAACTCTTAGTCGATTCTGTTAAAATTTGGCAGTAGTATTTTCTGTAGAATAGCTCTTTACTGAACCTACAGCATGACTCTTTTAACATGCATCGCAAACTGAAACAAGTAGCAGGAATATTTAAAAGGAAACCACCAGTCTTAGTAGATACGAACAATAAACCAATAATTGAGGAAGAACAAACGCAGGCTGTCCAGGAAGATTACGTGACAAAGCTGTTTGAGGACGAAAGATCTAACACACCTACAACATATATGAACCCAACGACATAGGCCCACTTATATCGAAAACAGAGGTCACACATGCTATTAATAATCTTGGGAAGAA
The DNA here is from genome assembly GCA_016904865.1 of Pissodes strobi. Lineage (NCBI taxonomy): Eukaryota > Metazoa > Arthropoda > Insecta > Coleoptera > Curculionidae > Pissodes > Pissodes strobi. The sequence continues at coordinate 199,134 of MU182743.1, forward strand.
TAATAAAGTAGTCGGCCCAGACAATGTACCTATCGAATTAATAAAACTCATCAATGATGATAACATTAAACACATTGTAGAACTTTTTAACAAAATATAAACTAGTGTAAGTCACCCCGATGATTGGCTAAAGTCCAATACCTCAAAAGCAACACTCAAAAAGATGTGAGGAATACAGATTAATTAGCATGATGAGTCACCTGTTGAGGACCTTCCTCAGAGTGATACATGCGAGAATAAGAACGAGATGCGAACTCGATTTTGATAGAACGCAGTTTGGTTTTATACTTGGCTTTGGGACCAGAGAGGCCTTGTTCTCTCTCTCTCTCTCATTGTACTACTACAGAAGTGCAAAGATCAATGCAACGACGTATTTGCCTGTCTTGTTGACTACGAAATGGCGTTCGATCGTGTTCAACATGTAAAACTCATTGAAGCATTGCAGAGAGAGGGAATTGATCAGAGAGATCTCCAAATCATAAGGAACCTGTACTGGAATCAGACGGTAAATATACAAGTCGACGGGAAATCGAGCAACAATGTGGAGATATGTCGGGGTGTAGGCCAGGGCTGCATATTGTGTCCTCTTTTATTATTCAATTTGTGTTCGGATATTATTTTCAATAAAGCATTGGAGACTGACATTGGTATTAAGCTCAATGCACTTCCTATAAACAACTTGAGATATGCAGATGATACGGATATTATGGCGGAAAGCATAGAGAAGCTCCAACAACTTTTAAACAGCAGCGTGGCGAACGCCAGCAGGGTAATGGGACTGAACATAAATGCAACGAAAACCAAATTCATGGTAATCAGGCGGACACTGGGGCTGAATGGAGAACAGATGGAGAGAGTCAGAAAATTCAAATACCTAGGCTCTCTTATTATAATACGCAACCTAGATCTTGACGTAGAAATTAAAAGTCGGATTGAGATAGCACGCTCTACATCTGTGCGATGAAGCCACTATTTTGTAATAGTGGCTTAAATATGACTCTCCGACAACGAATGATTAAATGCTATGTTTGGCCTATTCTTCTATACGGAGTTGAATCCTGGACACTAAAGATCAATACGTTGAATCGCTTGGAAGCATTTGAGTTGTGGATACTGCGACGGATTCTAAAAATTCCCTGGACTGCAAGAATGACCAACTACGAGATTTTAAGAAGAGTGCGGACAGATCGAGACCTCATCATAGTAGTAAAACGTAGCAAGGTGGCGTATCTGGGACACCTGATGCGTGGCGAAAAATACTCCTCAGAATTATAATGGAAAGCAAGATAAATGGTCGACGAGGAGTGGGCAGAAAGCAGATGTCCTGGTTGCCTAACATTCGCGACTGAACTGGTGTCCGAGCTGCAGAAAAACTCTTCAGACTGGCCGAAGACAGAGATTCGTTTTCCTAAGTGGTTGCCAACGTCAGATAAGGGCACTCGAAGAAGAAGAAGCCCCTACTAAATGATTATTAAAATTTTTAGTCCTATTTAGATTAATTATTATTAACCCCAGTGGCGTCCCGGAAGTCGATCTCCTGAATACTTTTGATAAAAATGTAAGCCACTCACTTTTTAAAAACTCTATATGTTTTAAAATTTTACATCTAAAAATACAACTTACCATCCCCTATTTTTTTTTCCTAAAAAGTAAGCAAGATACAAAAATAATTCAAGGGATAAAAAGTTGTATTTTTAGTTCCATAATCCGAAATAAACACAAAAATTAGAAAAAAAGTCAGTGTCGTTTTTTTTTCAACTTGAACACCATGTAATTTGGAAACAATGCATTTCCGGACCTATGTTTATATAAACTTTTCGTCTTAAAATCACTCAAAGAGTTATCTCCTGAAGTTTGGCCAGACTTTAATGATGATAATGATTTTGAATTATCTAAATCCAAAATCATCAACATTTATGATATACTACTTTAGAAAACAAAGTTGACATGTGCCTTGCTTTTTGAAACACCATGTACGAGTATACATTAAAACAAAAGCATGTGTAAAATTAACAACTTTTGTTCGGAATATTTTTGTATAAATTCAAAAATAATAAATTTAAATAGTTATCTGGATACCGACACTATACTATTCAGCGACTCGCAGTGGTGTAGACAGAAACCATGCAAGGGAAGGCTAATTGTGTATATATCTCGTTGTTATATTTTTCTATCTGTAGCTAAGTTGGTTCGTATCGTCCGTGTCCGTGGCGAAATAAAAAATTATAATAACGACAATCTTTTTTTACTTTTACCCCTTATTTTCCTAAATCATATCAAGTTTCATTTACATATCTACCTTTGCACTAAAAATTACGACATATGATGGAAGGGTATTTCGTCCTTTCGCCCCCTGGCCTAGGCTACCTTCAAATATACATCCGCATGGTCAGATTTATCATATTAGGATTTCTGCATTGCATTGTAATGCTCATAGTACGACACTCTGACCACGCTAGATCAATATTGAATTATTTTGCTCATTGTTTATTTAAATTTGGAACAGTACACACCTTAGTTCTATTATTAATATGATATAATCACCTGTGTAGTGTTATCCTCTGACGCATCAAAAAAGCACAAATTAAACTCCGATCCTGCGTCGAACGTCACTTCCGGCGTTATTTTATCGGGAGAGGGGGCTCCGCCTAGCGTTCCGCTTAGCGATTGGTCGATTTTAAAAACGTCCATACTGAAGTGGAGAGCAAGAGGGCGCTGCTAGCATTCGCGCACTATAAGGGCGGAAAATTGGACTTCATTAGAACAAAAAATACCATCATAAGTACAGGTCTTGAAAAATTAGTGTTAGTCAAAAATTAGTGCTTATTAAAGCGAAAAACAGCAAAGGTTATTTAATTGCCACTTTTCCAAGTTTTTTAGTGCTAGAGATGTGATAAATTATATGAGATCATACACGAGCAATTGAAATATAAATTAATATTTAAAATTAGCTTCATTAAATAAAATTTGAATTTCGTTATACGACTCTATAATCTAATGATAACATAAAAACTTCAACAATATAAATAAATCTTTATTATGTTGGAATTTTATTCAAATTAATTTACTCAGTTTTTTTTTTAACCATTTAAACATAATCTACAACGTGATCTTCTCGCGAAATCTAATTTTGGGAACTTGTCTTTATTAACTACTTATGCTTATACACTATGATATATTTTTAAACTATAAGGTCTAAAGTATCTTTCTATAAACTTAGGCTTTTCGGAGTTAAAAGCCTAAGCTATTAAAGCTGCAGCATTTTAAGTCCCAACTTACACTTTAAAATCTGATTTCCGAGCTTAAAGTCTAGAATATAAGTAATAACTCAGCGACCCTTAAGAACGATTATGAAACCTATTTGAGAACTAGCTTATGTCAGGTTTTAAAAAAAATAACCCCGTATTTTTGGTTTTGTCAAATTTACTTCTGGCCAATGAAATTTTAGGACATACTTTTCATGGGCAATTTCTTGGATCATGCCAACGAAAACATTAAAACCTTAGCAAACATGACACACTCTGAATCTTATGAAACAACGAAGAAATCTGCAGAGGCACACGGAACAATACAGGGAGTTAAGCAAAAATATAAAAAGGGAAATAGGTATGCAAGGGTATTAGAAGTAACAGCACCAAATTAATACAAGATACCGTCGAACATAACGGTAACATGAGGGTGTTAAGATCTGAGTTGTCAAGGGGCAGAACACAATTAAGTAAGGTGAGAAACAAGAACAACACAATTCAGACAAATAAAGACGACATCGCAAGAACTATAGAAGAATTCTACACTATCCTCTATTCGTCCATACTTGAACATCCATTGGATAGAAATGTAAAAGTATTGAATGTTGGATCGGAAGACATGCCAGATATCACAAAGGAAGGAGTACGACACGAACTTAGTAGAATGAAGAACGGCAAGTGCCCGGGAGAAGATAGAATAACGACCGACATGATTAAACTGAGCGGAACCCTGTTGGAAAAATATATCCTGATTATTTTCAATAAATGTCTCCAAGAAGGCCGAACAACAGAAAGCTGGCTCGAGGCCGAAGTCATATCACTGTTCAAAAAGGGGGACTCGACAAACATAGAAAACTATAGACCCATCAGCTTATTATCGCACCTATATAAGCTTTTTACAAAGATAGATTTTAACAAACAGACTAACACTAAAATTCGATTTATAACAGCCTGTAGAGCAGGATCAGGGCGCGATAAAAGCGCTTGCTCGAGGGAAAGCCACGGGTGTCGACTCATTATCAGCAGAGATTTGGAAAGCTTTTGACAATAAAAACATAATACTTCTCCACGAGTTGTGCCAACAGGTGTGGATTTCTGGGGAGTGGCCGGATGAATGGTCTACATCTGTTATCGTTCCTATACATAAGAAGGGCTCCACAATGGATTGCGACAACTATCGGCTCATCGCTCTAATATCTCACGCAAGCAAGATCATGCTTTACATACTACGTTCTCGACTAAATAACTTCATAGGTCATCAAATAGCACCGGAACAAGCTGGGTTTGTGAAAGGACGAGGTACGAGAGAGCAAATTCTGAATGTCCGAATTCTCATGGAGAAAGCAAGAGAATATTATACCCCTTTATTTATGTGCTTTGTCGATTACGAGAAAGCCTTTGATAATGTGAGGTGGGCTAAGCTGTGGGACGTTCTTGTTACTATGGGCGTACCGAGACACCTCATAAATCTAGTAAAACACCTATATGAAGAGAGTAGAGCAGTTGTAAAAATTGACAATGTCCTATCCAAACCAGCAAAAATAGGCTGGACTCCAAATCAAACGAATATGGATTAAAGATCAACTATGGTAAATCGAGGGTGATGATAGTCGACCGGGCTCATGAAGCTCAGACCCCCCCATATCGCTGGCTGTGAGGTTGTGGATCAGTTTATCTACTTGGGATCGCTCCTGCAATCGTCTGGTAACTGTGAACCGGAGATACGTCGTTGAGTCCAGCTGGGTCGATCAGCGATTGGTCAACTGACTAGAATATGGAAAGCCGAACACATATCCTTGACGACAAAAAAGATGCTAGTCCGGGCCCTGGTGTTCTCTGTTTTTTTGGTACGCCTCTGAGACATGGGTGATACGAGCGTCCGACAGACGTCGCATCGATGCCTTCGAGATGTGGTGCTGGCGAAGGCTATTGAGGATTCCATGGACCGCACATCGAACAAATGTGTCGATATTGAACGAAATCAGACCAGCCAATCGTTTGAGCGCCTTGACATCAGCAAGAATATTAAATTTTTTTGGCCACATATCTCGACATGAAAACATAGAACGACTCATTGTTCAGGGTAAACCGATGGGGAAACGCCGACGAGGACGCTCACCTACAAGATGGATGGACCTTATTAGAAGGACGACCGGAATGTCCCTTGAGACGGCAACAAGAACAACAAATGATCGAGGGAGATGGAAGATGACTGTGAAAAGGGTCCTGGAGAGGAACGATTGAGAATTCCGATGATTGTGATCACTACACGTCGCCAACGACGTTGGACTTAGAAGAAGAAGAGAAGAGTAGAGCAGGCCGGATTTCGATATGGATTTTCCATAATAGACCATCTACAATCAATTAAAACACTTATTGAAAAAAACAACTGAATATAGCGTACCAATTCACATGATCTTCATCGACTTCCACAAAGCTTTCGATTCAATCGAGATATGTTATATTTTAAAATCGATGGATAACACACGTATGGACTAAAGGTACACCTCTATCTATAATCGAAAATATATACAAACACGCATCCCTCCATGTTAAAATCGACGAAGACTCCAGCAACTAAACATGGAAGCAAAAAATGTCGGACTGAAAATGAACATTTCCAAGACAAAGATAATGAGCCCAGAAAACACAAATATATTTATTGAAGGCACCAATATCGAAAATGTAAATGAACATAACTATATGGGGCATACAATATCATTAGAGAAAAAAAATAGATCGACAGGAATAGCAACACGAATAAAACTCTCATGGGCCGCATTTGGTAAACTGGCATATATATTAAAGAATAATGCTATCCCGATAAACTTAAAGCGTAAGATCTTCAATAGTTGTGTTTTACCTGTTGCCACATACGGCATGGACTTTCTTACTCAAAGAAACGCAGGTAAGCTGCGAGTGATGGAGAGGGCAATGGAAAGATCAATGCTGGGAGTGGGTCTGAGAGACAAAATGAGAAAAGAGGTAATCAGTAGAAGAACAACAGTTAAAAACATTATAGAAAGGATGGCAGAAATTAAATGGCAATGGGCGGGTCATGTAGCAAGACAGGACAAACATGATGGACGCTGAGTATCATAAAATGGAGACCGAGAGAGACGAAGGGAAGTATAGGTAGACCGCCCTTGCGATGGATGGATGATATAAGGAGGGTGGCAGGTGGAAACTGGTATCAGAAAGCCCAGAATAGGAATCAGTGGAAGAAACTAGGAAAGGCCTATGTCGAGGAGTGGATGAATAGTGGCTGAGAGGAGAGAGAGAGAGAGAGAGAGAGAGAGAGAGAGAGAGAGAGAAATCTGACACGGGCATAATCATTAACATTTGCATGATTGGTGAACATTTTTACCACATTTTTGTTTTCTTTCCCAAGTTGTTATGTTATGCTTCGTAGCCACAGTCAGATTCGTCCTGCAAGACTATTTCCCTCCGGTGCTTCACTGTCAGATTCCTTCAAAGATTTTCTCAATGTCTTATTTTTATTCTTAGCTGAGGTTCCAGAATATTTTCCAATTTCAAAGTCATCTGAATCTACACTTTTACCTGGTTTTGTGTTTATTTTCTTTTTCTCCGCATTATGTTTATCTCTTTTTCCTTCTGCCTTGCAAATAATCAAGAACTGTATTAAGTTTGCTTGAAATAATTGGTTTGTTTCATTCTCATGAGGCAGTTTCTTTAATAATAATTGCTTCCTATCGAGAGGGTATATTCGGGTGGCCAAAAAGCCATTTTTAAGATTTTTTTCTGACAATATTTTTTTCCTGTACTCCAGGCTTCAAAAATTTGAAATTCCTTTTAATCTCGTTGCGACGATTTCCAGGGAATTAAGCGACTATTTGCCTTATTGGCTGCTTCCATTATTTCGTCTTGGACGATATCATAATCGGAAGAATCCGTTTTAAGGATGGTGATGATTGAGAATTATTTAAATAAGTATAATAAATAACCACCGCCGGAAATATACTCTACGATTCCTCAACTCTTCAGGGTCCGAAACCTTCGCAATTAGTTCAATAATTCAATAATTGGCTTTTTCCATATATTTGGGATATTTGAAAAGCCTTCCCTTAGGATACCTCATAACAAACATAACCAAGGCTAATTAGTATAGTGAGGGAACAGTTAGAATTTTCAGCTCACTAAAAAAGGATTTACAGCTGGCCCTCGGGTGAAGCCCGCAGATGGTTCGAATAATTCGCTACTAAGTTCTAAAAACCTCCAGTGCACAACCCGGGGATCCCCAAGAGAAAACTCCATAGCTTAGAATTGATTGTTTACTGGCCGTATAGAAAATGCGGCTAATCTTCACGGATAAAATATCGCGAAGTCAGCGAATAAGTGCACAAGTGCTGACTCACAGAGTTGGTGCCAGTCAAGCAGAGGATAAATGTTTACTCCCAGAAAAGTAATACTTTCAGATACGGGAAAAGATTTGGATACCGCTATATACTTTCACGGAAGATGTTCCCAGGATTTAGCTCGCCTTATCCCGCCCCTGGCAACGCCTGTCAGACAGTCACGACAGACGGCAGTAGCGCACCAGTTCGTCGTACAACTGGAAATACCTAGAACATCGCTTTACAAGAACTCCTTGGTCGGGCGCACTTCATCACTCTCACTCCCCGGGCATCTGTTTCCCCTTAATTACAACCTACAACTATTCAAGAACCGTGTAAATCAACAACTTAGCACAGACATCGCTCGTCGAGCGCCATAGTATATTCCTTTAGTGTGTGTGCCACTGCCATAAAAGATAGTAAAAACATAAAGGGAATAATTTTGTTTTATTTTACTTATGGGTAACATACCAGTCTTACTATTGTTAAGTTTCAGATAATTTTTTTTGCACTACAGCTGCATGGCCTCCACCGTTCATGAACAAGCCCCTGATAGGCCTTCCAGCGTAGGATCAGCCAATATGACTTGTGTATGATGATGAGCATACTGACAAATCAGGCAACCGATAACCGCGGCGATGAGTTTGTTGACATAAAGCAGAAATAGCAGAGGGCCCAGAATTGATCCTTAAAGGACACCCTGTTTTATATCTATGCCCTTCTAGAAGTTTGATTTTTTTATTGTGTGTCACATAGACCATTTATCGTCTATTTTCTAGGTATGATATTAGCAGGGAAGAGCATTTCCCCCTAATCCCGTAGGAATTTAATTGTTGGATTAAAAGTTTATGGTCGATGTTGTCAAAAGCTTTCGATAAGTCAAAATACAATCCGGCTCCCTTTTGGTTTTGGTCAATATTTTCAAGTATGAAACAAAGTGTATTGAAAATTGCTAATTCTGTTGATTTATGTGGAATAAAACCATATTGATGTTGAACTAACATTTTGTGATAATTTACATAGCTGTAAATCCTATTGTATAGGGCCTTCTGAAAAACCTTTGACACAGATGGTAGTAAAGATACCGGTCTATAGTATTGAACTGCACTGGGATTTTCTTTTTTATAAATCGGAACAACCTTAGCAGTTTTTAGCTTTTTGGGGAAAACACTAGAAAGGAAACATCCATTTATGATGTTGGATAGGGGTTTCGATATTTGTTCTGATACATATTTTAATATTTTTATTGGAATTTCATCTAATGATGTCGGTTCCTACGACTGCACTAGTTAGGAGTGTGAATCATACTTCTATGACAGATATTTCACCATGAAACAAGTAAAATATGCGATAAATAAAATTAAAGGTACTTAATAGGGCCATTTGTCTTGACGGTGTTCCTGGGTATTGTGAGGGGTTGTAGAGACTATCTCTCAGAATCTCTACAAATTATTTTCAACCTATGTTTGAAGACGTCTACTTATCTTAAGAATGGAAAATAGCCAAGGTATATAAGAACGGTTCTAGAGATGAGATAAAGAATTACCGTCCAATCAGCATTCTGACTGCATTGTCAAAAGTTTTTGAGGTTTTAATTTTTAACCACATCTATGAGACTGTTGCCTCCAAAATAACCATTATGCAACATGGTTCCCTGCCACAAAGGTCCACTTTCACCAACTTGTCAGTTTTTCTCAATATATTCATGAATCCCCAAAAAGTAAGAGTCAGGTGGATGTAATATATACAGATATGGAGAAGGCCTTTGATAGGGTCAGACACTGTATTATCTTAAAGGCACTCTCTGAAATGAATGTCACTCCTAACTTTGTGAGTCTGATACAATCCTACCTCACAGAGAGATGAGAGAGAGAATAATATGTTGAAATTATGGGTTGTAAATCTGTGATTTACAAATGCACATCGGGGTACCGCAGGGTCTAATTTAGATCCTTTGCTTTTTTTGGTGGCTATAAATTGAATTGTTGATGTTGTACAGCGCTCGAAAGCATTACTCTTTGCTGATGACGTCAACCCTCTTTTTGAATGTGGATTCCTTGAAAGACTGTGACAACTTGCAATCCGATTTCTGTGATCTGGTCAACTGGTGTGATACGAACACGGTTTTACTTTAAATGTTAGTAAGTGTTAATGTATGTCTTATACTCGTAAATGTAATGTTTTAAAATATGACTACAATGTGAATGACAACAATTTGGATAGGGGAAATAACCAACGTGATTTGGGAATTATTTTTGTTTCGAATATGTCCTTCACTGAACACATGGTGGCCGCAATCTAGGGTGCACTGAGGGTAATGGGTTTTGTCGTCAAAAATTCTGAACACTTCAGTGTTGTAGTTAGCCTTAAGTTGTTTGATGCACGTGTACTTCCTAAGATCGAGTATGGTAGTGTAATATGGTCTCCGCTATACAATGTCTCGGTGGATAGCATCGAGGGAGTCGTCCAGCACAGGTTTCTGAAGCATATGTTTTTCTAAAAATATGGATACTACCCTCAACGCGGTTGTGACAATAAATAATTGTTGGCCATTTTTAACCGCATATCATTGAAGGACCGTAGAACAAAAATATGTCTTTGTACAAAATTTTGAAGGGTGCTGCCCCTGATATTCTGAAGCAATTGCCTTTTACAGTTCAACATTTCTATGTAAGATCTAGGAGGTTCTTCTATCTGGACTTTCCTAGAACAAATCTGTATAGGGGCAGCCCTATATATCAGATGGGTAAGCTATATAATGAATATGCATCTGATATAGACATGTATACCACCAGTACCAGTCTTGCTAAATTTAAGAATATCGTAGTTGGTAAGCTTTTGTTTGTATTTTGTTATAGGCTAGAATAGTATCTGTAATTGGCTGCTGCTGTTGATACTGTTGATTAATAAATAAATAAATATAATTTGAATAGTTTTTGATATCTCTAGTTACCCATGAATCTGAGTGGTCTCTTGCCCGAGAACTCTGGAAAGGAAAAGCCAATTCAAACCAGTAAAAGAATGCTCCAAAAAATATATTGATACTGTTTTTATCGAAGCCAAATCTTTGCTAGCAAGACTTGCATTTTTAGTACTTGGGTTTATTCTGGTAGGTTCAGAAATAAGATTAGAAACATTAAATGCCTAACAAATAGTTTTTAGTCTGTTTGAGTATGTACGCTGAATTAGAAAATGTAGATTTAAATCTCCCGCTACTAATAGGTGATCACAACATGGATTTGTCAGTGAAAGAACGTCCTCAAGATTATCTAGAAATGCAACATTACTGCTAGAAGGAGACCATATTTTTTGTTTTCCAGTTTAAAGTAAATCACATAATTTCTAAATCATTATACAGATCTAAAACAAATTCAGAGAAAAAAAGTTCCCTACTCTACTCCCCCACCTCGACCATTCCTATTCTATCTTAAGTTAATATAACTCGGTATATCAAAAAGTGCGAGAAACATATTTCCTAAAAGCAAGCAATCCCCATCATTGCAGTTATGGGTGGAACATAAAAGCAGATTTTTATTTTCACTCATCCTTATTATATTATAATGTTCAATTACTTTAGTTGAGTCTTAAAAATCGAACAAATGTTTATGTATTTAATATATTAATTTAGTGAAGTAACTTCACTAGTCAATTTAAACTTTATGCACGTTCCACCTATCTGCTAGTTGTTGAAAGATCTTCCTCTTCTCATTATATAATTGTTGTATTATTTTAAAGGAACTCTGTCAATTTATGTTAGAAGTAAAGTTCGGTTCTTCAACCCCGAAAACAACATATCAAAAGATTTGCAATATTCAATCGCGCGTCATATTTAATCAGAAGTACTCATGAGAAACGAAAAAACTGAAAAAAATCACTGAATTGCTATATACATTAATTTAAGGAAGTGATTTTACATATAACTTTAAGCAAACAACTACTTGTAAATATTTTTTGGCTTTGAAAATATTTTCAGCCGCATAAATTTGTATACATTTTAAGTTACTGAAAACAGTTTGCAAAACCATCGCTTTAAATTTGCGGTTATATTTTGAATTTAATTATTTTCTTTCTCAATATTGGAGAAAGACCATTTGTACTTGAAAAAGTGGCATTTCATATTATTATGGGTTATATAGTCATGCAACATGTATATCATAAAGTGTACATAACTGGATCGAATTTCTACTCGTTCGCCAAAAATTTGATAAAATACCTTAGCTCCACAAAACTTTCTTTCTCAGTCTATTCGCAGAGCACCGCATCCCCATTCCGAGCTCCGAAAATCCGTAGCGCTAACCACAAATATCAAAACCACCGACAGAACCTCAACGGGACGACCCTCGTGTAACCTCGCACACCACGTTTCTCGAGCCGACGACGCATCCACGACGCATGACGTCGTTGATCAGGGTCGGAGGCGTCGAAACGGACCTCTACGGTGACGATATCCAAGAACTACGCTTGGCCGCATGGCCGAACCGGCATGATGCTGTTGACTCTACGGCGACGACGTCGTTGTGTAATCCCGGACTACTGCCGGACGGTGTCGATCCTCTCAGGTGGGCCGAAGAGAGGGAGAGGAAAACAGTTCAAAGACCCCTGTCGCAGAGTTGTGTTTAAGACGGAAGACAACGCAAGAAATGACCGCTCGAAGATGAGCTTTGAAGATGGTCTTCAAGTATATAATGATGTTGTAGCACTAGAAAACGGAGTTTGTGTTTTGATTTAAAAGGGTCACGGACAGGAAAGTTCTCGCATAAATTGATAATGTCGGATGTAATAAACACTTGAAATAAAGGAAGATTGCCGTTAGACACAAACCTTATAATATGATTAACGAATAATTAATTTGGAAATTAGAATTTAGTGGGTCTTGGATCTAGGTATTGACCTGAATGAATCCATAATATTTATATAGAAAAATAAGCCGCATTGTACTTATCATTTTATCTATAATATTATTAATATTTGCTTCAATACGTTAAATTTGTACCTTTAAAGAAAATACATTATCCTCACATGAAATTTAAAAGTACCAATCTTCCATCCTAAGGAGGAATATTCCCATATTCGTCTCTTTTTTAAGTTTCCTATTGTCGACCCTAAATTATCACAATAAACCTCAACTATATTGAAATAACGATTAGTTTATAGCTCAAAATCTGCTTCAATATGTAATAGTATATTGTGCAAGAAGTGCTGAAAATAAGACTTTTCACACGAATGAGACAGTTTGGTGAGACAAGCCGTAGGCGAGTGTCATAAAGCTGCATGAGTGTGAAAAGTCTTTTCAGCACGTGTAGCACACTATACTTTTTCTACGACTGCTACATACAGGGTGCCCCACTGGGAGTGTGGTAGAAAATTACATGTTATATGGGAAACTTTTGTATTATTGATTTATCAGAAAATGTTATTCCTAATAAAAGAAGCTACGTGAGTAAGAGATTCTCGCTAAACTATAACTAGGGGCACAGTCCTAAAATGGGGCCACCGGTGTGGGGTCCCTATTTTCCAAATATTTTGAAAAAGGGGCTCCTAGGGCGCAGCCTTAAAATGAGGCCCCATGGGGCGAAACCCTAGAATGGGTCCTATGGTACGGGAGTCCCAGTTTTTACACATTTGGGAATGGGGCCCCCGGGGGCGAAGCCCTAAAATTGGGCCCCAATCCTTAAAAGGAGGTCCCTGGTATGAGAATCCCATTTTCGACAGTTCTGCAAAAAGAGGCTCCTGGGGGGTGAAGCCCTAAAATTGGGCCCCCTTTTTTAGGGATCTGGGAATGTGACCTCTGAAGGCAAAGATCTAAAACGCATACGAAGCCCTTTAATCTAAATACCCGAATAAGCGTGTGAAAAGTATACTTTGCACACGCCGTGTGCAAGGTATACTTTTCATACGATATTTGAAATGTCCAGTTTGCAAGAGCAGTTGTTAGTGCGTTTTTGTCTATTTTCAGGGCAGTCGTAGAAAAAATGTATTAAGCTGCCTTTTAACTTCTCATCGATTATAATTTTTATCGACAAAGTATCTTCAGGGAAAATAAACTAAATATCAAACAGGCCATCTCCTTATTTGAAGTTGAAAAGTACCGAACTTCCTCTATAAGAAGGGTGGTAGTATTTTTTGGCTCAATTTCTAAGTATTTTGTCCCAATCCAATAATCCAGATTTATATTGAAAATCAAAGTTATAAGAATATGTAGAATTTAATGAAGTTATTAAGTTATTAAGCCTATCAACTATATTTTTTCGCTACAAAGTAGGTACTTCCAAAAAATATATATAGTACTTACTATCTTCTCAGTTGAAGTTGGAAAGTACCAATCTGCCTACCTGAGACGAAAAGTATTTTTTCTTCAAATGTCAGTAAATCCGTCATTACTCGACTGTGTAGGCGGCCGTGAAGTTTCGTTTTTCCTCCGCCGGAGCTTTACTTTTCACTTTTCCGCCGGCGGAGGTAAAAGTGTTGTCATAGCAACATAGATACAATACAAACAGACAACAAAATAAGCATCAACAACTCAAGATTTATTAAACTACAATTTGTATTTATCACTCAATTTGTGACTGCATTTCTAAAAATCACTAATTTAGGAACAAATTGGTTATTATTTAATCGAACTTACTCAATAACTGCTTATCAATACGGAATTAAAACGCAATCGGAGACCCAATCTTAAAAAAATAATTATTGTTGACAGTGTCCACTGACAGCTTGATGTTACATTATATTCACCGACACCGGTCTAAGCAAGGCCACCTACGACCGTGGTCTAAGCCGCCTTGCGAACCCATTTATCTTTAATAATAATTAGATATTATTACTATTAAAAAGAGATGTTTTTGCATTAATTTGTCGACATTTGAAGAAAAAACAGCATATTTTATTTGGAGGAAAAGTTACTTTTCATGGCTTGCTCTCTATTACCAGCCTCACTCCGTTCGGCTGTTAAACACGAGCGCGCCATGAAAAGTATCACTTTTCCTCCATATAAAATAATATACTATTTTATCCGATCGGACGAAAAACAACACCTTTCCAATGTGTTTTCTCACCGCAAAAGTCATGATTCCAGTATATTGTATTCGTTGCTTGGCAACATGCAATAACTGTACAAGAATAGAAAATAACAGTCCGGGAATATAACATTCCCGTCCTAGGCCGGGAATGTAACATTTCTATCATATTCAAACGCCTTGTTTTTCAGATCTGACGTCCATCAAAAGTAACATTTAGCTGTAGTTTCCGTAGCTACGTAATAAACTTCAAGCTCGCTCGATTCAAAACTTGATATTATGTTGAGTTTAAATTTAAAACACGTTTTTATTTACAGTAATATTTGGCTCTATTTATATAAGTACGTATTCTAATTAATTTCGATCGGATAAAAAATAGTATGTGCAACTCGTAGGAAAAGCACATTCCTGGACTCCTGTGTTGCTGGCCTCGTCCAGCAACTACCACAGTCGTCCAGGAATGTTTTGCTTTTCCTCCTAGTTACACAATATACTATTCATATCGCTAAGATAACTTACATTCGCCAGTTTTTATGGTATTTTCTCAACTATATTGAAAATATGAATGCTGTTTGGGCAAAAAGAAGTTGTCAATACATGGTGAGTCCAAAGATATTTTTAGAACCTTCAGTATCTGCTTCAATATGTAAACATTAATGAATCTATGTGTGCTACCTCTCAACTTTTAATCGATTTTATTTTTGCTTTATGAAGTATCTTCAAAGAAAATATACTACATATTATCTGCTCATTTGAAGCAGGAATAAGGGATGTATTTTCGTATTGCTTCTTAATTAATTTGGGTTGCAATTAACCTCAACTATGTTGAAATTCTGGTTCTACTAAAAAAAAGTTGATGCTGAATACCCCTTTTTTACGATCTTAAATACCCGTATCTGCTCCAATGAAGCAATTTGTGTTGTCTTCCAAATTTTCATTCATTATATTTTTCCCGACCAGCGCAGCGTTTGCCAAAAGTAGGGATAATATCGAACCACATACCAAAATCATACAGGCCCATAAGCCATCATCATTCATGCTTAAAACCCTAGAGAGGTCTATCAGAGCCAATTCACTTAAGACTCTCCCCCTCAAAGAACCTCAATATTCATATCAGGCAACAAAATCTAGATATAGCACTTGATGATCTCGACACGCTACTCTCAAACTCAATGGAGGAAAAAGAGTTAGCACTAGCCAGAGTTTTACATATAGAAGGAGCGTTTTATCATACTTTAATCCTGTCCATAAAAATGGCGTTTGAGAGAAGGCAGGTGGGAACCGCCATAAGCTAGTGGGTACAGGATAATATTATCCTTCTGAGATTGAGCTACTATTGTCCATAAAAATGGCGTGTGAGAGAAGGCAGGTAGCAACCGCCATAAGCTAGTGGGTGCAGGATAATATTATCCTTCTGAGATGCAGCTACCATTAGGTAGAGGATGCACACAAGGAGCTATATCTCCATTCCCATGACTCATATCATGTGGATGACCTATGACCTACTGCAGAGGCCCGCCAGCAAAGGCAGGAGTCGGAGGTGGAATGTACGAACCAAGAACAGGAATAAGAATTCCAATATCCATGGGAAACTTAAGCCACAGTGTTTCAAGTACAAGTAACAACCATGGAACACTGGGTTGAAGAAATTAAGAAAAGGTAGCACCAAAAGCATATTGTGTAAAGTTTTTGGCACGCAAGGCTTTAAATTTTCGGTCAACTGCTTTCAAAGCCTGGTGATCTAGTGGTTAGAGGGCTGTGCTTGTGAATCTTTTGATACGACAGCGCGGGTTCGATTCCCGTCAGTGGGACAGATGATTTTATTTTTTTGATGTGTAAACATCTTACGCGGCGGTATGAGGGTAAATCTCGGCAATTGGGACGGAAATGTGTAAACCGATGTGACATCATAACCCATGCGCATTGCGGAGCAAGCTAATCCAGGACGGCCGCGAAGGACTGCCGCGATTGCAACGACTCAAGTGGCGCTTCTAAAACGCTAGCCGCTAGGGCGGTATTAGATTTTCATGTCGATGATGTCAATATAGGACATATGTTTACACATCAGTGTCTCGAGTACTAGCAGACTAGCTCAATTTTGTAAGGTTATGTTTGTTCTTTTTTTTAATTTGGGTTAGTTTTTGGTTAGTTTTGTTTGGTTGCGCCCCGGAGCGAACAAAGCGGGCGGAGGGCCATGCGTGAAGTGAAATAATAGTCAAGTTTTCATAGGAATCATATGATATAAATGCGTGAAGTGTCGCAATATGTCAATGAATAATGAAATCATGAAATAAAACTCTCAGACTCTTGTGTCAAAATTAAGTAACTTTAGATTCTATACCACAGAATGAAGGTCACATAGAAAACTGAAAAGCCGATAAAATATCCCAGAAGCCTGATCTAAGCCTACAATAAGAACACAATCCTTCAATGGGGTGGCTAGTCCTATACGGATAGGCCATTCATCAAAAGATAGGCAACAACAAAAATGATAGAACGAGCTATCAGGCCAGAAAATACTAAGAAATTTATTGAGATATTATCAACCAAGCTTACAGAGAATTAATAAGCCATAATAAATTCGAATTAGAATTAGAGTAGGTCTGATAACCAATCACTGTCGATTTAATAGGCACCTGAATCTTATAGGGCTGGCAGATGAAATCCTATGTCTGTTCTGCGAGAAAGAAGAGGATATGGCAATCCACGTCTTATACCACTGCGAAGGCATCGTAACACGGTCCATGCTAACCTATGGTTCTATAACCTGGGGCATAAAGGCCACGCAAACAGGTGCAATCAGACAACTAGAAGGCGTACAAAGGCTGACATGTCTATGCGTCTCGGGGGCGATGAGAACAACCCCAACTGCAGCACTGAAAGTTCTGCTAAATCTACCTCCATTACATACCCTCATACAGGGGAATGTAAGAATGATACAATACCGGCTCAGGCAAGGCAACAAGCCTACCATTGAATGGAAAAGGCGCACAAGCTGGAAACTAAAGGACAGCGAGGCGATGAAATATCTCTTCGAAATGCCATCAGACGAAACAACCCCCTTCTGGGTTTGATATACCCTTCTCAGTAGCAATTATAGGCAGAGAAGAAAGGGAGGGGGGGCCTCCTATAAAAGCGAACCAAGCATGGTATATCGACGGCTCTAAGACCAGTAAAGGGGTGGAAACCGGGGTCCATGGACCAAGGACAAATATCTCCATAAACATGGGCAGTCAAGCCACAGTGTTCCAAGCAGAGGTCGCGGCAATTCAACACTGCGCCATGGAGATAGAGAAATTGAACATTTGAAAAAGGAGGGTAGTCATATACTCCGACAGTCAGGTCGCCTTAAAAGCAGTTAGTGCACACAAGGTCAGATCTAGACTAGTTAAATACTGCATAGGTGCCCTTGAAGAGGTCGGTCGTAACAATAAGCTCACCATTGCGTGGGTTCCAGGACATGAAGTCCATCGAGGCAACGAAGAAGCCGACAAACTTGCAAAACGGGGTGCAAGTAAGGTAACGTTGGGACCTGAGGCCTACTGCGGGATAGCAGGAAGAGTCTTCAAAACAGCAATTCAAGGCTGGATAGATAAACAATCTCTAAACTGGTGGTTACAAGCAGCGGGGCAACTACAGGTCAAACAGTTCATAAAACACGGCTCCCCAAAATTCACGGCAGATCTACTTAAGAGACAAGACGATAAGAATATTAGTGGGTCAGCTGACGGGGCACTGTAGAATGAACAGACACATGGAAAAGATCGGCCTTGCAGATAATTGCAGTTGCAGGTTCTGTCAGGAAGAGGAGGAAACTCCAAAACACGTGTGGTGCGAGTGTGAGGTTCTCTGCAGGCTCAGGTATGCAAGGCTAGGAGAGACCAAGCCAGGCACTGCAAGGTACAAATTCCCAAATTCGAGCCTCATCATTGGGATCTCGGAAACTAGAAGAGATACGAGGTCGATTAAATGGAGGCAAAGTTGCGTAGTTTGATGCTGATCAAAACGCCACCTTACAAGTTTAAAAATTCCGAATACTTCCGAAGATTTTTGGAAAAAACCGAATATTTGCGATTTCATTTTTATTTTTTTTATGACTCTATTTGAATATATATGACAAAATAGATTTCATATTTTCATTGCTACTTTTTCTGTTTTTCAAGATGGTGTTTTCAGATTTTCAAGCCGACGTTTCGTCTTTGAGCTGCCATCATTAACTTTGTTTTTTTTAAATACGGCCCTGGATTTTTATTACAGATTTTAAAAGCTTCTAAGGTCCCAAAACCAATGATGTATCGCACTTATTCGAAAAGTTCATATTAGTGAATAAATTTCACATACTCATTGTTGTATCGCACTTTTTCGAAAAAATCATTTTAATGATTTCCTGGCAAGATCTTACCAAAAAAAATTGTTTTCTGTCTCTCTCTAACACATGAGTTCTTATGAAAAATGCCATTTATATGAATTTTTCGAATAAGTGCGATATATCATTGATTTTGGGACCTTAGGAGCTCTTAAAATCCGTAATAAAAAATCCAGGGCCGTATTTAAAAAAACAAAGTTGATGATGACAGCTCGGTTTGAAAATCTGATGACACCATCTTGTAGAACAGAAAAAGTAGCAATGAGAATGTAAAATTTATTTTGTTATATCTATTCAAATGGAGTCATAAAAAAATAAAAATTAAATCGCGAATATTCGGTTTTTTCAAAAAATCTTCGGAATTTTTAAACTTGCAAGGTGGCATTTTGATCAGCATCAAATCGCGCATCTTTGCCTCCATTTAACTGACCTCGTATCTCTTCTAGTTCCCGAGATCCCAATGATGAGGCTCGAATTTGGGACAGACTGTACATGGAGGAGCAGGTACTCCATTTGTGGAGTCTGATTAGGAAGATCAGACTAGATGAGGTCCTCTAAGCATGGTTCGGAGTGCTACAATAAACCTGCATAGGTTGCAGTGGCAGAAGCGGGTACCAGCGCCAACTCTCTTCAATTCTATTCTATTCTATCGTATACCACGGACGGTACCGATGTCACAACCAAGGAGGTGAAAGCTTTCGAAATATGGTTAAAATTTTATGGGTAAGCATTAAAATAGTACCTACTAGATAAACGATGTTATGATTGTCAAAATGGATAAGTACTTGAAGCAGAAGATATTTTGAACCTTATTTCCCATATAAGTAATAAATATTTTGTTTTTTTATTTTGAGCAAATATACAAGATCTTCTTAACCATGATCAAAATTTCAGTATTTGCCATCTCCAGGCAGCACATCACTATTTTATTTGAGATATGTACAAGGGATATTACTTATATTTTGACCAATGGATATTTTGTCTATTTAAAGGTTTGAAGAGAAGGTTAAAGTAGCAAAGTTGTTGGGCTTTTTTTCAAGCTGGTATAAAATGAGAATAAAAAAACATACGGACGCGTGAGCTTTAATACGGTGAGGCGACAGAAAGCAGAGATTTAATCTGTTTTCTACAGATGAAGTTTCACTCTTCTGGTGTTTGGTCCACAAGCATACTAGGAGAGCAGTGTTGCCACATGCAATTTTTTTAAAAAATCGGAGTAGATTAACCAACTCCGGGTTAGTTTTTATAAGAGAATTTTTTTTTATAAAAATGCAAAACTGACGTAATAAAATAGGGAATAAATAATATTGAATAAAACATTAGTTTTTTAATTAAAATAAAACAACAAAAATAAAGTAACCATTAATTGTTAAAAAAATAAGCAAAAATGCAAACGTAGTGTAAAGGAAAATATTTTTACCCAAAACTTAAAAACAGTAACAAATATATAAAAAAATAGAAAAAGTAAAACAAGGTATCCTAAATATTAAATTAAAACATACAAAAAAGCTATATAAGTTAAAAAAAAATTAGCACAACAAATAAAAACAAAAATATGAACTTTGAACACTAAAATTACAGAGAATAAACAAAAAAGACATACTGAGGTATTACTTATACAAGCTTCAAAATAAAAAAATAAATAACTTTTTGTAAATAAAATAGCCGGTGGTTATGGTACATTTGGGGAAGGAGTCCATGTATAACAAGTCTCATTATTCACTAGTTCATTGGTATGAATAATACTTTAGTAGTTAGTGTTTAATAAAAATAACTCAGAAAACACCCTTTTCGCTGCCGCAGAAGAATGCGATAATGAAAGAATGCCTTTAATCAAGGCGGAGAGGTGTGGAAACATAAACTCATCCATACCATTTTTATATCAAAAATATTATTCCAAAAATCTTCGAAATAATAATTGGCTGTTTGATTAAGGCTTTCAATATCTGCCGTCAAACGCCACTCTGAATTAAGCTTTCCAATATCTGTAACTAAATTTGGAAACAATTTGGTAGTATTTATCATAATACTGCCGATTTCTCCAGACAATGCTGTTTTGGGGTCAAATATTGATGAACAGGGTTTTTAAATCAAATCGATTTTTTATTTGAACGCACAATTCAACATAAAAGTCAAGACACTTAATTTCAAAATTTTTGAGCATTATTTTAACTTGTACCCCAAAATTAATTTTATTTAGTTCTATAAAATACCTAGGAATGGACGGATTAATACTGCTTACAGATGCTTTCCATTTGCAATGGATTAAATCTCACATAATTTTTATGCAAATTTTTTAAGTCAAAGTTTTAAAATCGGGGTAGATTTGCTATCGACGTGGTACGGGGGGCAATACTCCGATCGGGCTAGCAGTGGCAACACTGTAGCAGTGCAAGCTAGTGAACGTGTTACAGAACGAGATGCGCAAACGCGTACGGCTATGCAAACGGAAGTAGAGAGAGAAACATAAAGTTCAAGCGAACTCCATTTTTATGCAGCAGCGATCTCATAGAGGGCATAGAGCTGAACAGAAAGATAATACAACCGCTATTTTCATAGCGCAAAATTGAACAGAAACCGAGAATCAGCATCGGCTATATTATTAGTAACATAAATATTCTGTTTTGTGCGGACGAGCGGATGAAGATTCACTTCTGGCGAATGGTCCGCAAGCAAACTGAGTTTTTTTTATTCAACATCCCATGAAAATGCTATTTAATGTTAAAATTATGTCGGAAATTCCGCTCGTGTCATATAATGTTCTGTTTTCCTAATTTTCCGTCGAATACTTAATAATGCATCATCTCAAAAAAAAAACAATGAACAAAATATAAAAATAGATTAAACTAAGCAAGATCCATTTGGAATGACAATATTTTTAAAATGAAATAAAACAGAAATGAACGTAAAACAAAACGGGAATATCAAAGAATATATGGAGATGAACCAAATAGGCAAATGCCGGCTTTAAATTATTTACATATACCGATGTAATTGGAAACTCAAAATCTCTTAAAGGGAAAAGAAGAAGTCATCATTTTGATGATAACAGAAATCTAACCATTGTTTTTTGTTTAATTTGTCGTCTTTAAATATACATTTTATTAGCATAAAATTCTAAAATGTCTATTTACAGCATGCCTAATATTGGTGCAAAATCTTTGAAAGCTCAGAATAAGTTCAAAGAACACAAATATTGACAATAAAAATTTAAGAAAGCTCTATTTTAATGTCAAAATATAACTTGGGAATTTTTAGCAAACTTTTACAAAACAGTATTGCTTCTTAATTAGTTTGGGTTAGTTTGTGCTGCTCCTACAAAACCGTATCCAGCCAATCAGAGATTTACAACATATACAAATTAACTTACAAGTTCCATCAGTAAAATTGAAGAATGATACCTCAAGTTGCAAATTAATAAATCATAATATATTCCATTATCTTCTCTGGGAAAGAGTTTATTAACTAAGTCATTAAATAGGAATCACGGCTCCATAAAATATTTTAAATCAATTTATCATACCCTGGTTGTTACGCCGGTGCACTAGAACGAACCAAAGGAAAAGAAGATAATGACTTTTAAAGATTTCTTCAAGATAATAGAATTGAAGAGTGTAAAGAAGAGCCTAAGAACATAATGGGTTGTGGCAAGTGTATATGCGGCATTTCTTGTCTATTACTTTCGATTTTACACATTAGTTTGTCGATTAAATATAATGTTTATTATGTGATATATGCTGTGATGTACAATGTACACGATGAGATTCAGAAAATTTATGTCGATAGATTGAATGAGTAAGTCTGGCCTCTGTTGGAAATAGTAAATTTCTTAACCCTTTTGGTTGTGTCTAGGCAGTAGCTCCTACAGAAAGGCCAGACGGCTTACGCGTGACGTCACCAAATCTAGGCAAAAGTTATATACAGACGTATATTTAAATATAAAATTTATTTTAAAATTTCACAGTTAAGTAGACAAATTAAATGCAAAAATCTCGAAAAAATATATAAAATCTTCTTTTTTTTTGTAAATTTAACTTTTTTATATGTAGTTTGAAACGTAATTGGGTTAATATTACTTTAAGCGCGACTATTATGACTGATGTTTTTTAAATCAAAAATTAAATTGCAGTTTACTTACCTTTTCCTGCATACGTAATAGTATATTATTTTATATGGAGGAAAAGTGATACTTTTCATGGCGCGCTCGTGTTTAACAGCCGAACGGAGTGAGGCTGGTAATAGAGAGCAAGCCATGAAAAGTAACTTTTCCTCCAAATAAAATATGCTGTTTTTTCTTCAAATGTCGACAAATTAATGCAAAAACGTCGCTTTTTAATAGTAATAATAATTATTATTAAAGATAAGTGGGTTCGCAAGGCGGCTTAGACCGGTGCGGTGTCGGTGAATAGGCTCAGTTTGTTGCTATAATAATGTCATATAAAGCTGTCAGTGGACACTGTCAACAATAATTATTTTTTTAAAATTGCGTTTTCGATTGCGTTTTAATTCCGTATTGATAAGCAGTTATTGAGTAAGTTCGATTAAATAATAACCAATTTGTTCCTAAATTAGTGATTTTTAGAAATGCAGTCACAAATTGAGTGATAAATACAAATTTTAGTTTAATAACTCTTGAGTTGTTGACGCTTATTTTGATGTTTGTTTGTATTGTATCTATGTTGATATGACAACACTTTTACCTCCGCCGGCGGAAAAGTGAAAAGTAAAGCTCCGGCGGAGGAAAAGCGAAACTTCACTGCCGCCTACACAGTCGAGTAATGATGGATTTACTGACGTTTGAAGAAAAATAATATTTAAGGGTTTCCAGTTAAAACAAGGCTGCAAGTCATGAACTCATCAGGCCCTCGGATGCGCCTCATTCGATTTTTTTTAGAGGAAAATAAAATTTCAAAGCAAAAACCTTTGAATATCCAGTTTATAAAAATAGATAGGTGATAAAATGTCACTATAGGTATATCTTCTACTTCGTCCAACTTTGGACATAAGCCTCTCTCAGTTTCCACCAGTTTCATCGGTTTTGTGCGGCTCTTTTCCAGTGTAATCCACCTGTTCTCTTTAGATCATCCCCCCAGCGCATCTGTGGTCGTCCTCTTGTCCGATGCCCTAGCCATGGCCTTCAGCTTTGTATTAAACTATTTCAGCGTTGATCTGTTTTTCGCGCATTATGACCTGCAAAGCTCCATTTTAATGACGCTGCATCCTCTACGACATCTCTAACGTTTGTTTTGCTCCTGATCCACGCATTTGTTCTTTTGTCTGCCATCCAAATTGCCAGCATGGATCTTTCCATGGACCTTTGTGTTTTTGCGATATTACCTATGTTCGCTTTGGTAACGGTCCATGTTTGACAGCCATAGGTGAGTATTGGCAGTATACACTGGTTGAACACCTTGCTCTTTAGATACTGAGGTATCTTAGGATTCCTCAGAGCAAAAGCCAACTTCCCGAAACCCGCCCATTCCAGTCGAATTCGTCGGGCTTTGATTCTTTTTACTTAACTTGACTATTTATTCCAAATATATGTATTTCTCCTCTTTTTCAGAACACAGTCATCGACCTCAATATTCCTTGCTTTTTCGTATATATTAAGTATGGATGAGTTGTTTACAACGATAATCTATACGACAGTTATTCATAGCCTGCTCAATTGCCCATAGCTCCATGCTATCAAAGGCTTTTTCATAATCCACAAATGCGACAAACAAGGGTAAGAGGTATTCACATACTATAGGTATAAATGTGACATAATAGATAATAGTAAGGTTAAATTTGGTAGTGTGTTTTCTCCATCCAAAGGACCCCGCAATATTTAAATGGAAATTGGTTACTCGTGAGATTTGGATGAAATATAGGTATATGTTATTAGGGACGTCCTAAGCATCATATGTTGCCATGGGCAAACCTTGTATATATGACAGGTGACCGGTGTTAGCTGTCAAATATAGGAATTTAATATCCAAAAGCATGCAGACTAACTATGACAGATCTTGATGATCGAGATATCGATTTCTACTAAGTCGACCAAGGTAAATCGAAAAATGTCAACCATTTTGACACCTGTCAAACTCATGCCAAACGACAGCACTCATATTTTTCAGTTTTTGATATTTTATTATATGTCATTCGACCTTTTTGACTTGTATCAAAGTTGTGAGTTTAAAAAATAAAAAAAATGAGGCAGGTGTCAGAATTTATCATTTGTTTTAATAGAAAAAGGGCCTAAATCTGGTTCTTTTTCATTTTAAGGTAGTTTATTTATGATAAAACCAAAAAAGCTTTATGCAGCTTTCAGATTTTAATTTTTGGGTTAGATTGGGTATATTATTTAATTAATATTATTTAATATTTATTTATTAAAAGTCTCCAGTTTTCTTTTTTACTTAAAAGATTATGATTATGTTTAAAACAACAATTATCAAGAAGTGTATTGAAATGTTGCTAAGAAAAAATTTTGAAATATTAATTTTTAGGTAATTTTTACAATTTTCAAAAGGAGTCAAAAGGCTGTTTTCATTTAGATAGTTTAACAACAGCTCACAAAGGAAAGATATTTTGTTGTAAAGATCCAAAAATGTATCTTCGAACTCATTAATCAGTATTTGGTAATCTCAAGCAACCCATGAAGGGTATGACTTAGAGCTTAAACTTACATCCTTTAGAAAAGCACATGAACTTTAGGTCAATTTTTATAGTGTCCATTACAGCCTTTTTGAGGCTTAATTACACTAGGTATCAATTACCAAAGAACTAGCCGAAACCGAGAGGAAAACATAGAATTAAACACGAAGAAAAACTAAGAAAACTGTACTGTAAACAAGATGGCCGAGCGGCACACATTAAACTATTGGACAAAAGCAACAGGTCTCTAAATTCGAAATACATGATTCCACGTATTTATAAAAACTCCTAACAATATTCAAAAATTGTATATCTTCATATACAACGAAATATTAGGTACAAGTTTCACGCACTTTAAAGCACTAAATAGTTCCGATTTCAGAAAAATGCAAAAAATAACACTAACTAGGGCAGCCATTATCATCAAATTCTCAAATTAAGGGTTTGATACACAATACATCGAAGACGGCGAGTTGGGACTCGGAATTCCAGTCTTCCAGCGTGATAATCAATGTTAAATACGAAAGTACGCGCGATAAAATAATCAATACTTTTACTGAGCTTCCGTTCAATGGTTTTCTTATGGCAAAAGCTTTTGACTAGATGTTGTGACGTCACTGCAATTTTAATATTAGCCGGTTGGCCTGTCTGTAGTTTGTATCGTCTAGGGCAATATCCTAGTAAATCACAATCCTGATAGTGGCTCAATGTTGAGAGTTTATCTATGTGTTTATGCATAAATAACATTTCGGTTGTCAATCCCTTCGAATCGCATCTATCTGGCATTATGTTGTTCGCTCC
Organism: Pissodes strobi; assembly: GCA_016904865.1. NCBI lineage: Eukaryota > Metazoa > Arthropoda > Insecta > Coleoptera > Curculionidae > Pissodes > Pissodes strobi. Next base: position 225,559 of record MU182743.1, read on the forward strand.
GCTTCTGAGCTTGAACTCATCAGAGTTCAATTTTAAATCCATTCGGACCAAACGGTGCGCTGTCTGTAACTAAGTTCGAGTTCGCGAATTCTCCCCTAAGTACCATTCTAACAAAACATAACGAATTCCACCGTCTTAAAACTACAATAAAATAGTAATTCTCGCTCCCCGGGCGGTCAAACAAGCATCCCAATCCCGTTTCTTCCCGGAGGGCAGATGTCACGAACGGGATTCTCGCTTTTCACTGCGACTTTTTACACGTGTCAGTGTATGTGTAGGGTATGCCGTACCCAGGCTCTTATATAAATCCAACCGGTTCTCCTCCGCTCTTGGAGCTGCTAAAGTTCGTTCACTCTTCGCTGATCACCAATACTATATCAAAAGATAGGCGCAGATGAGAAATTACGAGCGATTTTATTATTATTGATGACGAATGAAGTACAGGGTGTCGGATTTTCGACACTTTTATAGAATATGTCCTTAATTGTTGGTCCTAGCGGAAAATTACTCTTTTGGATGCAAACTAACATTTGTAGTTACGTCATCCAGGTGAGAAATATCGTATGGCGTAGATATTCTTGCCAATCAATGTTAGGTTAGAAAATTTACTATCGCGTTCAGAAATTAATAGTCTGTTATGTTTTTTATACGTTCAGAAATTATTAACAAATGATGATTTAGCAGTATATTATATTTTTTACATTCGCCATTAGTCTATACAAACTAAAAAAATAAAAATAGTCTTGTAGTATTTATATTTATTTATTAACTAACTTAATAACAATAATTAACAATTATTATGATTAATCATGAATAATGAACAAAGGCAGATGACAAGTTTAAATATATTGGCTTTTTTTCAACTGGAAATGGAACAAGTTCGAAAAGGAATGGCACTTCAAATTGAAAATGTAATAAAACAAGCAGTAGAAGTAACAAAAGTGCGCTTACAAAAATTGTTAATAATAGGAAGAATGGTATAAAATTATTTTAACTTAAGAGAAAAATTAAAATAGGTACTGACAATTTAATTTACTTGTTAAAAAAAATGCAGCCTGGAAGAATATGTTAACACAATGAAAATACCAATCCAAGAAATGAAAAATTATTAACAATTTATGGTATTAATTGACGTTGAAGAAAAAACAATTTTTCATTTAATAGTTCCATCTGGGCACGTCGATCTGTCTTGGTCGACAATGCCTCTCCCCAGATCCCCAGATATTTCGCCGGCGGTAAAGCCCGAGGCGCTCTTTGACGAGAGAGGAATAACCGAAGCGGCCGTTCACCTCCTGCCGGAGATCGCCGCTGCTACAAGAAAAAGAAGTATATATCAGCGGGCTGCATCACTAGGAAGCGCCAACCACTACTGAGAATACCATAAAGAGAAAAGTCAATTTTCGTGTATAACGTGGATGCCTTACGTGTATTCTTCTAAATAGGCATGTATTTCTATCAGTTTTAAGGTTCGAGATCGAGATGTTGTTATCGCACTCCGTCCACCTTTAACACGCATAAATATTCCCATGCACAGACCTGTATACTAATATTTCGGTTCGATTAAAATTTGGGTATTCGAATATTTTATATCTTACGTAGAGTATATTTTGATGTTTTTGAAGAGAAATCATATTTTAAGAACTATGGTCCCCTGCCGCCAAGGTGCGGCACCTGAACACCTGAACTCGTTTTAAATTGGGACTTCCCTAAAACCAATGCAGATTTTGCAATAATTCAACTGAAACCGCAGAACATCTACTCTGCCAATGTCCAAATACCTACTCTGCCAAGGCTCAAATACCTTGAAGGAGTACAGCTATCACCTCAAGAAGTGAGTCAACTACCTCCCAAGAAAATAGCTTCGTTTGAAAAAAGCCTTCGTCTCTTGGTTAAGTTGTAGAGTCATGCACAAAATCTCTGTAAAAGTAGCAGTGCCGGGTGGCTGAAACTAGCCGAAACGACTCCCTAGCAATCTACAAATAGACCAACACATTAAGACCACAGTTTAGTTCAATGACGTTCAGTCAACGTTGAAGCAATCTTATGAGGCCTTTAAAAACGAAAACCATGGCCAGTCAGAATTTAACGAAGACTTGTGTAATAGTTTTTGACTGCCAATACTACTTTAAACAAGCTGACCAACCCGCAAGTAAAGGCCTTTCTGCAAAAATATTCTAAATTTAATGTTCCAGATGGCACAACATTGGAAGAGAACTACATGTAATATTGTCGTCGACGAAACAACTGATTGGTGTGGTCGTTAAATAATTAATTTAATGACTGGAAAACTCACAGAAGAAGAACCTGTAAAAGGAACTGAAACATTAACACATTTCTTTTTGCTGAATTCCGATACTGTGCCGTATACGGTAAAGGTAGGACGGAATTTAAAAATATTTGATGAAAAGTTAATTCATGCAGCTTGCCTAGCTCACCCCTTAAATAGGGTTGCCGACATTACTAAAGAACGATGGGTACAAGTTTAAGAAGTCAAAAGTGTTCAAATTAAAAGATTTCTTCAAGAAGCATCAGATGAAGATCACTTAGTAAGAAAGGTAGGTGAAATACCATTTGTAGTTCTTATGCTAGAGACTGAGGTGTTTACGCACATATAGGTAGATTTGCGATCAAAAATAGTTATTTGTTTTACTAGGCAGCAAAGTAGTAGATTGACTGCCGCGGCTGATAGTTCATAGCCGAGCGTAGCGAGGCTAGGAATTCAGCTAAGGCAGTCAATCTACTTTGCTGCCGAGTTGAACATATAATTTTTTCTCCGATTGTTTATAATGATATATGTATATTGTATATTTGCAAATTATTACAATTCTCACAATCTTTTTATTTTTCCTGTAGTGATAAATAAAGACAAAATTTGATAGAAATCGCAATTGTTGGAACGGTTGGTTGCTATGGAAATGTATATGTCCATAATAATTATAGTTTGACAACTTATGTCAAACGTTTTATTCCCATGGAGACTAATCACTTTGCTGCCTAGGCAGCAAAGTACTTACTTTGCTGCCTGGACAGGAAAAGTAATACTTTGCTGATTGATAATGTGTCTGCAAAATTAATATTTGCTCTCAATCGGAGAAAAAAATTTTTTTTCAAATATCTTTATTTATATCTAGGTAGTAGGCACATGTCGAGGTGCGAATCTGTACCAGCTCCTTTGTGAATGCTTTATATGGTACTATCAGAAACACAAAAGAACAAACAGATCGTTCATTTGTGATATAGAACTCTAGCAACACTGTGACGGAGTGGTTAACTTGTGCAGGAAATATATACTGACTAAGGCTAAAAATAGAAAACCTAAAAAAAATGTAGGCATTACCGAAAAGAATATGCGAGTCATATCCAGTAGGAAGAAATTATTCCGGTAATCTTCCTGAACCAGATGCCATTGTTTCTGGAAAATTTCCGCCTCTTTTCTGGTAGATTCCGAGGCTAATGTAGATTAGCTTAAGATTGGAAAAACGCTACTGTAGCTGGGAGCTATGTCGGAAAATCTCTAAATAACAAAACACACTTCTCTGAGCAGAATTTTGGTCAAACAGGTTCCATGACAACAACCTGGCAATTACCACATTTTCATGGAGTTTTGAGATCATTTTGAATACGGTTTTGGAATTGGAACCCCCATGAAAACAAATGTTCAGATCGTTTTCAGTCTCAAGTTTGATTCACCTTTTTCTGGGACTGTGTCGGGATTTAAATTAACTAGACGGGCGGCCGGCGACTGGACCTTTTTTTATGGTAGTGGCACACGCACTAAAGGGAGATCCTATGGCGCTCGAGGAGCGGTGTGTGTGCGAAGATGTTGATTGACACGGTTCTTGAATAGTTGTAGGTTAACATTAGAGGAAACAGATGTCCTGGGAGTGGGTTCCACAGTGATGCAGTGCGCCAGACAAAGGAGTTCTTGTAAAGCGATGTTCTAGGTGTTTACAGTTTAAGTCATGCGCTCTTGCCGTCCGTCGTGACTGTCTGACAGTCGTTGCTAGGGGCGGGATGAGGCGTGCCAAATTTTGGGAACATCTGCCGTGAAAGTATCTGTAAAACAGGGACATCTCGGCCACATGTCTGCGGTGTTCCAGACTATCCAGATTCCGGGTCAACTCCGGGTCGCCGACAAGACGCACAGCTCTCGTCTGAATGAAATCCAGCAGTCTTAGGGTGTGCTTTGGTGCGGCACTCCAGATGTGTGAGCAATATTCTAAGCACAGTCTTATTTGCGCTTTGTAGAGCAAGAGCAACTGCTGCGGTGTATACAGTTTTTTGTTGCGAAATAGCGCACCAAGCTTCTGGGAGGCTGATTTTGCGATGTTAGCAACATGGTCATGTCAGGACATATTGCTGTTGACCGAGACACCCAGCAGTCCGATTGACGAGGATGAAGGAATGGTCGATGCTGCCATAATGATGTCAGAGCCCTCCGTATTGGCCCTCTTGGTAAACGTGGCTGCTTGGGTCTTTGCTGCATTGAACTGGACCAAGTTTCTGTCGCCCCAAGTTTGAACTTTCTCCAGGTCTTGATTAATTGCTGTAATCTGCTCCTGTCTGCGGTGATAAGTGTCAGTCACCGGTAGAGGTTTTTCTGATCTAAATTGGGAGATAAGGGATAAGGGTACTGCTATCTGAAAAACTGTAAACAGGATTATTCGTTTCGGTCATCAGGTCATTGATATAGATGAGGAACAGAGTTGGTGAAAGTATTGCGCCCTGAGGCACGCCCGCATTAACGATGAATGTGTCTGAGATGTGTCCATCAACTGCAACGTGCAGAGATCGGTTCTTAAGGAAGCTGGCAAGTCAGCTGCAGAGAGAGGCTGGCAGTTCGAAGGACGGCAGTTTGTTGAGCAGTCCGTCATGCCAAGCTCTGTCGAATGCCTTCGCACGCAATCGCTCGAGACTCTCCGTAGTTCTCAATTGCCCTACTCCATATATGAGTGACATAGGCCAATATATCCCCTCCGTTCTCTCTCTCTGCGAAAGCCGTATTGATTATCGCTGATTATTCTGTTGTTCTCGAGGTTCTTGAGTAGTTGCTGATTGACTACACGTTCCATGACTTTGGAGATTATTGGAAGTAAGGCAATTGGGCGATAGTTTGAGGGCGTGGTTTTCTTGCCTTTTTTTGGAACAGGTTGCACTCGAGCGACTTTCCAAGAAGATGGGTAAATCCATTTTCCGTAAGACAGAGAAAAAAGCCTGGAAAAAACGGGTGTTAGTTCGTTGGCGCAGTTCTATAACACGATGGCAGGTATTCCGTTCGGTCCTGATGCCCTTTGCGTATCTAGGTCTTTAAGGTTTTTACGAATATCACGGTGATGAAACTTGACTTCTGCCATGGTAGTGTTGATGTTCGATATGGTGGGGAGAGTCTTGCCTTGGGGGACGTCTAGGGTAGAGTGGGATGAAAACCTTTTGGCGAGCATGTTTGCTTTTCCCTTGGCTGTAGCCGCCGTGATGCCACGTTCGCCTGTTAAAGGTGGGAGAGACGTTTTTGTAAAGTTTTTACTTACTGCCTTTGCTACCAACCAAAAATTTCTAGAGCCACTGGGGCATTGCAAAAGGTTATTCCTGATCCTTTGATTGTGTTTGTCCTTAGTTTCCTCGATCACACGTTTGCATTGCATTCGTTTCTCGCTTCGACAAAATAATTGCGATATTCAGCGGTCTGATTTTGCTGCCAGTACTTGTAAGCTTGCTGTTTCCTACCTACAGCTCTTTCGCATCTTCTGTTGAGACAGGGCTTTCCTTTTGATGGTAACTTGATGGAATTTGTGATGTATGCTTCCATTCCTGAACTTGCGTAATCTCATCGCAGCAGACTGACGAGTCGTTAGCGTCAAAGCAGACGTCGAGCCAAGGAAACTATAGGTAATCCCTTAATTCGTTCCAGTTTTCAGAATTGTAATGCCAGATTTTGCGAGGCAATGGTGGATCCTTCTGTAGAAGTGGCAATTCACAAACCGTTGTAATAAGTTTGTGGTCGGAAGTACCTGAATCAAATTGGAAAATAAAGCTGAAGGCATTAACTCAATTTAAAAAGTTTGGTCAGATTTGTTGATTATATTTAGAGGTTTTATCGGTTTTTTTGTGCTAATTTTTTGCAAAAAGAAAATAATCGTGAATAAAACCTCAGAAACTCTACCATCATTAGTACCCTCAACCCTTTCCAGTCCAATGACGCCATATGGAATGACCAACAAAATACTATTCCAAAAATTAGATTCCTGTAATTTTTCCTGCCAATGTTAGTACTAAGATTTTAAGTAGTGATAGATGGCGTTATTATTGAAGAAATCATTTGATTGGATGGCTGTTGCCATATTTTTACCTATGTTATCAAAGACGCATAAGCTGCTTCAAGGGTTTTATCAAAAGCTAAGTATCAAGATTTATTTTAAAACAATTTTTTTCTCGTTTTATATATTATAGTGTGTTTAATCTTTAAAATATTTGATGATGGATTTTTTTTTTCTTCTAAAATAACCCTCAAATAGGATGACGCGACTTGGCGTCAGTGGGCAAAAACACCAAGAGAAGTTATAACACAAGATTTCGACGAAGAAGACAACATTACTTTACCTACTCTTTTCGGTAAAAAACGTGATCATAAGGACTTGAAGAAACGGCCACTTTCATGGAAACAAAAAAATATAGACCAGATTGACGGAACCTGTGACGCTGAACTTGGGGAAGTTGATGAAGTTATGACACCACTCAGCTACTTCAAACTATTTTTTTATGGCAATATGATCAATAACATTGTTCACGAAACAAATATTTATTCCTGTCAAAAAGATGGCACGAGTTTTTCATAAATTTACCAATTTCTTGATGAACACCAATCCTTACTGTCGAATGTATTGAGCTGCTGAAACTAGATTTTCGCCAATTGCAGATGTCATGTTTAGAAATAGATTCGATAAATTGAGAAATTATATACTTAGATCTAAGTGACAACACAAAAATAAAACCCAGAGAAGACGCTGATAAACGTATGATAAACTTCGTCCATTTATTGATGCCGTCAGAAGAAACTGTATGAAGACAACGTGAAGAGTACAATTCAGTGGATGGTACTATTCAAGGGAAATAGTCGCCACCTAAAATCACATGATCAGCTTAAAAAATCTGGTCGCGGTTCGTACGACTTTTCAACTGATTCAATAAAAAAATATTACTGTCTGCAAGTGGTATGATAACAAGCCGGTCCATGTTTTGTCAACTTACCAAGGGATTGAGCCATTGATGTTTCCCGGCCAGCTATAATAAAGGAGTACAACTTACATATGGGAGGTGCAGGTCTCAACCACACGCTTGTGACGTTATACTGAATAAAATTGGGAGTAAAGAGATATTACCATAGAATATTTTACCATGTACTTGACGTATGCATTGTCAATGCGTGGCTCCTATATCATCGTCATTGCAGCAGAAATATAAATTTCAAACGACTTTTAACTTTTCGTTCAGAAATAGCTTATACTCTTATACGGCAAAATGAAACCTTTAGCCGTAAAAAGGAAAGGCCATCTTCTGCTTCTTCAACTCCCGAACCCCCCTCTAAAAGAAAAGTAACACTCAATCCAGTTGATGACTTCAAGTATAACAACACCATGGCCAGAACACATTCAGCCTAAAAAGAGATGCCGAAACTGTATCAAGGCCAGAATTGGACGCATGAAATGTAGGATACCTTTGTGCCTAACAAAAGGAAAAAACTGTTTTTTGTTTATAATAATTATACGCGTTCATAGCTATGATATAATTCATATATCAACTTAATTTTTCTAGGTGTACCCTGTTTACACTATTTTGACATAAACGATTTGTAAATCTTAGGGAAATGAAGGGATTTTTTTAAATGTAAACTTCAACATTAAAAATATCCGAAGAACTATCTTAACGGTCACTCATCGTTTTACTTTGCGTTTCCAGGACTCTTATCGACCGGTGAAAAGAGAAACCAAACAATCATATTTCATAACAACATAAAAAAGAATAATTTATTTTATGCACAAAGCCGGTACATGAGCGTGAAGAAAACTTTAGTTGGGACACACGTTTTAATCTCGGAAATGTATCAGTGTTTACTTTCTGTATAAACTCGCGCGTACAATAATAATAGCTAAATTAATAATACCAGATTATTATGTAATTTCCTAGCTAAGATTTATGAAGTCAACTTTAATTTCTAATGGAAAGTTTTATTTTTATTCCACCCGCAAGGCTTTACTTGTACGTGATATATTTCAAGAGACCAAATACAAAGTAGTCAATAAAATGCAGGTCAGATGTTAGATGTAATGGAAATAGTATGTATTCCGTAGAACAGATAACCGCAAAACTTAGGACCCAAAAGAAATGGAACGGGTGCTAGGTAGACGATATTAAGAGGCTAGCTGGTGATTTAAAACAGCAGAGACCAGATACAAACAGCAAGGCTAATAGAGTAATGGTTCGCCTGTACGACAAGCCAAGAATGCACCCATAATAGACAAAGGGTCATTTGTAGTAATTTATTTTCTGAATCTGCATATGCATCTGTTTCCAACAGTTTTGAAGCATCCAATGCATGCGTGCTATTTTTTCTGATTTTTGGTTTAATTTCGTTTAAAATGGCACATCGATTAAAAAATTCAAGGAAGTTACATCTGGGTTCCGAGGGAGCCAGCTCAGTATTCTGCTATTCCCGATCCACACCGAACATTTTCAATTCAAACATTCCGTAGTTATATGCGCCCTTCCATAGAACATTGCCAACAGGCTTATGGATATCGTCGAATTCAAATGAATTATTAATAGTCCGAGAGTGCGTGTTTCGTCTCTTATAGGTGGTCCATATAATTCTGTTTTAAAAAAGTCCAATCTACTAATCTCTCAAATAAGTTGTAAGCATCCAGCAAAAGTTAAACGAATCGAATAAAATTTGGGCAGGTTTGGCTTTGAACGGTGTCATATGGTAATTTTTTAAACTTTATAAATATGATGCAGGACAACTCTTTCTATGAATATTTAAATCCTATTTTGAATCACAGAGAATTTCACCTCGTTTGTATTAAAATAATCTAATATCATTGTTCTACTGTTCCAACTCGCCGCGCTGCCACTGTTTCTGAAATTAAAAAAAAAGATTCGCCCGTTTCTACCAGGAACATTTTTTAGCTACACAATTTAGAAAACATAGTTTCTAACATATAAATAGACAGCAATATAGAAGCAATAAATAACCAGTCTCCTGGATTTGGGTTAGCTTGTGAGTTTGGATTAGCAAATAAATAAAATTCCATCAATATTTAATTTAAAAAATTTAAATTACTGAAAAATCCATAAGCTAATAAAGATATTTCTATTAAAATTAATCTAAAACGATAAAATCGTCATTTTTATCATTTATGGGAAAGATTCAATATTTATAAAAATTTAACCGTTAAATTTTTAAAAATTTTAATAAAAACATAAATAAGTTAAAATTAATAGATAATTATTTGTGTTAAAAACGATTTTTAGATATTATTATATTAGAATTCAAATAAAATATATTTCAATAATTATTTTAATAGGTCTATAGCTTTCGTTTACATGAAAAATGTATATTATATTAAAAGAAATATATATTTTTTTTATTATTAGAGACTTCTATATAAAATATTTATTTATACATTGCACACTCGATTACTGAGATGATGAAAAATACAAAATAAAAAATTACAAGTTTGATAATAATTGAAACAACTGAAAATTGTTTAGAGAATCAAATACTTACTTTTACTTTTTCGAGCCCGAATCTTCTACAATCCTTCAGCCCAGTAGCGGGCTACGGTATAGCGTTGTCGTTGGCAATCCACATGTCATCTATGGAACACGTCGCAGCGCACAGTATGCATCTCAGGATATGGTCCTCATCTTGCACTTCGCCACAGTCGCAAAGGTTTGATTGGTCTTCCTGTATCCCCCATTTGATCATATTCGTTTTCACCAGTGCCACTCCTGTTCTTATTCGGTTTAATGTTTTCCAGGTTTCCCAATTCAGGGTAGAGCCTGTTGAGGGAAGTTCCGACTGGGGAAAGTTATCTGGTGGGTCAGTCACATTGGTTCTTGCTTTCCGTGTAGGATATGGCGCTCATCAAACACTTGCTTAAACTTATCAACATGTTCAATGCCTTTTCTGCGTTCAGTTGGTGTTGAAAAGCCTGCCGCTCTATAGAGTTTTTCCAGAAGAGTAGCTTTCATGCATCCAGTAATAATTGTACAGGTTTGATTGAGAGCAACGTCGACCTGTTTTGCATGTTTGGATCGGCATTATACTGGGGCAGCATACTCTCCTGTAGAGAAGCAAAGTGCTTGTGCAAATCTTCTCAGGCCTTGAGGTTTAGCGCCCCATTTACTTCCAGCATGTTTTTTTTATTAGGTTGTTTCTGGCTGTCACTTTTTGCCGAGTATTATGGCAGTGCTATTCAGCGAGAATATATTGTCTTTGGTGCTGTTTGAAGGATAGCGTTCTATTTATAGTAACACCAAGACACTTCGGTGTATCAACGTGGGTAAGTTCTTCACCTTCCCATGAGATTTTAAGTTTTTTGTTTGCCTTGTGTGTGTTAAGGTGGAAGGCACAAACTTGTGTTTTTGCTGGGTTGGGTTTAAGAGCGGTTTCGCGGTAGTAGGTGGACATAAGGCTTGTTCATTTGGCTTTGCTCAACCTGCTCGGAAAATCAAAGAAATCAGCTTGGAGCAGAATGCGAAATGCCATAACTGTACTCCAAGCAGATATTTCCTGCTCGGACGCCTTCCTAGCTTACTACCCCAAACGAACGCGCTTTTTGTTAAGACAGCAGGTGGATAGTATATTTTATATATAGGAATATTTCTCAAAAAAGACCACGATGCCTTTCAGCCTTTCAAACTTTAAAAAGTGGGTTTATATTATTATTTTATATTCCGCGGTTTTTGTTGATTATCTGTCATCTTTCTGCTTTTGCTCTAACTGCTCCACCTCCAGATTAGGTGCAAGTAGAGCATGATCTAACTGATCTCGAGCACAGTGCTCCATCCCAAGCGAACAAAAAAATATCAGCTGCTAGAGCCAAATGAACATCGATCACCTGCTCCAAGCCGCTTAGAGTAGTGAGAGCAGACCAAATGAACAGGCCTATAGTTTTCAGAGCTACTTCTAATTTAACTTATATATCCCTAACAGTCCTATCCTGTATGGAGATTGCAAGGTTGTCGGCATACAGAAAATGTCTAGCACGTTCGGTGACTGGTTGACCATTGGCATAAATGTTAAACATAGTTTAAGCCAAAACGCTTCCCTGCGATAGTCCGTTTTCTTTGAGTCTCCATCGGCTTTTTTTCCTTGTAATTCTACATAAAACCGTCTGTTCTGAAGGAATGATCCTATAACCTGCCTCAACCTGAAGTCCTGTGTAGTGCTATATATTTTCTGGAGTAGTTTTTTGTGATTTATAGTATAGTATGCTGCGGTTAGGTCGATAAGGACTACTCCTGTTGTTAACTTTTTCTGAAACCCCTCTTCAATGTGTTCTGTGAGGTTGAGCACTTGGCCAGTACAGGATTTTCCAGGTCTGAATCCCGCTTGTTGAGGGATCAGAGAAGTATCAACACCACCGAATCGTACAAGAGAATCAAATAAATCATATTAAAGTCAGTTCTACCAGATGATATTGTACAGGGTCATTTCTTATATTTAGACAGGGTCTAGCGCGGTTATTATACGAAGTGGAAAAAACTTTAAATACAAAAGTTAGTGTGGACATTTGGTATGGCCGTTTTCGAAATATTTACATTTTCAAAACGTGATTATTTTGTTTGTGTTTTTTATCAACTTTGCGATAACCCTTTATTATGTTAAATCATATTCTAGTGATTTAGGATGATCCCTAACTCTTCCGTATTTTAAATTTTTTTCCACCTCGTATAAAACCCGCTCTAAACGCTGTCTAAATATAAGGAATGACCCTGTACATGTCGGAATGGCATTATAATTTTATTAAAAATAAACTTAACAAGAATATAAGAAATCTAAGGAAATAAAGGAAATAAGTAATAAAAGAAATCCGCCATTGCCGGTCCCAAGCCCGGCTGAGAAAGAATGAGGGGGAGGAGTAACAACCTCAATAAAAAGCAGGGTTTATCTGGCCCGGATGATAGTACCCTGCGAAATGCAGGTGAATAAAAGGTCAACGGTCCGGAAAACCAAAGAGAAAAAACCTCTGAGGTCAAGGGAGCGCAAGAGCATTTTAAAAAACCGGGTGGTTGCCCCGATAATCCAGGTTTGGGGTTGAGGCACTAGACCAACTCCCTAGTACTCGCAAAAGATGTAAAACGTTAAAAAGAACCCAATCAACAGCCTCGAAAGCGGAAGGAACACCAAAGACGAACCAAGCAACGAAAAAGGAATATGAATTTTGGCACATGGAATGTACAAGGTATGACTCGCAAGGTTAATGAAATAGTAAATGAAATGAATAATATGAGAATCGACGACACCAACTGGAAAGCAATCGACGAGAGAATGATGAAGCTAAACGTTACTATACACGGATATAGACTAACAATCTTTGGTGTATATGGAGTTGATGAGGATGCAAATGTAGCCTTGAAAGATAGCTTTTTTGAGAGGTTAAAGGCAGAAATTACCTCAGTCAGTGCATCCAGGGAAGTGATAATTCTAGGAGACCTTAATTGCAGGACAGGAAGGAGAAGACAAGATAACATCATAGGTCAATATAGAGAGGGGACTGTCAACGATAACGGAAACAGACTAATAATACTCTGTGACCAGGTGCGATTACAGATCCAAAATGGCTTCTTCCAACATCGCGAAATACAGACGTATATATGGATTCAACCCACCAGAAATCTAAGATCAGTTATTGATAACTTGATAATAAAACAAACAACAAAATTAAAGATACAGGAGGTGAGACAGCTACATGTGGAAGTGACCACTACTTTCTGGAGGCAAAAATACTTTTCCCATATAGAGGCCAAAACAAAACCAACTTGAGAATGAGGATGAGAATAAACAGCAAGAACTAAGTCAATGTAGATATAACCTGAGAAGCCTCGAACAGGATAGTGTCAAATACCTATACAAAAAACGACTAGACATACAGCTGAAAAAAAGATCCCAATTCGAAACCCCCAGCCCAGAAGAAGAATATCATTTCCTGAAAAATAGTTTACAGAGCGCGGCTGAAGAAGCGCTGCGTATAGTGGAACGAAAGCAAGATCGAAGAAAACCCTACTGGTGGGATCAAGAGATAGAGCAAGAAATATAGAGAAAAAGGGTGAGGTACCACGATTACCTAAGTATAAGATCAGAAAATAGCAGACAAGAGTAGAGACCGGCTCAGATAAATTTGAGAAGGCTCATCACTCAGAAGAAAAATGAATCGTGGGAAAAAAAAATGCCAGAATATCGGAGCTTGTATAGGTGGTCAAAGGAGCACAGAAGGTTGGAGGACAATAAAATCTATAAGACAAGAGGCTACCAGAGATACCATATCACCAATAACGGCCGAAGAGTGGGATGCACATTTTGAAAAACTACTTACAGAAAAACGAGCAGAATTTCTAGAAACAAACGACAATTTCGAGACTGTAAGAACAATAGGATCTCCACTAACAGTGACACTGGCAGAGATAAAAAAAAGGTATGTACGACACTAAAAAATGGGAGAGCAGCAGGACCAGGAAATATCCCAGCAGAGTTGATAAAATCCGGAACATAGAAGTTGTACCACACACTACGTAGCCTATTTCAAGAATATTTAAATGGTCACGAAGTTCCAGACGAATGGAGAATCTCATACATCACCATACATAAAAAAGGAAGAAAGGACAACTGCGATAGCTATCGGGGAATCTCAGTAACTAGCTCTTTAAGAAGAAATAAAATAGAAAACGAATATCAAGATATGGAAGCAGAATAACAAGCGGGTTTTAGAGCAGATAGATCTACCTCAGATCATCTCTTTTGCGTTACTCAATTAATTGAGAAAAAAGTAGCATTTGGTCAACAACTGCATTTGCTATATGTGGATCTACAAAAAGCTTACGACAGTGTCCCGTTGAACCTTCTCTGGGAAGCGCTAGAGAGAACAAATATTAATGTAGGACTAATCAAATCCATAAAAGCTCTATATGGCAAATCTGAGGCTAAAGTCAAAATAAGAGACAAACTGACTAAAGGGTTTAGGGTTACAAAAGGTCTTAAACAAGGGTGTTGTATTTCGCCTATACACTATTCAAGATCTACTTAGGACAAGTAATGAAGCAATGGAAAAGAAAATGCCAGTACATTGGCATTCCTTTGCACGATAGTACCCTCTATACGTTATGTTTCGCCGACGACTACATAGTAGTGGCACAGGATTACGAGGACCTGGAATACATGACGAGAAAACTAATTGAAGAGTACAAAAAGTGGGGATTGGAAGTAAACCTGAAAAAAACTGAATATATGTGCGTAGGTGGACGAAGCCAGGATTTAGTTCTCAACAAAGGACAACGTATCAAAGCCTGCCATTAATATAAATATTTAGGTCTCAAAATAATATCCAATGGAAAACTGGACGATGCCATTAAATATCGAAACACTCTGGAAAGGAGAGCAATATCACTAATGAATGGGGTGTTGTGAGATAGAAACATCTCAAATAAAAATAAAAGGCTTATTTACAATGTTATCGTAAAAAGTATTATAACATATGGTTCAGAAGTTGGGCAAATTAAGGAGAGAACGGAGAGGATGCTATGTGCTACAGAGATGGATTACTGGAGAAGGGCTGCAGGAAGATCAAGGAGAGAAAGAGTCACCAACCAGAGAATTAGATAAATAATGGAAGTGGAACATACCATAGTTGATGACATTCGAACAAAACAACTAGTATGGTACGGTCATGTGCAGAGGATGGAGGAGAACAGATTGCCTAAACAGGTATTAACGTGGAACCCAGTTGAAAGAAGTCGACGAGGAAGGCCAAGAAAGAGCTGGAGAGAAGGAACCGATAGTGAAATCAGAGATAGAGGCATTGACGAGATCTTGTGGGCCAACAGATACGAATGTAGATTGGGTATCGGAAGATGAAGAACGTTGTAAAACCGATGAATATATATAATATATTCGAAAATTTTGCCGACAAAATTTTTTCTCTTGTGATATTATATATGAATAAGTCCCTGAGATGTTTTTTTCTCTACATCTCGCTGCTTAGTGGTAAGGTCGAAGTTCACAAAAACTTTCCTACCCTAGAGTTTTGAGCAATTTTTCACAAGATTGATGACATCATCAGGTTAGTTGAGCACTACCCTTACGCCTCTTTCAGACGATACGGATTTTAGCCGGTCCGGTTTATTGTAGTCCAGTAGTGCATTAAACTAATTGTCACAAGGCTTTAACGCACCACTCACGTTAAAACCAATAGAACCGGACCGGCTAAAATCCGTATCGTCTGAAAGAAGCCTTAGTGCTCGAGCCTGATTTGCGTTAGGTTTACCTACTCTGCATAGATGCGAAATTTCTGGTGGATTATTGGATAGTTCTGCAAAAATTCTTTCAACCTGTTCCTTGTCTTGTTCCGCTGGCACATTGAACAGCATAAGGTTCTTTGATCTCTTCTGCCATTCCTGCCACTCGAGGATAACTTCATCATCTGGGAGCTGGTTTGTATTATGCGGGGCTGAGTTATGTGAGGTTTCCCTTAAAGATCCCTTCAGACCTTCTATCTCTTTCTTAACAAAGGATTTAATGTCTTCGAGACTTGATGAAAAACAAGTCTTCATGGTTATCATATCATCTGTATTAAACTGGCTACATCGAGAACTTTTTGTGTGTTACTTTTTAATTCGGCAAATTTAGCCTCGAGAGCTGTGATACGGTTACCCAGCTGCATGGTATCATTCAATTTTGGGAGACACAATTTACATATATATGGAATAACACGGTTGGTCATAACAATGGTCCGAAGCTCAGTGGTACTGATCCCTGAACATTTTCTGCATAGTGTCTTCTTACAAACGTCGCATGGGTAGCCAAAAATATCAGTTGAGTTCTTTGGCTCTTTAAAAATACAGACTTGATTACAGGTGGAACATGTGCCGGACATTTTAGGTTAGACTTACTTTAACACAGAAATAAGAAGCAGGGCTTTAAAAATTCCGGCCTATAACGTTTCCAAGACACAATAAGGGAAATTACTGACGTTTAAGTCAATATGCTGCTACTAATTGCTAATACTTAATACTATAAAAATCTCCAGAAATTGGATGAGCCAAAATCAAACTAACATTAGCTTTGAGGTTATATGGTATTGAGTCTAGTGTTGTTTTTTCCACCCCCACTCGTTCGGGTCTCTTTGTAGTTCGTTGAATATGGTTTGTTCAGATAACCACTGCTGCACCTGAAAGTAAACTGTTAGTGAATTTTCTCGTGCAGCAGCTTCAATGGAAGGTAGGTCGGCAATGTTGGGTTTGCTTTTGTAAGCCTATATCCCAAATCGTTTAAATTAGCCTCTCGGCCTTTCCCATACAAAGCCATGAGACACATGTTGCCTGCTTGGGCAATCTCGTCCTGGTGAGCTCAAGAGTCTTTGAAAGCTTCAAAAACTGGTACCAGGTCATTGTTCATTTGCAGGACTTTGAAAAATTTCAATTTCCCCTGGTGAAATAGAGCGGAAGTGGGGTTGTGACACCATCGCGTGCAGGAACAATATATGGTCTGATAGGGTTATGTTTGATACAATGCTATTTTGCAAAAAAACTAAATTATTAACGAACTGAATTAGCTTCTAGAGAATCAAATAAATCATATTAAAGTCAGTTCTACCAGACGATATTGAACATGTCGGAAGGACATTATAATTTTATTAAAATGAACTTAACAACACTTAATATAAGAAATCTCAGAAAATAAAGGCAATTAAGTTGAAACGAGTGATACGAATTCACGAGCCCATTCCGCGTCCGACGGAGCGGGACGCCGGCGCCGGGCTCGTGACTACGTTTGCAAAAATGAAGGTTATTGCGTCACTCATTTCTTTGGTTGATAAGAATTCTCGCAAAACACAGGTTGCTAAACTTATTATTACTTTTATATTAACAAAACAAAAGAACAACATAATATAATTGCACCGTCATACATGTTTTTAAAATTTGAAAAAAAAAAACGAATATGGAAAAATCTTTAGTTCCATCAAGAGTCGAAAAATCGATTAAACAATCATAAAAGTACGAAAAATGCATTTACTGCATTACATAAAGATGAAAGCAACGCTAAGTATGAATTTAACTTTAACGTTGCGAAAATTCTCACACAGGAAACAAATTATCGCACGTAAGTAATAAAAGAAATGATAGAAATAAAAAAGAGGATATATTTGAGCAAAATTTATCACAATCTTATAAACTAACAACACAAAATATCTAAAATACCCTGTTTGACACATAAAAATATAAGAAATAAAACTCTTCCTGAATCCTCTATATTGTAACGATGTTACTTAATTTTTCTTATATTTCAGAGCGTAAGCCTAATTAATTGTTGTTAAACCGTATCTTTGGTATTTGGTGTCATAGAAACACCATTCGTTTTGGTAAATTATCGTAAAAATAATATATACATTACTATCTTACTGAAAGCCGCGCGAAAATACAGGAAAACACTTTCCGCAATTTACCCAAGGTTTTCCTAGTATCAGTAGTACGCACCGTACCGGCGGCGGCGAGCCCCACTTCGCAAGTTCTGAGGACCGCGCAGGCCTCATCCTATAAAACCAGATGTACCGCACTAAAACGGGCAGTCAGTCCGGAGTCGAGTCAGTCGGCAGTCGAGAGGCAGTCTAGCACCGAGCAAGCAGCATACCCCACCAGTAGGAGACCGACCGACCGAGCAGGTAAATATCCGTCGTACCGTATTACTGGTCCATGATCCTTTCCCTATTGGCAAGTGGAGTAATCCCGGCCATCCTGCCTTGGCAAGCGGAGTAATCCCGGCCTACCGTAGTATTCCCGGCTCCCCTATTGGCAAGCGGAGTAATCCCGGCCATCCTGCCTTGGCAAGTGGAATAATCCCGGCCATCCCTACTGGCAAGTGGAGTAATCCCGGCCATCCCTGCTTGACAATCCCGGTTGGCAAGCGGAGTAATCCCGGCCATCCTCCCGTAGTAATCCCAGCTCCCCTATTGGCAAGCGGAGTAATCCCGGCCATCCTGGCTTGGCAAGTGGAGTAATCCCGGCTAAGTATCCTTCCAAACTAAGTCCATCCAGGAACCGTTCTGCTGAACCGACCGTGTCATAGAGCTGGAGCTATTGGGAACCGTATACCGTATTTATCGTAGGGCTTCCGTACCGTATCTACTGCCACACGTACCGTAGGGCTTCCGGACCGCTACAGTTCACCGTATCTAGTACCGCACTTACCGTAGGGCTTCCGTATCGCTACCGTTTACCGTATTTACTGC